>CM060115.1:40566937-40946719 GCA_030522415.1 Channallabes apus | reverse complement strand
AACAGGGAACTCATCCTCATTTGGGTGATAACAGATAGCAGGGATTGTTTTGCAGACAAACTGTGCGCAAGACCTAACCGAGAGAATCCGGTCATTTTTCAAAATACAAGGTTTTTCAAAATAAAATATCGTTCAGACTCAGATAATACATAAAACGGAAATATTTAATTATTTACAGTATCGTGCAGCCCGATACCTTTTGATTATGGACCGGTACCGGTCCGCGGCCCTGGGGGTTGAGGACCACTGATTTAAACACATACAGTTGAGTACAAAGTGAAACGAAACAACGTTCCGCCGGGACCAAGGTGCTATATAAAACAATCATAAATTAACCACATAAATTAACAAAACTAGCCAAGATACCTAATTGGCTAACTAGCTAAGAAAACAAATTAATACCATAAATTAACAAAACTAGCTAAGAACTATTCGGAAAAAAACAACACTTGTGCAAATAAAAATGCACCTCTGCAAACGAGTAACAACAAGATACTATGTAAGCTCCGACCAGGACACAGAGCTGAATTAAAGTAGTGCAATTTATATGTATGTTGTGTTGTTATTTTTCAGAATTACAAAGCAAAAACAGGAGTTTGGAGTGTTTTAATGTACTAAAAATAAAGACTGAAATATCTCATTAACATAAGTATTCAGACCCATCACTTAGTGCTTGGTTAAAGCATCTGTGGCAGAAATGACTGCCTTCTTGTGAATGATGTTACCAACTTGGCACATCATTCTTTTAGAAGTTCTTCAATTCTTATTGGCAGAATCATTCAAGCTCATCCAGGTTGGTTGCCCAGCCATTTTCAGGTCTCTCCAGAAATTCTCTGTTGAGTTCAGGTTCGTGTCCCACTTGTGTGACTGATCCCACACAATCAGCAAGGATTGGTCTACATTTTTCTGCATAATTTTTTCAAGTGTCCCGGTCCCATTAACAAAAAAATAATTGTGTCCCAGTCCTACCACACATACCATGGAGAATTGCGTCCAAATATTAAAATCTTTGTGTCAACAGACCAGAAAATTTTGGTGAGTTTTGTCTGAGGCTCCTTCAGGTGCTTTTTGGGCAACTCCCTGCATGCTGTCATGTGCCTTTTAGTGAGAAATGGTTTCTGTTTGGCTACTCTACCATAGAGGCTTGCTTGGTTGGGTGGTGCAGTGATGTTAGTCCTTCTATAAGGCAATTCCATCTCCACATGGGATCTCTGGACCTCATTTATAGTGATTGACCCTGTTTTTTGTTACCAAGGCCCTTCATCCCCAATTACTCAGTTTGGCTAGAAAGCCAGATCTGGGAAGACTGCTGGTTGTTCCAAATCTCTTCTATTTGAGAATGATGAAGGCTACTCTTGAGGACTTTTAATGGTGCTGAAATGTTCTTGTAGTCTGTTTTATAGGTGTACAGATTATTCTCTTGACTTTATCTCTGGTCCCTGATACTTGCTTTCCAGGACTCACAACTGTTCGATCATTGGTATTAGATTTCCTTCCGGGTTGGTTCTTTATATGCTGCTAATAATCTGAATACATTGAGTTAAGATTAAACCTTTTAAACCTTTTAAACCTGATTTTTTTACAGTTTAAATAGTACTTAAATAGAGAAAAAATCAATACTTCCCTTTATTTATTGTGTATAAGTGTATAAATGGACCACATCCAATACCAGCATCTATCAGGACATGTTTTTATGTTTACTTTAATCAGCAGTACCTTCCTTTGCAGTAATGAATTCAAAAGAGCAGTCACAAAAACCATTTTGTAATAAAACATATGCAAACTATATATTTTAAATATAATGCTTCCAAATCCACAATTAACTTAAAATTTGGTTTTTATTAAACCCTGAGGTATTGACAAAGTTCACAGTGATTGTCTAAAATCTCATTAAAAAAAAGCATCACAATATCTCACTCACTCACTCACTCACTCATTTTCTATACCACTTTATCCTAGAGCCTATCCCAGGAGGCTTAGGGCACGAGGCAGGGTTACACTCTGGACAGGGTGCCAATCCATCGTAGGGCACACACATACACACACCCACACACTACGGGCAATTTAGGAACACCAATTAGCCTAACCTGCATATCTTTGGACTGTGGGAAGAAACTGGAGTTCCCGGAGGAAACTCACCAAGCACAGGGAGAACATGCAAACTCAATGGACACAGAGACGGGAATCGAGCCTGGTCGGGCATCGAACTTGGACTCTGGAGGTGCAAGGCAACTATGCTAACCACTACACCACCGTGCCACAATGTCTTAATAAAAATATAGTAATTAAATAGGTAAAAGGTAAAAGTGACGGTAGAGAGACTAAAAGAAGGAGAAAACAAGGAAAATGGGCATGAGTGAAAAATGAACAGTTAGAGTGAGACAGATGGCTTGGGCTAGGTAAAGGTCTTAATTTGCCCTGAGGTGTTGACCCCTGTCTGCTTTACTGACCTGGCTGTAATTAAACTGATTGCTTTGATACTGAGTCACCTCTCTCTCTCTCTCTCTCTCTCTCTCTCTCTCTATATAAATCAATATACACTGCCTGGCCAAAAAAGTCTCACACTTTAATATTTTGATCGTCTGAATATAGCTTTGATTACTGCATGTATTTGCTGTGGCATTGTTTTGAAAAACTTACGACATTTATTTTTGTTTAAATATGCATTAATTTGGAGAGTGAAACTTCTCCATAAATTCTTCTCTTCATTTTATTGCCACATAGCTTTTCTTAGTCTATACCAGATGATAACATTGCCGTCAGAAGCTTGTACAGTGGCAATGGTTGTATGGCTTTATGTGCTTAATTTTCTACCCTGGTGCCCCATACCTTGGAATACAGCAGGATAAAACGGGACTCATCAGACCACACGACAATTTTTCCATTGCTCCAAAATCTTTATGCTTCCTTTATGCATCATAACGTTGATTTTTTTTTCCCTAATTAGCATCATTAACATGATTTTCTTATGGCCACACAAGTGTTTAATCCCAATCCTTTCAGTTCTTGTCTTATTCAGTGTGGAAATGCTATTACGTTCACTTTTAAACATGGTTATACAGTAGTTTCTACTGTATTTTTTTATAATCCAATTTCATCAAACATGTAAGTGATCTCTGATCAGGCCTATGCAGTTTTTTATTTTATTTTTAAACCATGTTTAATAGGGTATATAGGTTTTTTCTACTAAATTGATGATTCACCACTATCCTTCAAATCCAAGTAATTTTAGCAAACGTCTTCTGACATGATTGTTCAGATATCTCTTTCTCCCTTTCTTAGATTATGATTGTACTTTAGACTCTCTCACCCACACACAAGAGAGAGAGCCTAGACTGTTCCTGATGGACAACGGAAATGCAGGCCACTGAATATTTAAGTACATTCTCATTTATTAGTTACAATGTAATTAATTTACAGTCTGGGATCTCAAATAAAATAAACCTTAATTTAGACTTTATAACATAGACCTTCCAATGTATTTCAGGCCATGATGGTTTTAAGTACTTTTTCTATTGGGGACTGATTGTTATGATCATACCCTGCTGTTCCTTTCTACAAAATATTAATGATCTGCAAAATGTTTACTTTTAATTGTGCCTGTTATTAAAACCCATCTGTAAACACTTCTTAATGATCACCATTTAAAATAATTATGGGGAAATATTGAGATAGAATGCTGTTGAACGTCTGGACATGTCACATCCATACTGTGCTAGCTTGGCAATTTTATTTGGAATTATAGGAGACTGTAAATTATCCTCT
Source organism: Channallabes apus (assembly GCA_030522415.1). NCBI lineage: Eukaryota > Metazoa > Chordata > Actinopteri > Siluriformes > Clariidae > Channallabes > Channallabes apus. The sequence continues at coordinate 40,942,954 of CM060115.1, read as the reverse complement.
GAGGTTATTTAATATATTAGGAATTTGGTGCTACATGTGCCACATAGATTAGATTAGATTCCAAAAGGTAAAGATTTTGTCTTAAAAAAAGTGCTTTATTAGGAGGTATTGTTACATTAAGAAAATTCTGTAACATTTTGTTGGCAAGAGAAACCTGCAGGACACATGCAGACACAGTGAGAACATGAAAAAGTTGACAAAAACAATAACCTGCGCTTTGGGTTTAACCAGGGACACTTGAGTTATGAGGCATCAGTGCTACCACTGTGTTCTTCAGTACACTTGCTCTTTGCTTGTATTTTTATTTTTCGTTTTTTTTGCGAAATGTCCTTGGAGCATTCCGCTATTAGGCTGCATTCCCTCATTCTGCTTGCTGATGTGTCCCAGGTACTGTACAGCATTTAACACAACAGCACAGGCATCTACTGTGCCATTTACCATTTGCATAGAAAATACCACACCAAACAATGTTTTCAAGTCAATAATGGTGAATGGACTGAATGTTGATATGTGGCACTGCCAAATCAAATTTTTTTTTTTGCTTTCAAAGAGTCAGACATTCTTGTATTGTTTATGTTTTCTTGAGGAACAGTTCTTCAGGCCTCTTGAAAGACTTTGCGGCTCAGATGTTTAGTCCAGTCCCTGTACCTGACCAGGAACGTTTTTTGTTTGTTAAGCCATACAGTGACAGATGATGAAAGAGGATAAGGCTGATGATTAGTATACGGGTGATGCTGAGTGGTCAGAAGGGAAGGGAAATGAAAATTAGGTTGCTGTTGAGGTTGTTACATAAACAGATAATTTTGTATGTATCTTTAGGAACTTTGCAGCTTGTCACAGTAAAACATTGGTTTAAATTAATGAACATAACATGATTTACTTTAAGATGAAGGAATGAGTGATGGCTCAGTACTCTACATCACTTGCCGAACATAGCACTCTTCTCTGAGTTCACTGTCTTTCAAATTCACTGGCATTTCTTTATAATGTGGAGCTTGACTGCTCTGCCTGTTCAAAGTCAAAGTTGCAGCAATGTAACCAATCACAGACAAGGCCAAATTCTTGAAAGAAATCATAATACTAAGGTGGGATTTGTGGCAAATATTTTTATATATAAAAGCCTAACATTCTATCACCATTGACTGATGTCAGTCTCATTTTCAGGTGACTTTTCAGTGCATTTTTTATGCACACCAGCTTTAGTTCTAATTAAGTGCAGCGAGCGTGTCTTATCTATGCTGATCTACTGGGAGCTGTTAACTGTTTCCTGTTGTTTAAAAGTTCCCCTTATCACAGATCTATGGTCCGTTCTTCGTACGTCGCTTGACACATCCGAGATGAACTGACACATCTAAGATCAGATCATCGTGCTAATTACGGTCTGGCTGGTTGGTTCTTCGAGCACACCTGTTGTTGATGATTAGTATGACTGGATTGAGTTGTTTAGGATTATTACGCGTTCGTGCGTTGGTTTAAATGGCGATATGCATCGACAGTAGAAACACTGATAACAACCACTTTGATTGGTTGACGAAATGACAAAAGAGCAAGCTCAATTTTTTTTGTAACACCTGTTATGCGCTGAAATGCCCCCCATGTGTTATGCGCTGAAATGCTCCCCTGCCATGGATCCCCCCACCACACACACATAATCGCAATCAAATATTATATTAGAACATAATATGCGCATTCCTTGCGCATATGGTTTACAAATTACAAATTACATGAGACAATAAAATAAGGAATATGAAAATAAATATGTTGTATATGGAAAAATAGAAATATTAATATTTTTTCAAAAACATATACTTTTATATTGTTTATTTTATAATAAAATTAGTTTCATCCAATTTTTCAGTATAAACATATAAATTTTTATTACATATAAATATTTATTTGCACATTCATGACGAACCCCTGAAAAATAAATGTGTTACAAAATAAACATTATACAAGAATTTGTATTAATGGTCTTGATGGCTGTCTCGTGCCTAGGGTTTATTATAACAGTAATATCATTTGATAATAATAAACCTATGAATTTATGTTCTAATATAATATTTGATAGCGATTATATATAAATATATGTGCAAGATACTTTTCTTTTCCCACGTGAGTCATTCCGTGTCAGTCGTGCTCTTTAACCAATCAGATGTGAGGTCGCCATTTCAACCAATCATAACCCGGCAGGAGCGCAGCCTTAATCCTGTCTACATGAAATAAACCTGCTACCGAGCAGGTTCAAGCTTACGGACATGTTACTATGACAACAAATGCGAAAAGCGCATCGAAGAACGAAACAATCCAAGATCAGGACAAATCCACAACAATCAAATCCAGCTAATAGAGTTAGCGACGTACGAAGAACGGACCCCTTGTCTCACTCCAGTCACTACCTCTACTCTTAGGTTAAAGGCACAACAACAATCACACCCAATTCTGCCTCTGTTGCAGTAGAAAACTGGGGTGCACAATATTTCCACAATGAACCGACTGTGTTAATGGGGCAACAGTGTTTTGTCTGGGAATGAAACTTTGTGTAGTGAGTATAGGAGAGTTAGTCATGACCAGAGGTGTCAAGTAATGAAGTACAAATACTTCGTTACCTTACTTAAGTAGAAATTTTGGGTATCTATACTTTACTGGAGTAATTATTTTTCAGCCGACTTTTTACTTCTACTCCTTACATTTTCGTGCGATTATCTGTACTTTCTACTCCTTACATTTTAAAAATAGCCTCGTTACTATATATATATAGAGAGAGAGAGAGAGAGAGAGAGAGAGAGAGATAAATATATATAAATATATATATACTGTATATACTTTTAGTTTTTTATTCATTTATTTATGATTAATCACTTGGATGAATCATTCATTCTGACAGCACTTAGTAGAGAGCATACTAAGCCTGCCTTGGGTGCACTAATTTTCTTGTATGTTGCCCTCACAGATTCCTGCAGCTAAGCTTGGATGTACATTTACATTCCAATAAAGGTTACCGATGACATGCCTCTGAAGTTTGACTTTTTACACCACTAAAATACTTATAGGCAACTAGTTATCATATCTTCTTCTTCATAAAACATGTTAATGCTCAGTAGTACACATACAGTATATGGTTCTTTAATGTGTTTGCATTGTACTAAAATGCATTCTTTTTCAATTGCCATATACAGTATCCCAAATCACTATGGCTGTTAAAAAATACAACAACAAAAAACAAAAACACATTTTTTTTAAGAGGTGTTAGTGTACAGTAGTATATAGGCCCGTGGCACAGACTAAGCTTTTATCCTTAATGCTTTCTTTCCCCCTCACGTTACTTTTATTTTTATACTTTAAGTAGTTTTGAAACCAGTACTTTTACACTTTTACTTGAGTGAAAAGCTTGAGTTGACACTTCAACTTCTAAAGAAGTCTTTTTAAACCCTAGTATCTATACTTCTACTAAAGTAATGAATGTGAATACTTTTGACACCTCTGGTCATGACATATGTGCTAAATTCTTTCCAAACCTCTTGCAGCTGTTTGCCACTGCTCTAAGCCGGCACAAATTAAAACAGCAAGACTCAGAGCATGACTCTGAGAAGTTAATTTGCTTCTTTAACAAAGAAGCCCCCCCCCCCCCCGCCTTTCTAGTTTCTGCACACAGTTACTGTGTATCTCTAGTGGCTTGAGCTACCCAGCTCACTAACAGATCACATTTACAAGACACAACATACTGTACACAACATAAGAGCTGGAGAAACTGAAGGCCACTGCACTGTACACCTAATACTTAGCTTTAGCTATACATATCTGGGAGTTTTACATGGGACAGATAAGGAGCAGAAGAAGAAGTTGGTAAGAATGCATAAATAAATTTAAATAAAGAAGAATGAGAGAAATGTCATGAAAATTGGTGGTTTTGAATTAATTGATTATAAGGAAAAAGAAAAAATGTGAGAAATAAAATGCAGGAAGTTATAAGAGACTGCATTAAAATGTTAATACACATACTGTACCTGTGAAGGCTTGAAAGCCTTGTTTTTTATTTCAACCGCCACATACCAAAACACAAAGACAAAAGAGCTTATTTAGGTCTATACAGATTATTTTGATCTTATTGAGTTTGACTGTCTCAAGGTTCATGTCTGGAAATAACCACTGCACTCTTGCAGCTTCAGCAGTGCTGCAACTGAGTGAATGTCATATGAAATAAGACTAGAAATGTCCCTAATGAGGCCTGAGGAATAAGGGAAAGTAGGTGTTGTTAGAGGAGACCATAAACATATTGCTTATTGTGAGAGTAGAGCAAGTATTGAACAATAGGTATGTTCAAAATGTTCATGTCATGTAGCCATTGTTGTCATTTTGTTCCCATTTACATTGCCAAAACTATTGCCAGTTGAGGCATACAGTGAACAAGCAGGAATTTTGTTAAACAATCATAACAAATGATCACTAGATTAAGTCAAATTTATTTGAATTAAATAAGTCAACTTTATTTAAATTATGACAATATGGCTGAGCTATCCTGAGTATACCTGATCATCCAGTGATGGGGTGCACCTAAATTTTTCAGATTGTTTAGAGTTTCAAATATGCCGCTGCTGCCGCCCATGATTGGCTACAATGCCTTCAATTCCAGCTTACTGCTGCCACTACTTGTGCTTTGGTGTGCAGTCATGTTCGAACTATCCTCAAACTGTTTCCATGAAACGACCATGAAATTGTCCAAAATGTCTTGGTATACTGATGCATTAAAAGTTATTTTCACTGGAAGTAAGGGGCTGAGCCCAACTCCTGGAAACAACCCCATATGGACTAATAATTGGAAATATAAAAAATTTGCATGTGAAGGCAGCCAAGCAAGTACTTTTGGCAATATACTGTAGTGTACAGTATATACACACCATGTTCACAAATTATTACGCAAATCATATCTTTCCCTGATTTTCATAATTAGTGAGTGCAAATGACAGTCAGTATAATTTTCAAGTCATCAACCATTAGGGTATAATTTGAATTTTATTGAACAAACAAAAATAAAAATTTGAATGCACTGTTCCAAATTATTATGCACAACAGAGTTAAAACATTTTATAGGTTGTAAAAAACTGAAAATGGTCTTTTGTTGAATTTGCAGCTTTAGGAGGTCATATTTAAAGAAATCAAAACAGGGCAATGTAACATAGGACCCCTTCTTTGATATTACCTTCACAATTCTTGTATCCATTGAACTTGTGAGATTTTGGACAGTTTCTGCTTGAATCTTTCTTTATTCTTTGGATGTAAGAATAGCCTCCCAGAGCTGCTGTTTTGATACGAACCGCCTCCCACCCTCATAGATCTTTTGCTTGAGGATGCACCAAAGGTTTTCAATGGGTTTGAGGTCAGGGGAGGATGGTGGCCACACCATGAGTTTCTCATCTTTTATTCCCATAGCAGCCAATGACACAGAGGTATTCTTTGCAGCATGAGATGGTGTATTGTCATGCATGGAGATGATTTTGCTATTCTTCTTTTTGTACCATGGAAGAAAGTGGTGTGTCAATATACTTTGCAGAGGTCATTTTCACACCTTCAGGGACCCTAAAGCGGCCTACCAGCTCTCTCCCCATGATTCCGGCATAAAACATGACTCCGGCACCTCCTTGTTGGGACATGGTGGCCACCAACCAACCATCCACTACTCCATTCATCTGGACCATCCAGGGTTGCACGACACTCATCAGTAAACAAGACTGTTTAAAACTTGTCTTCATGTATGCCTGGGCCCACTGCAACCATTTCTGCTTGTGAGTATTGATTAGGGGTGGCCGAATAGTAGGTTTATGCACAACTGCAAGCCTTTTAAAGGATCCTACACCTTGAGGTTCGCGGGACTCCAGAGGCACCAGCAGCTTCAAATACCTGCTTACTGCTTTGTAATGGCATTTTAGCAGCTGCTCTCTTAATCCGATGAATTTGTCTTACAGTAACCTTCTTCATTCTGCCTTCATCTGCACGAACTTGTCTGTGCGCTGAATCAGCCACAAATGTCTTCACAGTACGATGATCACGCATAAGTTTTCATGAAATAATTAATGTTTTCATACAGTACCTTGTCCAAGGCATTGCAATATTTGACGTTTTTCAGCAGCAGAGAGATCCTTTTTCTTTCCCATATTGCTTGAAAACTGCGGCCTGCTTAATAATGTGGAACAACCTTCTTCAGTACTTTTCCCTTAATTGGGCTCATCTGGCAAACTTATTATCACACGTGTCTGAGATTCATTTCAGTGATCCAAAGAGCCCTGAGACACAACACCATCCATGAGTTTAATTTAAAAACTAAACAATGTTTATGACACTTACATCAAATTAGCATAATAATTTGGAATGCGGTGTATACAGTTCAACCATATATGGAAACCATGCCATAAAAGTATTGTTATGATTAAATTACAATTATTTTTTTTATTGTTTGAAAATGTACTAAAAAGGAACAGAGCACCAGCATATTGAGTACATGCTGGTGAGTACATACTCAGTATGTAATCAGTTTGTATGGCATACACTACCTTCACAGAACAGTGAAAGTTTATTATTGTGACAGCAAGCCATCATTAAAAAATTAAAATGCAATGTTCAAAAAACACATCTGGGTGTTACTGTAAGTTCAGGTGTCCAAAATCTTACTAGCCCATGTAGCATTTGGCCACATACTGTATAACTAAAGCATTAAGCCCTAAGTTGGTGCATGAAACAATTTACCCAAAGGTAGAATGCCTGACAGATATTCACAGAAGGGAATTTGGCTCAAGTTTGCAGACTTCAGTGTTAAGTGTATGTTTGTGAATTTGAATGTGTTGTACTATGAGATTTGCTATGAATTGGACTCTGATTCTTGTTTACTCCTTCAGCCCCAGCTCAGTTCTTCCCTGCGTTCCACCCTCCTGTACCCATTGATGACAGACACACACAAGGACGTTACATCTATGAGCCCTCTCCACTGCCACCGCTTCATGTGTGAGTGACAATAAAACACACACACACACACACACACATACAGTACATCCACACTATGTAATCTCCGCCCTTATGGAAACCAGTTGGTCTAAAGGTGATGTTTTGTGCATGGGTTCTAATAACTTTTGCACTTCTATCCAGTCTTTTTGTTCACTATAAGATCATCTTGCCAGCTCATTGACTCTCTGCACCGCTAAGTGTCAGCGCTTGCACTTTAATGGCTTTAACTCACCTGACGAATAACAAAACTTATAAACACTGTGAAATGCAATTAGATTTTAAGGACAAGTTATAGTCAGAATGTTTTTAAGTTCTAGTTCAGTCTTTAGGGGTGATGCTGCATTTCACAAAACCATATTTAATATCGCTCCAAGCACTACTTCTGCATCTCTCATAGTAATTGTCAGCCATAGTAACATATGCTTTACATCCATGCTGCGTGAAATGTAATAAAATAAAATGTATCATAATTGGAAATAAACTTAAAAATATATATATATACAATGCAGCCCTTTACGATCCAAAATATAATAGACAGCTTAGCAGATTAGAGTATTTGAAATGTGGTTTGTTTTATTTTAAACGAACTCTGGTGCAGGTGTGCACCAAGCAAGTGAACAAAGATCGCTTGAAAATATGGGTCTAGGTCTGCTTCCAAACTAAATCTGGTGCACAGAGCTAGCAACTTTTCAGAAAATTTTAGAGTGAGATTCTGAAAATAAGAGCATTGGTTCCACGCATACATGCACATGCTGCACCGTTGCACATGACCAGCCATATACAGTACTAACCACACACTTTACCCCCATCGTTCAGGTTCTGTATATTTTAACACTGCACTGCTAAAATGAAACAACAGATGTACAGTATGTGACAGGATTTACTCCAATTGTTACAATTGTGCACATTAACATCACTTATCAAACACAGCATTGTGCTTGAAGGTTAAGAAGCTCCCAGACTCCCAGTCTCGCCCCAGTTCAAAGAAATTGAATTTAAGCAAGTTGAAAGAAATTTGTTTTAAGGCAAACCTACACTTTTGAGCCCCCCAATCAATCAGGCCAGAATGGTATTTGAATATGGGCATACACAGAGCAAAGGTCTTGAAGCACCCCACTGAACCAGACTTCCTTGTATTTTTAATGTAGTCTTGAGAAGTCGTTCTCCAAGCTTCTTGAAGGACTCATTTAGCTCTCATTTTTGTCAAGATTTTTGCTTGCATTTTAAGTAAAGACTGGTACCTAACCATTTTCTGAGGAATGTTTTCATGTTTGTTAAACAAGTGACCTATGAATCATTCAAGCATAAAAGGCATTATTAAGGCGTTCTTAGATCTTTAGTTTTCTAAAGTTTTCTTTCTTTTTTGCGCACCGCAAAAACGAGGGGAAGAAAAATAAGGAAATGGGGGAATTAATGAGTGAGGCAGAAAAGTGAAGGAAAAGAGGTTGTGCATGTATGAGTCGACTACAGATGGGAGTCAAACACCACAAAGCCAGTGTGGCTATCGTGATCCAGAACCAGAAAAATTTCCCGGTTTAGTGGCTCCGCCCCTTCACTCAGCTGCTAAAGGGAAGGCCATGTGCCAAATGAGCTCCCTGAAGTGAGAGAGGAGCGAAAAAAGATTTGGACGAACGGCCGTCGCTGGACAATGCATGACAGCGTGAACCAGTGAGAAACAGACACCTGATTCTTGTGATGACAGATGATCAGGCTACTGTTTCAGAAATACCCTGATATTAGGAGATGATACTATGATTAGTATACTGGTGATCCTGAACGCTAAGTGGTTGGAATAGACAAGAGAGGTAATAAGGTTGTTGTTGAGGTTGTTACAAAAACTAACTATTGTATTTAATTTAATGTGAATATAATTAAATTTAACATGAATAAATGAAGTGTGACTCAAGACTTTTTCACATTACTGTAAGTATTCGGCCCAAATATGACAAAGCCTTAGGTGTACTATAGTAATTTCTAAAAGGTTAGTCTAATTGTTTCTATATTAGCTTTCAGATTCATTATTTTACTGTACATCTGTGTATTTTTTTATTTATCTGAGTTAAGTTGAACAGATAGATAGATATCTGATAGATAACAGATGTATGGGCTACAAAATGTTTGGGGCAGCAACTTGGCCCATATTTAATATTCTTTATCATTATATTTTCTTCTTCTATCACTCTATTTCTCCCTCTCTCCCCAACCAATATTCTACATTCATATCTCTCCAATGCAGTTATGCTGTTAAGAGTAATGAATTTTTTATGTCATCTCCACACTCTCACCCCATGGACTAAAGAGCAGTGTGAAAAGAAACACAGCCAGAAAGAAACTGTGAGAGAAAGAAAGGAACTAGGGACATGATTGATGTCCTGTGTTGGCACAAACAAAATGGCAAATATAATTTAGCATTTAGCTTATGTGGAGATAATGGCCTATACACAACTCAAACAAGACTCAGACACACAATTTGTTGTGGTTTATCAAGCAGCAGGAATGATGAAAGAATCACAGAACAGGTAAAAGAAGGGGGGAGGAATTGCTGGAGATGGTGACTTAAATTGAAGGGGAAGTTGTGTAGCTTTCTTCCGTTATCTACTGTGCACGCTTGACTTGCCACACCTGTATTTAAGTGCTCAGGCGGTATCTGCTTAACAGCGTATGAGATATACATCAGCCTATTTTCATAAGGAGAAAATGAATATGGCAGAGAATAATGATCAGATCTTTTCTTGTTAATATTACAGTATGTGTTGACATGGTGCATATTTCTCAGTAAGAAATAAATGGGTGAATATAGTTACTGTAACACTGAAAAGACGAAAAGATAATATCAAGTTCTTATGCTTACAAATTATTATTCAGCCTTGTGCACACAGTTAATAGCCAAAGCATTATCTTAAAAAATAGTTACTTATAGAACCCTAAAAGGTTCTTTGCCGTGTTCTTTTGGTGGAACAAAAAGTCTGGTAAGCTAAACTCCCTTTTTTCTGTGTGAAAGGTTGGTTAGCTCAGTTGGTTAGAGCATGGTACTAATTACTCCAAGGTTGTGTGTTCGATCTCTGTATGGGCCACTAAAGCTATTTGTAGTTAGGGGTGGTGGAGCCTCAGTGTGTTCAGGCTCCGAGTTACTAATAGGAAAGTCAGTGGTTTAAGCCACAGCTCCACTAAGTTGCCCTTAACCCTGTCTGCTCCATGGGTGTTGTATAATGGCTGACAGTGTGCTCTGACCCCTGCCTACTACAGTAACAAAGCTGGGATATACAAATAATAAAAATTTCTCTGTGCAGCAATTTATATGTGCCTCCATATAACCCTCCATTGCAGGGTACATGAAGTGGAGGAACAGCTGAAATTGAGACTGATCAGCATTGCCAATCTCAGTACCTCTGAATCACATAAAAAATACTAAACATTTTTCAATGTGCAATTGATAGCATTATTCTTATTATTTCTTTAGGAGATGCAGTAACATGCATGCTTTTAGATAAATGCCGCTTTCTACATTATGAATGGTTAAAATAATTTAGTTTAATCTCTGATTGGCTAGAACATGATATAAGCAGTGATGTGAGGAGATAGTGAGCTGTAAGCAAAGCACAGCATTTGGTGAGGGCTGTAATTGTTAGGAAAAAACACAACAACCATCAGTTCATCCATCCTTGTTTGTGGAGTCTTCTTAGTGCCTTTACAGCACTGTTTCTGTGTGACAGGGGGTATTTACTCCTGCAAGCCTGGTGGTCTTTGCGCTTTACTTTTCTTTGCTTAGGAAATGTCCCTTCCTTGGCAATGTCTACATCAAAATATCCAGCAGGTTGTGCAGGTTGCCATAAATGCTGTCTTGCCTGTACACAGCATGTAAGCTTTACATTTTTAAAAGAAAACCATGTGTAGAAGAAAATCAAGACATTTTGAAGCTGAGGTAAGAAGTAACCTTGATTAGAGAAATTGCACATCCATTGGGCATATCCAATACAATAATTTGAAAGCCATTGGATACAACCTGCGGGACCACTTTAGGGCAGTGGTGGTTCAAATGTTTAAAGATGTGGGTTACTGATTGGAGGGTTGGGGGTTTGAGCCCCAGCACCACCAAGTTGGCACTATTGAGCCCTTGTGAAAGGCCCTTAAACCTTCTCCAGGAGCTGACCCTGTGATCTAATACTAGCTTCCTAACTGGGATATGCAAAAAATCATTTCACTGTGCTGTAAGGTATATGTAACAAAAATTTTATATTTTTAAATAAAGAAACCACTGTAACATCAAACAGCTTGGCCAAAGAAAGAACAACAGTTGATGACAGAAATAATGAGAGATATGTGAAGAAAAACTCAAAAATAAAATCCAGTGTCATTACCAACAACCTCCACAGGGATGTTTCTTAGATTTCCCTAAGATAAACCAAGATTAATCCAAGGGACAGAAAGGTCAAAGAGTCAAGAAAGAGAGCATCTGCTCAAGATCCAAAAATACAAGGTAGTTGTTCAACAATGGTGGAGATAATGTCATGGCTTAGGCATGCATGGGCACTTCTGGAATTGTCTGACAAATCTGTTTAATTATGTAATTCATGAAGGTAGGAGCAGAATTCATTCAGACCATTACAGGATTGCCTCCAAGTGGCGCAGTGGTAAAGTGCTCGCTCTATCACCCGAAGATCGCTGGTTCGATTCCCGGGTGATGCTGTAACCTTTTGCAGCCAGAGGCCTAGAGAGAGCTGATTGGCCGGGCTGTCTCAGAGGGGAGGGATGACGGGTACTTCATGCTCCCACATTAATCACGGCTCTACAGCCAATCAGGGGCGTCTGTGAGCTAACGCAAGCGAAAGGAGCAGATAGCGCTGTCCTCTGAGTGTGTTACGCCACCCCCAACGGTGCGTGAGGGAGCAGTTCGAAAAGATGCGGTCGGCTGGTGTCATGTGGTTTGGAGGAAACACATAATAGTCTTCGGTAGTCTTAGTGATGGTAGTAGGAATTGGACACGACTAAATTAGGGAGAAAATCCGGAAAAAATACAACAAAAAAAACCATGGCAGAATCATTTTCTCTGCCAATTTACAAATAAATGCATTCAATCGGTTAAGGCTATGGGTTACTGATCGGAAGTTCGGGGGTTCGCGCCCCAGCATCGCCAAGTTGCCACTGTTGAGTCCTTGAGCAAGGCCCTTAACCCTATCTGCTCCAGGGGCGCTGTAAGCTGGCTGACCCTGCGCTCTGACCCCAGTTTCCTAATTGGGATATGTGAAAAAGACATTTCATTGTGCTGTAAAGTGCATGTGACAAATAATTGAATATTGTTCTTGTTCTTAATCAAATTGACTAGAACGTCATCATGCAGCAAAGAAATGACCCAAAATACACTGCCAGTACAACAAATAACTTATTCAGGGTGAACAAAATAAAAGATGCTTGTTGACTTCAGAAGAGCATAGAACAACTAGGCTCCACTGAACATTGACAGGGTGTTTTCATGGAGATTAACAAGAGCACCAGGTTTCTTGTTCACCTGCCGTAGAATCTTCATTGGTCCATCAACATCAGGTTTATAGCAAAAAAAGACCAATAGTGTATTTAAGAGAAAAGCCGATCTATCACGCTCTAGCCTTACCATTTCTACAGAGGGATTATAGAGGCTGTGGATGTGCATGAACACCACTCACGCATACACTTCATGCTCTGGACATACAGTATGGAAAAATGGTACCAAAGCATTATTACAGCCACAAAATGTTCTTCAGGAATCATGGAGAAATATTCCCCAAGACTACATAAAAATACACGAATGTCCAGCTTTCTGAAAAAATTAAGAAATGAAGGAGGCTATTGGTGTGACTCGAGGAGTCAAGTTGTAGTTTCTTTCACCTTCTCTCTGCAATTCTTGATTCTCTTCTATTGCTGAGCAGTACTGTACATCAGAGAGAGGGAATAGAGAAGAAATGATAGAGAAGAAAAGCAGTCTGGGTCTAGGAAGGATGATAGGGTAAAGAAGAACACAGAGGAAGGGGACATAGACTGGATGTTTGTGTGGGTAGAAGAGAGATTTTGATGGTGTGCTAAAGGGGGAGGTGGGATAGAAGTGATATCTGTGGCTGAGGACGGGCACACAAAACCAGGTCTAGGTGTTTAATGTTAGTGAGAAGGGGTTAAGTAGAGGGAGGAGGAAAGAGGATTTAAGCTTGTCACAGGGGAGGTTAGTGTCTCCAAGAACAGTGAGTGGAGTGTTAGAAAGGGAAAAGACTAAGCGCGTTTTCACATTAGGAATGATTGATTCGTACCATGCTCAGGAATGAAGGGGTTACATACTCAACATTAGGCGAATGGTCGTAATGTTATCGCTGATCAGTGCTTAAGAAAAAAAAATTTAATGAGTAAAACTGTAAAAGCGATGAGTGTAGTGATTGTACTGGCTCACACTCATTGCATTTTTTCACACAAGCACTTTATTTAGTCCTGTTTTTGTAAGCTTTTTAGTTATATATAGTCTGGTGTAATTTTGTGTTGTTTTACAGTATGCCTCACATTGGTCCTGGGGAACATAGTTTCATTTCAGAGTGTACTGTACATGGTTGAAATGAAAGCCACTTAAATTGAATTGACTTGTTATACATTTGATCACCTAAATTGGATGGTTTGCCACCAAATGTGGCAAGTTTTTCAGTTGTCTCCAGTGTCTAGTAAATGCAAAAAGGACCAGCATTCATGTTCTAAAACAATAAAAGTTAAATTTCTAACATAGAAGCTGATCCACAACAAACTGACCATCAAATGTTTTCCTGATCCTCTTAAAAAGAAAAAGAAAGAAAAAAAGTTAGATTGAAATAGTGATCTGGCTGACACATACAGTGGCTTGCAAAAGTATTCGGCCCCCTTGAACTTTTCCACATTTTGTCACATTACAGCCACAAACATGAATCAATTTTATTGGAATTCCACATGAAAGACCAATACACAGTGGTGTACACGTGAGAAGTGGAACGAAAATCATACATGATTCCAAACATTTTTTACAAATGAATAACTGAAAAGTGGGTTGTGCGTAATTATTCAGCCCCCTGAGTCAATACTTTGTAGAACCACCTTTTGCTGCAATTACAGCTGCCAGTCTTTTAGGGTATGTCTCTACCAGCTTTGCACATCTAGAGACTGAAATCCTCGCCCATTCTTGTTTGCAAAACAGCTCCAGTTCAGTCAGATTAGATGGATAGCATTTGTGAACAGCAGTTTTCAGATCTTGCCACAGATTCTCGATTGGATTTAGATCTGGACTTTGACTGGGCCATTCTAACACATGGATATGTTTTGTTTTAAACCATTCCATTGTTGTCCTGGCTATATGTTTAGGGTTGTTGTCCTGCTGGAAGGTGAACCTCCGCCCCAGTCTCAAGTCTTTTGCAGACTCCAAGAGGTTTTCTTCCAAGATTGCCCTGTATTTGGCTCCATCCATCTTCCCATCAACTCTGACCAGCTTCCCTGTCCCTGCTGAAGAGAAGCACCCCCAGAGCATGATGCTGCCACCACCATATTTGACAGTGGGGATGGTGTGTTCAGAGTGATGTGCAGTGTTAGTTTTCCGCCACACATAGCGTTTTGCATTTTGGCCAAAAAGTTCCAATTTGGTCTCATCTGACCAGAGCACCTTCTTCCACATGTTTGCTGTGTCCCCCACATGGCTTGTGGCAAACTGCAAACGAGACTTCTTATGGTTTTCTGTTAACAATGGCTTTTTTCTTCTTTTATCCCTGACCTGTCTGGTGTGTTCTTTGGACTTCATGGTGTTGTTGGTCCCAATATTCTCTTAGACAACCTCTGAGGCTTTCACAGAGAAGCTGTATTTGTACTGACATTAGATTACACACAGGTGCACTCTATTTAGTCATTAGCACTCATCAGGCAATGTCTATGGGCAACTGACTGCACTCAGACCAAAGGGGGCTGAATAATTACGCACACCCCACTTTTCAGTTATTTATTTGTAAAAAATGTTTGGAATCATGTATGATTTTCGTTCCACTTCTCACGTGTACACCACTTTGTATTGGTCTTTCATGTGGAATTCCAATGAAATTGATTCATGTTTGTGGCTGTAATGTGACAAAATGTGGAAAAGTTCAAGGGGGCCGAATACTTTTGCAAGCCACTGTATACGTATTTTTATGGTGTATCTATTCCAAGTTGACAGGAATGAAGCTATAACGGGGAAAAAATTACAGTCTGTCAAATAGCATGTCAGACACTTGCTGTGAACCTTAGACCTTTATTGGCATTTTGTCTTTCTAATTTCATTATTGATGGAGGTCATAAAATAATGAATTTTTTTATGAGATAGGGATTCAGGTGAACTAACAGTTGTGTTTCTGTTGGACCTAACTTGAGTTATCCAGTGCTGTTTTTTAAGCTATATGTCTGTGTGCACCTCTGTGTGTGTGTGTGTGTGTGTGTGTGTGTGTGTGTGTGTGTGTGTGTGTGCGTGTGTGCGTGTGCGTGTGTGCTCAGAGGTGCATTTGGGATTGATGGAGCCTGGGGAGTAGAGGTTAAGGAAGAAAAATTGAATTGTTTTAACACAAGTTCTCCTAGGTGAACAGAATTAATCGTTAATAGTGCTCTTAAATATATGCGTAAGTACAGGCAGGATATTATTGCAGTATTTCCCCATGCTGCCTCTCATTACAGCCTGTAATTACAGCTGCTTTTACCTTGCAGCTGTGCTATTAATCTAACCGGCATGCCTTGAGCTGTGAGTGGGTATCAACGGCTACAAAAACACCCCCCCCCCCGCCTCCCCCAAACCCCTCCACTCAAAAAAAAACCCTCCCAATGGTTATAACCATCTCATTTTCCTTGCCCTCTGCTGATTTGCACAGCCGCATATTATTATTTTGGAAGGCTTTAATTGAAACATGTTTATTTATTACCCCTTTGGTTTGAGTAGAGGCCGCTAGCATAGTGCCTAACCGACACTAACAGCCCTGATATGAGCGCAAAGAATTAAATTAAAAGCTCATAAAATGAAATATGCTCTATATTAGCTATTTGACACTTAATTTGCCTCCGAATGAGCAGAGGAAATCACAAATTAACTGTCCTTTGTGTTCTTTCTCCCACTTTTTTTTTCCTGGCAGTGCTATTAGGCCAAAAGAAAGTACAATTACGAAAAAGAATAATTCATACTGAAGAGAGCTCTGGTGTGCTATTCAATATTAAAGAGTTACAGAAAAACAAATAGCAGGGAATTCACCTGTGTGGGTGCAATACACAAAGACAAACATACAAAGTGGTTTGCTTTAACCATGTTAAAGGTCAAACTTGTGTGCAAGTTGACAAGAAAAAGAAAATAATAAAGGGTAATAGTTAAAAATGACCTGTCACACATGGCACATTGCTTTATGCATGCCACCTGTAAAACTACTGATGTATTAGTACTTGCTCTAATGCAACACACTTCGATTTGAATTATTTAAAAAGCTTTTACTAAGCGAGTTAAACATATTATCATATAGTGCATAGTGCATGTTTTACTCTAGCAGTGAGATTGAAACGCTATTAAAGTTTACACATATACACTCAGATCAAAAGTCATGGGTAAGAGGTAAAAGGCAGGGTTAACAGGTGAGAGGTTTGACCAGCTTATACACAAAAGGCACTGACATCAACAACTTCCACAGGGCAGGGGAGAAGTTATTACAATCCACAATTCAAAGGATTTGAGAGCAGAAATATAGAGGCGATATCACAAGGTATAAATCACTCATCAGCTGTAACAATCAAATGGCCAGATTGAATCTTTACCTGAAAGAAAGGTATGATCGATGGTGAAGCATGGTGAAGTAGTGTCATGGCATGGCCTTGCATGGTTGTTTTAGGAATAGGCTCAGGAATCTGTATTATTGATATAAATCATAATGATTGTAGTGAATGAATTCATAATTATTCATGGAATTTACAGATAAATGCATCTAATGTAATTAAGAGGAACTCCATGCAGCAATATGATGGCTCAAAACTAGGGTTGGGTATCGTTTGGGTTTTTTTCGATACCGGTGCCAAATCGATACTTTGAAAACGGTACCGGTGCCAAAACGGTGCCTGAACCGATACTTTTAAGCCAAAAAATTATAGTGGATGACTCAAGAATGAATTTTTATTGAACAAAAAATTTTATGCTTAAAATTTAACAATATATTAAAAGTTTAAAGTATATATATGAATATGTAAGCTTCAAATTTTAGCAATTCTTTTGCAGAAATTTCACCATATTTGCCTTCTCTGTCAAAATACGACTCCTTTCCTGACTTATTGCCCTGCACAGGACATGCATAGCCGTCTTTGCAATGGTAAATGGGGTCACTGTTGTAGTACTACTAGTACTAGCTGGAAAGCCATAATTATAAACAGAATCCATGTTACATTAGTTTTTTACAAATCGTTTGACTATTTGTTAGCATGAATGCAAGATTTGCATTTTGATATTAACATTACATTATCCTACTACTAACCTGCGGAAAGGCTGCTGACGTCATCATAATCGGTGACTCCTTTTTGCTACAGTTGGTGTGACTGGGACTGAGGGTCGTCCACACTGATAGCGCCAGCTGTTGTCCACAAGCTGTTAAACACGGTGCCTCCCTCTGCTTTTAACTTTATTCCGTCTGCTCTCGAATGTTTCATTAGATTTGACGTGTTTCCGCCTTTACACGCAACTGCTGTAAAACATTCGCTGCACGTCGCGGTGCCGGAATCCTTTCTTGTGAAATACAGCCACACTTTCGACTGTTTAGTTTTAGGCATTTTAACGAGAGTTGTTTACTTTAGCATGCTAAGCTATCGGTAGACCGCCTGCTGCCGTCAGAGCGAGTGTAACGTTAGTTACTGCATTCACGCGCATGTCGGATGGACTCTCATTTCCGGATGATTTGTGCTTTTAATTTTTTTATTTAATCTAATAAACGATTAATCTACAAAAATATATGAATATAGAGAACAAATATTTCAATCGACAGTTCAGGCATTTAAGTGGCACCGAAATGAGGCACCGAAATTCGCATTCTGTTTCGGTCCGGTACATACCGGTTCTATAGGTACCGGTGCCGTATTGGCACCGGGTTTCGGTACACAACCCTACTCAAAACACACTGGCACAACAAAGGACATTATCAGAAAGGGGAAGGTTTTACCCTTTGAAATACCTTGAAATTAAAGACTTTTTTAAGCCTTTTTTGTTGTTGTTGTTGTTTTACTTTTGTGATTTTTTTCATTGCTGTCATTTTTATGTTGCAAATCATGACTGGTGAAGCTACCATATATGGTAGCCTCCATTTAGGGTAATGATCTTTCTGAAAAGTATATGCTTTGATTAGGGCTATGACAGTTTTGATACGCTAATCCAATATAATTTTTCGATTAACCTCACTGATAAGCTGTTTAGTCCAACTCCCTCTCTTCGCATTGCATGTGGAAATGTTCTTACTGTCACTATTGATAATTGCCGTGAGATCTTGCATCATTCATGCTTATTCGGGATGCTTTTCTGACCACATTTCTTTTTCAAAGATAATAGTTCACCCTTATCTTTCCAGGTTCTAATAATGCATTTTAGTTCTTAACCCATTTTTAGTAGTTTCTGCAATCTCAGTTTCTTTTCTTGATGCAGCACAATAATTTGACCCTTCTGAAACAGAGACCACAGGATATGTTATCTGATATGGTTGTTTGGATAATGAGAAGCTGCTCTGCATCAGTTAGGGTTAAAAAAAAAACCTATTTGTTAGTTTAAGTTGTTAGCTTAACCATACTAATCACTGCAGTAATTATCCAATAGGAGGCTCTTAATAGGAGGCTTTTTTTTGTCTGGTAATGTATATGTTGTTATTATGTACAAATCCATTGACTATTTCAAAACATTCCTTGTACAAACCGGATTCCAAAAAAGTTGGGACACTAAACAAATTGTGAATAAAAACTGAATGCAATGATGTGAAGATGGCAAATGTCAATATTTTATTCAGAATAGAACATATATAACAGATCAAAAGTTTAATCCGAGAAAATGTATCATTTTAAAGGAAAAATATGTTGATTCCAAATTTCACGGTGTCAATAAATCCCAGCTGGAAAAAGTAAATTTGAGCATAACGAAGAGCTGGAAGACCAATTAACAGTAATTAGGTTAATTGGCAACATGATTGGGTATAAAAAGAGCTTCTCAGAGTGGCAGTGTCTCTCAGAAGCCAAGATAGGTAGAGGATCACCAATTCCCACAATGTTGCGCAGAAAGATAGTGGAGCAATATCAGAAAGGTGTTACCCAGCGAAAAATTGCAAAGACTTTGCAGTTATCATCATCAACTGTGCATAATATCATCCGAAGATTCAGAGAATCTGAAACAATCTCTGTGCGTAAGGGTCAAGGGCGTAGAACCATACTGGATGCTCGTGATCTCCGGGCCCTTAAACGACACTGCACCACAAACAGGAATGCTACTGTAAAGGAAATCACAGAATGGGCTCAGGAATACTTCCAGAAACCATCGTCAGTGAACACAATCCGCCGTGCCATCCGCCGTCGCCAGCTGAAACTCTACAGTGCAAAGAAGAAGCCATTTCTAAGCAAGATCCACAAGCACAGGCGTTTTCATTGGGCCAGGGATCATGTAAAATGGAGTGTGGCAAAATGGAAGACTGTTCTGTGGTCAGACGAGTTACGATTCGAAGTTCTTGTTGGAAATGTGGGACGCCATGTCATCCGGACCAAAGAGGACAAGGACAACCCAAATTGTTATCAACGCTCAGTTCAGAAGCCTGCATCTCTGATGGTATGGGGTTGCATGAGTGCATGTGGCATGGGCAGCTTGCATGTCTGGAAAGGCACCATCAATGCAGAAAAATATATTCAGCTTCTAGAACAACATCTAGTCATCTCTTTCAGGGAAGACCCTGCATTTTTCAACAAGATAATGCCAGACCACATTCTGCATCAATCACAACATCATGGCTGTGTAGGAGAAGGATCCGGGTACTGAAATGGCCAGTCTGCAGTCCAGATCTGATGATTGAACAGTTAGAGACCTGTATTAGACAAGAATGGGAGAGCATTCCTATTTCTAAACTTGAGAAACTGGTCTCCTCGGTCCCCAGACGTCTGTTGAGTGTTGTAAGAAGAAGGGGAGATGCCACACAGTGGTGAAAATGGTCTTGTCCCAACTTTTTTGGGATTTGTTGACACCATGACATTTTGATTCACCATATTTTTCCCTTAAAATGATACGTTTTCTCAGTTTAAACTTTTGTTCCATGATTTATGTTCTATTCTGAATAAAATATTGACATTTGCCATCTCCACATCATTGCATTCAGTTTTTATTCACAATTTGTTTAGTGTCCCAACTTTTTTGGAATCCGGTTTGTAAAAGTAATAGATAAATAACATTACAGAAGAATATTTGCGTGGCTGTAAAGAAATTACATATTATATGAAAGTGTTTAGAAGGGAAAAAATGACCAAGTGTGACAAAGTCACCAGAAGAACTCATTCTCCAGCATATATATTTTTTGCATACATTATATATATATATATATATATATATATATATATATATATATATATATATATATATATATATATATATATATATATATATAATTTATTTAAACATATTTATCTAAACATAATGTACACAAAATACACAAATACATTTCTTCCACAAATAACCAAAGTACAAAAATACTTCTTCATGGAGAAGCTAGCATCAAAAAACTGCCCAAATTGCCAAAACCGAGGTGCCTTCTGGGAAACTGGGTCTACAACCAAAAGTACAATCCAAAACACTGCCCTCTAGTGGGCAACCCTCACAAACAGGTTTCTCAATTAATTAATAAGTAATATTAAAATCTGTTATTTTATTGGTCGTAGGCTTTAACTGTATCTAAAATGATCAAACTAATCAGCCAAAAGCTTGCTTTATGATCAAAATTATTTAAAATATTGTAAAGCAGTCAAATATATACATTTGATATATATAGAGTGACGCAACAAATCTTCAAGAGTTGTTATCTATGCCCTTTTTTAAAACTTGAATTATGACTACTTGACTGTTCATCAGACCACATAACCTGTTGTCAATTTTTCCAAAGTCCTATGATACCTAGCAAATGTTAGTGTTTTTTTCTTTCTGATAAGTTTCATGAAAAAGTAGTTTTCTTATGGCCACACAGCTGTTTAATCCCAATCCTGTGAGTTTTATACTGTTTTTTTCTTTATTTTCTTTATTTGACATAATATGCTGCTTTCTTTTCTGGCCTTCTTTTGTCAAATTTATTTATTTCAATCCTTTATTCTGAAGATTTTGACAGTAATGAGGTTGTTCTCATTGTCTAACAATTAAGTATAATGGAAAGAATTGAAAGGATAGAAAAGATCAATTAAAAGAATTAAATATAGTGGCTTGAATCTTGTCAGTAGGCACCTATTTACCCTTCTCCTCTGTGATAAACAACTGTCGCTCTCTCTTAATCCCTCGTTCTTGCACTGTGGTGCGAGGACAGCCGGTCAGGCAGTGGCTGGCCTCATGATTAATGATGTTTATAGTTGACGGAAAGCTTCCTTATTTATCTGTATTGCTGCTCACCAGATACCATCAGTCACCTGAATGAAAAATATTCACTCATACCAATTTTGCAGTATAATTGAGTGGAGTCACTTCCCCTCTGTCGTCTTTTCTCCCTTTCCCCTTCTCCTTCTTCTCCGCTCTTTCTGAGCTATCTGGCAGTCTTATCATTGCCACAGTAATTTTTGTGCTGCCTTGTTTGATATGGGGAGGTTGGCTTTAGTCACATTTGACATTAAGCTGCTTCAATTTTTGCACAAAAAAGAGAGATTGAGAGAATGAAAGATGCAAAGAAAGTTACGTGCCTCTTTTTGAAAATGACTGCTTTTTCTTGAGCAATTTCAGGATTTCAAAAGAAGTGAGATAAATTCTGAAGGAGAAATTGGAACAGATTGAAGTCCTGCCACCCCTCCCCCACCTTTTTTCCGACAATACATTGGATTCATAGCCTAAATGGTTGGCCATTTTTCCCTTACTATAAGCCTTTAAGAGGATAGAGAACATTATGCAAGGATCATGCTGTAGGTAGTGTTAGGCATAACAAAGTACAGAAAAGAATAAAGAGAAGAAAGAACAAATGAATGAGGGGCTCTCCAAGCTTTAAAACATAGCAATTAAATAAGCATATTAAAATGATTTATTAAGCAATTACATTTATGATTCAATAATTACACATGTAATATCTGGATTTCATATTACACTAGTCATATTACAAAGATTTAAAATTATATTTGTGAGATTATATAACTATGTGAATATTATATGTACTCATATTGTTGTTTCTACAGTATGTCTAAAGAATTTTATGATTTCAAGTTCAAATGTTTATGAACAGTGTGTGCTCATGGTATTTTAATTTGACAGTATAATTTTATATTAATATTATTAGTATTACATTTTTAAAATTATTTAAGTGTTTAAAGGATATGAAAGTGTTAGATTAATTTCATGAAAGCAGTGCATTTGATTCATGTACTGCTGCATAAATGAAGTAAAACAAAGTTAAAAGTGAAAGGCATCAGTGCAGTGTCATATACTTCTTAGCAAATTGACTTTTTGTTTTTTGATTTATGTGCCATAAATTCTATTATCCTGAAAATAGGCCGGATTTTTGGATTGATGTGTGAAATGCATGTAATAAAGTTCAAATTTTTAAAGATGGGGTTAAATGGCATTGCTGAGTTGTCAATACATTGTCTAGGAATAGAAATGATGATAAAAAAATTATTTAAAAAAAAAAATGCTATCTGGAGTTTTATGCCTGCAAAGACCCCTCTCTCTCTCTCTCTCTCTCTCTCTCTATCTTTCAGGCTCTCATATATATATATATATATATATATATATATATATATATATATATATATATATATATATATATATATATATATATATATATATATGAGATTATTACAGCCTGCAGTCCTTCATACCATCAGGCACTGCTTATGCCATTTGTCTATATATTGCACAGAACAGGAACACACGCATTCAGAACTTTCCCTGAATCAAGCTTTCTGCCATAACAATCTGCCAAACATACATTAACAAACACACTAAAAGTGAATGACAATTTAGTCTAGAGCTGTGCATGGTAGATCTCAGACTTTTGGAAATCTGATGCCCCAGCTTAGGCCTGTAGCTTTTCCACACCTGGTCACCAGCATACAAATTACCAAAAATGTCTAACAAATAAAAAAAGATCAACTGTGCAAAGTGTACCCTCAACTGGAAATAAACACTGTAATATTTGTACATTCCAGTTCTATTTGACTTAATATGTACAGTTATGTGTCAGTAAATTCTCTACTCAAGAGTTCTGCATCAAGAGTTCGAATTGTCCTTAAACACTTGGAAGTTAAACTGAAGTGCATGCTCCACCTTACTTCGTAATGTGAATATGGGAGTATAGTTGGATATTGGGGTGTTATTGGGGTATCTGACTGTGGCCAAACATTCTTTGGACCGCTTACTGCAGCAATCAGCTTTATTAAACAGCACTTAATTTTTGCTGAAAAATCTCTCTGGCATGTGTTTTCTCTCTCTCTCTCTCTCTCTCTCTCTCTCTCTCTTGCTTTCTCTTTGTGCCTCTCTTGTTCTGGTTTATCTGTGCTTCTCTCATATTTCTCTGTTAAACCACTGGGTAGGAGGTAACCTTAATGGTAGGGGACATTGTTACCACATGTGGACTGTAAAACATTTTGTGTTTTGTAATAGGTTAAGCAGATGTGCTGTGTGTAGTTTGAAGACTAGAAGATTCAGCATGAAAAAAGGACTGTACTGTAGTAAAAAACATGACTACTGCTTTGTGCTTTAATAACACTAACAACTTTGTCAGGAATTTAAAATCAATTTTACATTGATGCCACCCTTATATGATTATAATTCCATTAGCATCTTTGAAGTTTTAAAAACAGATATATTTTTGTATTATTTTTTTAAAATACGAGTTAAAATGCATTTTTAACCACAAAAATTTAGCATCATTGCAGGAAAATTGCGTATTTTGTTTCCTTAATTAATTTATCATTAGAGGTTAAGATAATAAACATCAACAAAAACCTCCCCCCCCATACTGCCACCACCAACCCCGTGTACTATACATACATTTGACTAGCAGAGTATGTTGGGGTGGGGGCACACTCTCCTCCTCATGCATTGTCTGTAATGTTCTTTGTTATTCTATTGCACAGCTGTCTGTTTCTCTCTCTCTCTCTCTCTCTCTCTCTCTCTTTCTCTATCGTTTACACGCACACGCACACACAAAGTCACACACACACAAAGTGTCCCTCCCAACTATTCACTCATGATTAAATATCAGTGCAGTGTTCTTGACATTTTATTAGTCTAACAAGATGGATGAAATGACAAAGATAAAGTAGGGTATGTATGCTCCCTCCCCACTAAAGCATGCTGCCATGTTCTTTTTTTTTCGTCCCCAATTTACAAGAAAAAATGTATGGCATATGTTTTTGGGGGGTTAAAAAGTGTTGTCCCTTTAGTTGACTTTTTACTTTTTTACTCTACTCTTCTGATGACTCTCTGCTACTCTTTGTCTCTTTGACTCTCAATAATCAAGTTGTTTTAGTTGGTTAATAAACCCACACCCACAGGATAGCTCCCATGTGTAATCTCTCTCCCTCTCTCTCTCTCTCTTTCTATCTCTCTCTCTCTCTCTCTCTCTCTGGAATACAACATGTCCAGTGTACAATACTATTCAATCAACTTTAAAGTTTATTCTTCATGTGCACAAAATGTTAATGCCAATTAAATTTTGAGGCATGTTAAAATTGTGGTTGATGTAAGGTTGAGCTATTGAACAGGGCCCGGTTTCTCGATAACGCACACTATTCGCGCGCTAAGAAGACTCTTAAGATATATCTTACGTTAAGTGATAACTTTTCTAAGTGTATTTCTCGAACTGTCTCTTAGGAGTCTTCTTAAGTCGCTGCCTCTTACGTCCGACGTTACGCGGCGCTGTCTACAGTGAAGGTCCTGAATTAGCGGACATCGGTGGCTCAGGAATCGATTTTTCACTCCTTTTGCATGACAGTGTTAAGAAAGACGGCACTTTCTATGCAAATTAAACATTGCACTAAATTCTTTTAATAGCGTTTATTTCGTCATGTGTTAACTTAACAATAACATGCCATAATAGACAAATATATAAATTAATATTAATTAATATAATAATATATAATATTTTCATGTAACATGTGGCCGTGAAACGAACCGGGTATCCAATCATAGTTGATAGACAAACAGCTGATAACACTCTTCAGCAGCTTCAGAAACAATGTGAAGTGTCAGTTGTTGGGGTTGTATAGCGCACTATGGAATGAATACGATGAGATGACAGGGTGGAGGTTTAATACCCCTATCTCACACGCGGGGCCGTAAGTGCGGTTCATTATGATTCGGCGCGAGTTTTGGTGCTGTTATTACGTTTCCATCTTACCACGCAAAAAAAATAAACATGTTTAACATGTGGAAGCTCGCGGACCTTGTAGTTCTTCGCGGACCGTCGGGCGCCGGTCACTCGAGGCGGATCACGGTGTCTAATACCCCTCTCTCACCTGTGTGGTGCCTAATACCCCTCTCTCACCTGTGTGGCCAGACTCATCTCCGTGAGCTGCCGCGATTGCCCACGACGTTCCTTTAACGTTCCGCGAAGTTCTACAAAGTCTGCAAGCTTCCGCGAGGACCAGCAAAAAATTAAACGTTGAATTTTTCACGCGGAAAGATGGAAACGGAATCACAGTGCAAAAACTCGGGGTGAATCATGATCAAGCCTACGGCCACAGCGCGAGCCCGCGCAGGTGAGATAGGGGTATAACACACCGCATCTCACAGCGAGTCAAACCGCATAAGTGAATACTGTAGGGGTATTAAACATTACAATCACCCAGAAAAAAATGAATGGATGCGGGGTTTGAATCTCCCAAGGTTATTTTCTCATTTAACTAAATCAAATTTCATAAAAATAAAACGTGTCAAAAGAAAAACTCATAAAGTCATGGATAATGGCTAATGATCAATGAAACATATTTTAAACAAAAAGCAGCGAGCAGCTGGACATCGGGACGGGGAGTGTACAGTACAGTAAGTACAGTAAGTATGACGCGTTGGTCTGGCACGCGCAGGTCTGAGCAGCTCAAGAAGCTCCATAATCTGTTGCCTTGGAAGGCAAAACTTTTATTTATATATATATTTTTAATAACGACCACGGGGAAAATATGAAAAGGGCTGAAGTTTTGTCTAAAGGAAACATGTACATGACTCACACGGCTCCACGGACCGCACCGTCTTCAGTTTAACACAACACCACGCTCGCTGCCTAATTGTTCGCCACCTGTTTAATATTAATTGTGATTGGCAATTTTAATGCGTTAGTCACATTATGAAATAGGCTAATTAAAAGGCACTCTATTAGTTCTGATATAAAATAAAATAAAATTCTTAAACAGGTCTACAGTATATTCCATCGTTAATACGACTTTGATAACGTGCCATAATGTGTTTGCATACACCGCTGATTTATAAAGACTGCTGCTCAGTGGCGGCGACTAGCGTCTAGAGCTGAAACTACGCTAAGTATGAGTTAAGGTTGGTCCAGACCAACCTTACGAACGTCTGACGTAGCTAAGAGATACTTAGCGTAAGAACGTTTCGGGAAATGCGCCATTAAGTTAAGAGAGAGGTTAAGGTACGACTTAAGAACTACTTAGAGATAAGAAGCTTTCGAGAAACCGGGCCCAGGTCTGTATACAGGCCATAAGGAGATTATTCACAGGGAGAACATCAAACTCCATGCAAACAGGCCCAAATCGAATCCAGGACCTAGAGGTGCAAGGTGACAGCCAATGTGCTGCTACAAACTGTTTGTGTGTGTGTGTTTGTGTTTGTGTGTGTGTGTGTGTGTGTGTGTGTGTTTGTGTGTGTGTGTGTGTGTGTGTGAGAGAGAGAGAGAGAGAGAGAGAGGGATTGTGAGTGTTTGGATGTTAAATGTTGTAATCCAAAACGTATTGCCCCATCTTATTTTTTGTGTAAAAACATAAACAAACCCTACCATAGTGTGTCTCAGCATTAAGCAAATACGACCTCAGAATAATGACAATATATAACTTTTTTCACTGTGCCATTATTAATTTTTTTTTAAATGAAGCCAAAAAGAAAAAACACGTAGGCAATACTAAGTGCCCCATGAGTAAGTGGTTCCTGTATGATCACTCACATCTTTGTGGAGAAAGTTTGGCCCATTTTTCTTTAGACCATTGTTCATTCAGTTCAATTAGGTTTTCGGATATTCACTTATGCACAGCTCTCCTATGGTCCTGCCACAACATTTCAGTTGGGTTGGGTCTGAACTGTATGGTCTAGGCCTTTCCAAAACCTTGTTTTTTTTACCTTTTCAACATTATGATTTACTAGTGTGTTTTGAATCATTGTCCTGTTGCATGACCCAATTTAGCTGTTGGTTGGATAGCCTCATACTTGCCTCTAGAAGACTGACTAGATTAAGAAAAAACTGCAAGATGCCCAGGTCATGTGGCTATAAAATAAGCCTAAGTTATCACCCCTCTACCATCATGCTTGAAAGTGGGTATAGGGTGTTTCTGCTGAAATGCTTTAGCGATGCTAACCGTGCTAGTATTGCTAATGGCAGAAAACAGTAGGAAAATGACAACAGAGAAAAACTGTTTAAAATGACAACAGAGAAAAACACATCTATACTTACATAGATGTGTTTCTTATACAGGTGTGTACTGTAGCAGATCATCCATTAATCTATTTACATGGAATGCATATTGGGTTTATAGTGGACAGAAGGGAGGACCATATGTATGTTTTTAAATAGCTGCTTGAAGCACTTCATGATTGCAGACATCTTAGATAAGGGACAAAGCTGGTCTTCTTGAAATGTATGGGTATCATGGACAGCTAGCTGTCTGGCATATGCTTTGAGGACACACTGCCACTTTACTACTTAAGCTTATATAGCTCCGTCCTCTTTTGTTCAAGCATGCCTTAGGTTAACATACTTCCACAAACACAGGATAAGCTTGACACCTTGGAAGCAGGTACACTTTCACTTTCTAACTAATTTTGTTCTTTATTTTTTATTTAAATTAGAATTTTGTTATGTTAAGATTGAGTACCATGATTAAAATATTTCAAAACACTGTCACAACACCTGTATCATAATATCTACTGTATATGCATTGGGCCAAGACTGCTGTGTATTATTAAGGATAAGGTCAAAGATGTGAAAAAGTGCTTGAGACATTTTTTAAAACTTTATAATAAATCTATATAATGAATCAAATTAGGCAAATGCCATTGGCTGCTAAGCAAAATGATCAATCAGCAGTCTTACATCATTTGTGTTTCTGTTCGTCAGAAACTCACCATCAACATAGAAAACCCTTAAAGTAAACACAGAGCTGTGTTACCTCATAGATTTTCTTAGCTTGAAAGGCAGGTAATCTTTTTTAGATTAAACTTGTCATGCAATGAAAATTTAAGTTTATGATTGTATTCGAGGAGTGGTGCACAGGTCTCAATTTGAACAGTTGAGATAATTATTTTTCCAGAAAAAGTTATGCATACTATTGCAACCTTATTAAAATATTTTGTGCAAAAAGAATAAAAAATAAACAACTGGCAAAATATTTAGCAACTGGTAAAATTTGGGGGGTTATATACTGTAAGTGTGAATGTTGAGTGAGTTATCACAATGCTAAGTCCATATGCCACAATTTTTATACAATGAATAAATCAGCCTGCAGTTCTGTTTGTTTTATGCTCTTTAATGTAGTAGTGGATGTACTTGATATGTGTTTACTTGGGGCATTTGGATTAGGCCTTATATATCTCTTTGTCTTTGATGTGTAAACAAAACAAAAAACATTCGGACACTCCATTATATACGCGTTTGTGTCTCTACCACTTGACAGACGACTGGCAGGCGTGTCAAAGCACAGTGGACAGATCTAGCAGTTCTGGATCTGCTTATTTTCCAAAACATGGCATGCATTGGTCAAGCATGGTGGTGGTAGTGCCATAAATTGGACTTGCATGGTGGCTTCTGGAACAAGCCCACTAATCTGTATTGATTAGTCCTCTAATTTGATTGTCTGTGTTCCAAGAGTTCCTATACATCCTATAACTGCCCAAACAGCACACATTATTAAGTATTAGGTACACTATTACTGTATCATCTGTGTTTACCAGGTATAATTTCACTTCTTAATTTGAAAAGGGACTATTGTAGACTTGCCAACATCAGCAGTGCGCATGATAAAACAATACATTTCAGCAATCGCTTTTGGCTTAAAAATATGAAAGCTTATCATGTGAAAAAGAAAAGAAAAAAGGAATGCCAGTTTCGCATCAGCATCTTTAACAAGAATGTTAAAACTAATAGCACTTTTTCTGGCTGGCTGACATGCTGTAACATTACTGTGGCTTCCTAATAGTGGAGCAAAAATAAACAAAACTTTGGGCAATATTGTGTTTACAATATTGACATTATTCATTATTTTTATAGAACTGTTGATTAAAATATTGTATAGGAAAGGATGCTGAAACTCAGATCATTACAGTGATGATGACAGCTGAAGAATAAATTCAGAGATCTACAGAAACATTCAGTCTTCCAGTTTACAGAGAAATGCATTGAGCTCTGCAGGAGGAGCTGTATCATGCAACAAGACAATGACCCAAAACACACTGCTAACATACAGTAGCAGTAGACTACACCAAGGGAAAATGATATGTAGCTAAAAACTGGATGAATTACTTTAATTTACATTACGACTATATGTCTTACATCCACTACTATTTTTTCTATTCATATTCATATTTATTTTTTATTCTTATTCATATTTATTTCTTATCTATAAGCTTTAATTTTCTTTTTAAGGTCCCTGTCGGTCATATAAGCATTTCATTGCATATCCTACTGTGTATGACTGTGTATGTGACAAATAAAATTTTAATTTGATTTTAATTTGAATTTTAAATGTTAATTTTCTATATGTTAAAAGTTTTCCTCACCTAATAATTGGGTGGTCTTGCAACAAAGGTGCCATGTTCTACTTTATTAAACAGAATTAAATAAAATGAATTATTAAATAGTATTAAGAGGGGGTACTAACTTTTGAACATTGAGAATTTACTGTATGTATACCTTTACACTCGAATTGCAGATCTACAGTGCAGTGTTAGACCAACTACTGCACTGAAGGGTAAAATATAGCTCATCCTGGGAATAAGATATGATGCCACAACTCACTGTTTTTTGTCTTGTTACAATATCGTCTGTGAAGGTGTTGGATATATTAACCAGGAGATAGGGTCGGGGACACCAGTGTTAATGTGGCAGCTTATTTTCATTTAGTTTTAGGTGTAGTCATGATTATTGGATAGAAATCAATGGTCATTCACATTATCATTTATTTCATACATTTTATTTCTTTTATAAGACATGATTTTTATTAGTTGCATTTCATCGTAGGTATTGTTTTCAAAGATTACTTTTTATTTAGTTTTAGTCTTGTCTTCATCATTAAGAAATGGTCATCAATTAACATATTCAGTATATTAATATACTTTATATATTTTTAGGTGGCACATGAGAACTGTACACAGTATTAAACAGGTGGCTTCAATGTTATTGCTAATCAGTGTACAGTATATTTATAAGCCAACAAATAAAAGATAAACTTACATTTGTTTACGTAATAGAAATTCAAGCCTGTAATAATAAAAACTGACAAGACTGGATGTGCACGAAAGGCTTTCCACTTGAAAGTGTTCAACTGAGGAAATTTATTCAAATCTATCATTTTTTTAATATAGAAAGCTTTTTTCCTGTATATTGTTGAGCTTCTGGTATCAGGTGTAGGTTATCAGGGGTACTAACGTTCTTCGACATTAAACATTAAACAGTTCTCAGTTATTGTGGAAACATGGCAGGCTTTGCTCACCTATGCATGTCATGGTTTTCCCTATATTCATCTCTGTTTCTGGGTTTCTTTTTACTTTTAGATTTTGTAGGACTTTTATGTTGATGTTCCAGACCTAATTTCCCAGACTTCATGTTTTGTACTCTACTCACATGTTTTGTACTGGTTGGTGCTGTATTGTCCTTAACTGTACCTATTGTCTTGCACATTGCATGCTTTATTGTGCATTGTCTTGCACTGTTTTTGTTGTTTAGGCTTTTTTAGCATATTTTTGTTATAGATATTGTTGATATGCGTTGTTTTATGTAGAGCCATGGTCGTAGAGGAACATGTCTTATTTCACTTTGTACTGTATATGGTCGAAATAACATTAAACGGACATGACTCAAAGCAGAAACTGCAAGAATTTTGTCTTGTCCAAGGGTGCACGCTACATTTTCAAATGTACATGTAAATTAAAATGTTTATACATTTACTTTTTGCCTAAGGATTTAGTTCACACTAGGGATGTAACGGTATCAAAATTTCACGGTACGGTAATACCTCGGTATGAATGGCACGGTACGGTATTTATTGAATCATTTACAAGAAAAACTAAACTAATGAAGAGACTCGAAAAAAGTGCCAGAAGTGTTTATTAAACAGTATACATGAACACTGAACATACTGTATCAATGGCATACAAATTAGCCATCTATCTGTAAACTTTGAAACAGAAACTTAAATTTTTCAATTTTAATAACAAAAAATTATTAAACCATATAAAAAAATAAAGTTTCAATTTAGTATTCTTGAAAACTCAGAAAAAAAATAGCAGCCTACTTATTGCAGCTGGCCCATGTGCTGAATGAGTATTTGAGAGAGTCACCTCATTCACTCACTTATTCAGACAGAGACAGGATTTTTTTTCTTTCTCGTTTCTTTTCAAAGAGAAACCGAAATGACTCGATAAAACTATAGGTCTTCTGAGAAAAGTTTGCTCAGGCGGATGGAGCGAACGGGAGGTAGCGGGAACTACAATTCCCATCAGCCCAGGCGTGACCCATCATCCTTTGCGGTCTGTTGTCGCTACAGATCCAGTAATGTGGAAATGGCGGGTGCTGCTATTAGCGGCGAAGGAAAAGAGATGGAAAGAGTAATTAATCATTACGGAGTAAGAGGGTTTTAAAACGAATGTGCGCATTACTGGATCTGTAGTGATCTGTAGTGAATTGTAGTTCCCGCTACTCCCCGTTCGCTCCATTCGCCTGAGCAAACTTTTCTCAGAAGACCTATCATTTTACCGTTATGCGACCACGGTATTATCGAAATAAAGTGTTATTGCGGTACGACGGTATTTACAATACCGTTACATCCCTAGTTCACACTATTTTTTTTATATTTCAATTAAACAGTTTGCTACATGAAGTTTGTTTTCAGTGTAGCCACTAAACAACTAACCTACACATCTTTAGCTCTTAAGAGGAACTGTAGATTTTGTCTCATTTCAGATATGTTTTAAATATCACTAAGATCATTAAACAAATTTTAATATTATACAAAGATAACCGGAGTAAATACAAAATGTAGTTTTTTAATGATGATTTAATTTATTAAGGGAAAAAGGCTGTCCAAACCTGCCTGGCCAGGCGAATACAATTTTTAATAAATTTTAATGACACATGCTTTTGCCTACGTTAGCTTAATTGAAAGTCAGTAACCCCCAGTTTGCCTACGTTAGGTTAACTGAAACACAGTAGCTCCTCTTCTCCTTGCTTGTCTTCCTTCAGCCACGATTCTTTTTAAAGGTAAAGTGCAGGTAATTTGTTTTATTTTTACTTTATATTTTGGATGAATTATTTTCTATAAATATTTTTGGGTTGTGGAATGAATCCATCTGAGTTTCCATTATTTCTTATGGAGAAATTAGCTTTGAAATATGAATGTTTTAATATACAAGAATAATATATAATTAATAAATGATCGCAATCCTTGGTTTAACTGTACCTGGTTGTATCACCATTGGTGGCAATAACCAAATTCAAGCATTTTAAATAACTAGCCATGAGTCTTAAACACCACTGTGTAGAAATTTTGGCTCACTCTTCCATGAAGAATTGTTTTACTTCAGCCATATTGAAGAGTTTTGAAACATGACCAGCCTGTTTAAGGATCTCAATCTGATTTACAGTAAGTCGGAACTTTGACTAGGCCATTCCAAAACCTTACTAGGTCACAAACTAATGGCCGTCATTCACCTTTTTTTTTTTTGGTAGAATGGAGAATTCATGAGTCCACCATTCCTGATTTATGGTTCCACTAAATGCCTTAGAAACTGGCTTATGAACTTTTTACACTGATTTTCTTGTACATTCTAACAATTATTCACAACTGCCTACCCGAATATCCTGTTTTGGCAACAATACAAGCTTCCATTAGCCAGATTAGCCAATAGTGTGCATAAATTCAACCAAATAGCTTAAGAAACTTATCATGATAAACTTTTGTTTAATTCCATACTCTCCACTTCAGGATGACAGATAGTCAGAACAGTCAGTTGATCTACTCCTCTTCTGATACAAATTCAACTTTTAAAGGACCACTTATGCATTTATTATTATTATTATTTGGACACATTCAGATGGGTCTCCATTGTGTTTAAAAACAGAAGAAAAAAAAGTTTTTCCCTGTTTTTGTTATAATTTTTTACTTTTTGTATAGGCCAGAGCTTAAACAAGCCAATTGGATGTTTCTCCTGTTATGACCTTATATAAAAAGATATTATTGATTGCTGGTGAGCTCTGCTGCTTTCTGGCAGGCATGGCACAGTAGTAACTTTTTAGATGTTGAAATAATGCATTTGATGGAGAGGTTTGAGGCATGAAAAAATACATTATCTGGGTATTTCATATAAGGGTATTTCAGCACATTAAGTCTGGTTTGTGTTTCATTATTATATCTTCCGTGTGTTTGGCCTTTCATGGACAATAACAGTGTGTGTGTGGTGCTGGAACATAAAGATTTATTTTCATACATGATTAGGCCATCACATTGCATGCTGTAATCAAAGCTACTGTAAAGGCAGTCAAATGGAATCTTAGTATTTGCCTTTTATAGTGGCCTGGCAGTTATTGTGACAAATTAATTGTGAACAAATACAAGGGTTGCTGAGATACAACCCGACTTCCTGTTTGGTGACTCAGCTATCACATTTGTTTGTGAAGTATGGATGAAAAAAATCATACTGAAGCTAAGATATGCCCTCACTTTGTTTACCTT
This sequence comes from Channallabes apus, assembly GCA_030522415.1. NCBI lineage: Eukaryota > Metazoa > Chordata > Actinopteri > Siluriformes > Clariidae > Channallabes > Channallabes apus. The sequence goes on along the minus strand of CM060115.1, from coordinate 40,908,637 downwards.
GTTTGTTGACTAATTTGTTTACCTGTTGTGGGTAAATCATCCATTTTGTTTGGAACCTGAGAAACCAGTTTTCTTTATTCATGATTTATGTAATTTCTTGATTTGGTTACATGATTACAAATGTTGTGGTTACTTGACCCAATTTGTAGATGAAAAAGCAAATGGATTTATTTAAAATAAAAATAAAAATACAAATAAATTCTGGGCAAAATCAGTTCAGCAACACACTTTGAACTTTCATGGAAATTAATAAGAACAAGAATCTTGATTTGATATTAAGCTGTTGAAGTATTTTGAGCAGTTTTACAAATTTGCTAATTACATTATAGCACCATTTACAAGTAAATTTTGAAAAAAATTACTTGGAGAAATTTAGCACCTCAGAGGGTGACAAGCACAAAAATTGCTGCCGCAAAATTCCACAAAATTAATTACAGAAGTTAATAATAGCAATAATAATAATAGTTCTTCTTCCACCTCCTTCTATTATTATTATTATTATTATTATTATTATTATTATTATTATTATTATTAAGCGGTTATGCTCTTATTATAGTTTGAATCTTGCCTCAGGTTTGTGCAAATAGAGTTTTCATATTCTCCTCGCTGCTTGTTGTAGGGTCCCATCTACAGTATACCTGACATTTGACCCTTGACATAGGTTCCAGGCCCCCAGAGAACCTACAATGAAATACTGTAAGTGGTGTAGATAGCGGGTGGACCTTAAGAAGAATCAAGATGAACAAAATTATTTCTTTCACAAGCAGCTTTAAAGTTAATAACAATGGTATGAATTTATAAATAATTGTACTACTGCAGGTAAAATGCCAGTGCCAGATAAAAAAAAATGCATGCACAGTGAGCTGCCATAGACCCCTATTGTTGAAATATAATAATAATTTTAATAATAATAATACAAATAAATCTGTGGTTGCCAAGAAAACCACACACCATGCAATTGGTAGCTAGTTCTAACTTATGTACACAGAACTCTATACTCAAGTAAAAGTACAAAGACAAGTAAAAGTAACTCTGTTTGAGATTGGTAAATTTGAGGACAATATCAGAAATCTGAAATCAAGTCATTACAGTATGTGTTTTCTTGTTTTGGAGATAAATATAGAAAAAAATTAATAAATAAAAAAGTTTTTCTTGTTTTTTTTTTTTTGCTTGTTTGTTTTTGTTTTATATCGATTTGTTATTTTATTTTCAAATTTGTTATTTTGTTTTCATTTTTTTAATTTTGTTTCCAGATTTGTTATTTTATTTTCAGTTTTATTTATTTATTTATTTATTTATTTTGGAATTTGTTATTTATTTTTTGTTTTTGTTATTTTGTTTTTGTTTTGTTATTTTATTTCAATTTAGTTATTTTGTTTTTGGATTTATTTTGTTTTCGTTTATTTTGTTTTTAATTTCTCAGCCACCATACTACTTGCTTCAGGTCAAATTTAACGATCTTCAGAAACTGTTTTGTAGGGAATGTAAAAAGAACAGGAAGGATTTCAGCAAAAGGTAATTAAACAATATGACAAGAGAATATGGGAGGACTCAGCAATTTTGAAATGCTATAATTTAGTACAATGTTCCCTACTGTTTAAAAGTTAAAACAAAAGGTAAACTAGTACAGTAAACCTTGAATTGCGAGTATAATTTGTTCCACAAGTGTGCTTGTATATCAAAGCATTCATATATCAAAACGAATGGAAACTCTGAGTATTCATTCCACAGCCCAAAAATATTCATATAAAAATAATGAATGCAAAATATAAAGTAAAAATTAAACAACTTAACCTGCACTTTACCTTTGATAAGAATCGTGGCTGAAGTAAGATGAGAGAGGAAAGGAGGGAGGGAGGGAGGGAGGGAGGGGGAATGCACACAAATGCACACGCGCACACAAACACAAACACATGTGAGCACACATACACAAACACACAAGCACACACGCGCACAAGCACACACACGTCCACATGTACAAAAACACACACACTAACAGAATCGCTGCTCTGTCAGCAAACGTCTTTAACAAGGAACCTCTCACTTGCATTTGCCTACTTTTGAGGATTTCGTCAGAAATGTGTCATTGTATAGAAATGTGTCATTGAATTGTCATTTAACAGATTCATCCCCCTCGCTTGTTTCTTAAGGTTAAATGTATTAAAAAAAATTTTTTGCTCATCTTGCAAAACACTTGCACATCAAGTTACTCCAAGGTTCCACTGTGTCTCCTTCTTGTGGTTATGGATTTTTTTTTCCCTAAGTAGAGGGTTAGATACTGTATGGGACTAGATATGGGACTAGCTACAAAATTAGGTTGCAATATTTTAATGATAACCCTGTCCCATAATATACCCTCTATCACAACTGACATGTGGTAGCCATATTGTTTACAGATGTGATTTATTTTTATAATGACAGTGGTTCAAACTCTGTTGAGTGGTTTGATGCTAACCCTTGGTTTGAAGCTATACAATTTATTAATTGTGTATACTTTCTTTGTAATTGGTCTACAAAGAATGGTTGTAAGGTTGAAATATCAGTTTGTAGTTTTTTGATGCAAATTCATTTTTAGAAAGAGTATTTATGGATCAACCAAGTCAAAACTACCCATTATTTATTTAACAAAAATGAAACCTTAAAGAAAAAAAATTAGGCAATACTAAGTACCCCCTTGTTTTAATACACTTACATTTACATTAAGGCATTTGGCAGAGGCTTTTATACTGAGCGCTTTGTGCTTTGTGCTAAGTGCTTTGAATATTTCTGTTTAAAGTTGTAGTTTCCATAGATCTTTACACTGGGTTACTAGATTACTAACTAAACAGATACCGTAGGTCATTAGTCATCGTTCAAGGATTGCTCGTGACTTAGCTTTACAGCTAAGTAAAGGCATCTCGAGGGAGTTCATTCTACCATCTAGGGGTCAGAACCGAAAATAGTCTTCCTCGATCTCTGGATGGTCTGTTTAAGGATCTCAATTGGATTCAAGTCCGGTATTAAAAATCTTCATTTTTAATATTTTAGAGATCAGCCAAGCAGTGCTGGAGGATCAGTCAGAACATGGTGCAGTGCACAGTGTGATTAGACCTGAGAAGGAAGTGGGTGCTGGGCCGTTTTAAAGGTTTGTAAGCAAGCATCCATATTTTGAATTTGATGCAGTCAGCTACAGAGGAGCCAGTACAGGAGAAGCGGGGTGTTATGGGAGAACTACGAAAGGCTGAAAATGAGACGTGCCGCTGCATTCTGGATCAGCTGCAGAGGACACATGTAGGACAGAGGCAGACCTGCCAGGAGTGAGTTGCAGTAGTTCAGTCTTGAAATAACAAGGGATTGAACGAGCACCTGAGTAGCTTGTGTGGAGAGAAATTCATGAATTCTTCTGATGTTGTAAAGAAGAAATTGACAAGAGTGAGTAAGGTTAGCAACGTGTGGGGAAAATGACAGTTGATTGTAGAGTTACCCCACGATTGCGGGCAGTGGCTGAAGTAGTGATCTGATTATTCTCCAGGGAGATCACTAGGTCTTGACTGTTTGATGAATCACCAGAGGTGAACACCAGTTCGTTTTTTTCTCAGATTGAACTTCAGCTGATGAGCCATCATACAGAATGTGTTGTCTGTCAGACATCCTGAGAAACCTGAGTGTCTGAGGCAGGAAAAGAGAGAATAAGTTGCATGTAATCTGAATAGGAATGGTATGAATGCCATGCGAACATACAGTATAACCTTACCAAGAGACTGGGTATGGAGGGAGATCAGAACAGGAATGTACTGAGCCTTGTCGGGCACTAATAGAGAGTCTGCATGGAGCAGATGTGGATCCCCTCCATATCACCTCATACAACTGATTCAATAGCTTGTAGAACTACATTTAGATTCATTATTTAGCTTAATTTACTTATTTTCTTTATAACTTTATCAGTCTCTCACATAATTTTACTTAACTGAGGTTTTGAGGCATTCACTTATGCACAGATCTCTTGAGGTCCTGCCAAATCATTTCAATTGGGTTGAGCTCTTGACATTGACTTTTATTTGTTTACTTATTTATTTGAACTTTTTTTTTCTGTCATTTTGATGTAGATTTACCGGTATGCCTTTTACTTTTAGCTGTTGGTCAGATGGCCTCACGTTTGCCTCGAGAATTCTCTGGTATACAGAGAAGTTCATGGTCAACTCAATGACTGCCCAGGTCCTGTGGTTGCAAAAACAAGTCCAAATCATCACCCTTACACTTCAGTGCTGTCATGGACTTTAACATTTAACAATTAACATGATCAGTGAGGTTTTTCATGTATTTCTCTGAGCATTGCATGACCTTGTGGTCAAGATTGTCAACTGTCTCGAATACAGCAGCAATTACTTTTTCACATAGGGTCAGGTAGGTGTGGACAGCTTGAAATCATCACTTACAAATTGCATTTTGTGTTTACTCGGGTTCTCCTTGTGTAATAATAAAATTTGTTTGATGATCTCAATTTCAATGAAGTTTGACAAATATGCAAAAAAAATTCAGTATGGGGTTAAATTCTTTTTCACTATATTGACTTGTATATGTTGTACAGTACACATATATACAGGTGAAACTCAAAAATTTTGAATATCGTGCAAAAGTTCATTTATTTCAGTATTGCAACTTAAATGGTGAAACGAATATATGAGATTCATTAACATATGAGATACTCATTACAAGCAAAGCAAGGTAGTTCAAGCCATGATTTGTCATAATTTAAATGATTATGGCTTACAGCTCATGAAAACCCCAAACTATTGTGAAAAGGGAAAGCCTCAAAAGGTAATTGCAAAAGAAATTTAATGTTTCCAAAATGCTGTATCAAAGCACATTAATAAAAAGTTATGTGGAAGGGAAAAGTGTGGAAGAAAAAGATACACAAGCAGCAGGGATGACCGCAGCCTGCAGAGGATTGTCAGGAATAGACCATTCAAAAGTGTTGGGGCCTTTCACAAGGACTGAGGCTGGAGTCAGTGCATCAAGAGCCATCACACACAGACGGATCTGGGACATGGACATCAAATGTCCTAAGGACTAAAGAAAAAAAGTACTGGTCTGTTGTTCAGTGGTCCAAAGTCCTCTTTTATGATGAGAGCAACTTTTGCATCTCATTTGGAAAGGGAGTGAAGGGAAGAATGGAGAGGCACACACTGCAAGATGCTTGAAGTCCAGTGTGAAGTTTCCGAAGTCTGTGTTGATTTAAGTCCAGGGTCAACGCAGTCGTACTCCTCAGGAGATTTTGGAGCACTTCCGCAGACGAGCTTTATGGGGATGCTGACTTTATTTTCCAGCAGTACTTGGCACCTGCCCACACTCCCAAAAGCATAAAAACCTGGTGACAGTGGTATTACTGTGCTTGATTGGCCAACAAACTCACCTGACCTGAACCCCATAGAGAAGGTCCGATATTCTATGTTCTATGTTCTATGTTCAATCCTTGTTTTATTGATTGCACGTAATATTTAAATTTTCTGAAATTGTAGATTTGGGGTTTTCATGAGCTGTATGCCATAATCATCTCAATTTTGACAAATCACCGCTTGAACTATCTTGCTTTGCATGTAATGAATCTATCTCATATATTAGTTTCACCTTTTAAGTTGCATTACTGCTAAGTTGTTGTGCGGACTGGATATTCCGCTGTGGCGACCCCTTGTCGGGAGTAGCCGAAAGACCAACAACATATATATATATTGTAGCGTTTTTCACCGCTAGAAGGGATCTTGGAGGACGAGTGAGCTTGCTTGCTTCCCAATGCAATTGGCTGGGAGTTGTTCATTAAACACAGCACATCATACCGCATGGGAAACACCTTCACTGAATTCAGCTTATAGCATGCACTGGAGCACATTCAACAGAGATAGCACACACACATAACACCCTAACATGGCCGAAGCCACTTAACCTAGAACAACTTTCCCCAACAGAGTGAAAACCTCCCGCAAGGCATGATGGTCGCCAGCCGCCGCCCCGCCCACGCCACAATATATAGTTTTTCCTACACTTTTCCTAGTCTCTTTGGGCCAGTGGACCGTTGCTCCACTGGATAAGGAAGTGATGTGAAAGTCATTTAGATCCTTTCAGCCAAGGTGGGATGCATCATCATGCTTATGGAAAGTCTTGCTTGTCCAGCCTAAATTTCCTCTACAATAAAACGTTTACCATCTCAAGGGAAAATGCAACAAGGCTGTTTTGTGTAAATAATTCCTTTTAACATGAGCCTCTAGGGCTGTGGATGGAGATTTGTGTTTGCAATGTTTCGGCTTTTGTTCTGTAAATGCTTCTGTTGTCGCAGCCACCGGGGCTATTGATTCCAAGATTGTGTTAAAGCTGCTATTGCAGGTATTGATTTTGTAGCAAAGTGTCGTGATATCAAATAATGAATGGTGTAGGTATTGCAGCCATTGGCTTTTAAAGAGAGATTGTAAGTCATCATGAACATGTGTGTGTGTGTGTGTGTGTGTGTGTGTGTGTGTGTGTGTGTGTGTGTGTGTGTGTGTGTGTGTGTGTGTGTGAACTTGTCTTTTTATTTACTTGGAAAATATGAGTAGGTGTTAATCTTTTGTAAACTTTTCAATTGATCTAAATTAGTGAAGTGGAATATGCGCATACACACACACACACACACACACACACACACACACATGCATGTACAGTACTGTATGCATATGGTAATGCATATGGGCATATATGTTGGACATGAAAAAAGAAGCATGATAAATAAAAATAATTAATAATTTAATTTGCCTTCAGAACTATCCTGGTATAGATTCTGCAAGATGCCAAATACAGTCATTAGATATCTTAGTCCATAATGACTTAATAATATCATACTGTTTGCTGTTCTACCAGCTCTCTAATGCCACCTTTGTCAACAACATTACTTATTAAGGCTGTTAAACTTGCTCAGTTGGTACTAAGGGATACTTGGCAAAGTGTGACAAGAAAATACTTCAAATATAATAATGAGTTATAAGTTGTTATTTGAATTACTTTTGCCTCTCTATCAGCTCAAATTTGTCTGGCCATTTTCCTCTGACCTCTGGAATCAACAAAGCCTTTTGTGCACAGAAAACTTTAGCTCACTGGATATTTTCTCTTTTTTAGAACATTCTGAACTGTGAACCCTAGAGATGGTTGTGCATGTAGATCAACAGTTTTGTAAATATATCAACCAGCCCATCTGGCACCAACAACCATTATGTATTCAAAGTAATTTAAATCACATTTCTTCCCTTTCTGATGATCAGTTTGAACTTCAGCAGATTGTCTTCATTTCTACATGCCTAAATGAACTAACGAAGTGGGCAGTATTTGTGTATGTATTTGTTGGTCTACTGTATAAACACACCATGGGCAAATTTGTTAACACCTCATCATCACAGGCTCTTATGTATCTTCCCCAAAGTACTATAACAAGATTGGGTATGAATGAAAAGACAAACTTTATGAGATTAAGATGGAATATCTGTAACCTAGTCTATTTTTGTTTTTATTATATAGTAGAAATAAAAGCAGTTTATTGCATTTTGATTTATTTCTTTACTTTGCATGAAACTATTTCAGCAGTTCAGTGATTGGGTTGTCCCGTTACTCCAATAGCTGTTGCTCCATTAGTTTGAAGGGTTTTCCCGCAAGGAAACTTGAGTGGATGCCTAAGCTCCAGAGACTGGCAGGAAAATGGATGGTGTGGACAGGTTTTGTGGGATTAATGAGTTTTTTTCTGTTATTTCAAGGTTCTCCACTGGACAAATATGTTCCCCTCTGGCTCTTTGTACTGATTTCCTCTATTGTTTTCCTATTTTAAAGACATTTTTTTGTAAATAACAGCTATAATCATCTTGAACTTAATGGATATTTCTTTTAGACAGATTTAGATATATTGTGATGTGTTAATATATATTTAATTTAACTACACCTAACCACCCAGGGGTGTTGTCTCAAGACTTGAAAATTTCTTGTCCGGGTAAGCACACATGTTAACACCTGAGCAAAAAGTCACATGATGAGGTTATAATTAGTATAAAGTACAGCTGTTAAGGGCTAGCATTCACTGAAATTTTTTTGATGATTATCTACCCACGAGTAATAACCTTTAATATATTTAAAAGTATAAACAACCTTTGATGGGTAAGACAGTGTGTCTACAAATCTAAACAACATACAACCTCCAGGTTACTAGATATAAGAAAACATTGCAAGACAACGTGGTGAGAGAATTCCTGGTCGTCATCATCTGATTAAGATGCCCCTATTAACGCTGGCTTTGATCTTAGAAAATGTTCGCAAACGAGGGGAACAGTTTGGATTTAACTTGGGCTTTCACATTTTATCTTGCTCTAAGATTTGGCTGCACATATGATGACAGATAGTGTCGCCAGTTATTTCTTGCTCCACTTCCTACTACATTCTTAGGTGAAGAAGCACAGAAACAGAAGCCAATAGTGAATGGCAAGCATTTTTATGCTCATTGCTAATTCCAAATGTACGCATTTTTTAAGTAATATTAAGTGTAATCATTTTTACTCTCTGTGTGTCTTAAATCCAGGCCTCCTGTACTGGCAGGCAGCCCTGCATTTTCCGATTTCTCCGTCATCAGAATCCCACCCCACCGAAATTCCTCAGGCATTGGAGTGGATTCACCTTTTAGCCCCCCACACCCATACATCAACCCCTACATGGACTACCTCCGCTCAATTCACAGCAGTCCCTCGCTTTCTATGATCTCTGCAGCCAAAGGACTCAGCCCTGCAGATGGTAAGAACCAGAGGCCCCATTCTGGGGGCCACTGATATAACTTGTAATATGCACTCTGTAGCAGAGAACATAGTATTTTTCTGAAAATTGTTTTCATGCACAAAAAACATACCACTTAATGATTTGTTAAGAAATTTTAGCAGTGTTAACGTCACTACTTTGTCTTGGCATTAATTATGCATGAAAGGAAATAGCAAAAACACAACACACTGAACAACTTTCTGCAGGTTAGTCAAAGCAATGGTATTTTTAATGCAGGGGGACCACCAGATTCTCACTTTATGCTCTGTCCAAGGTTCTAGCACAATAGTACAATCTACAGTGTGTTGCAGAAGTATACATACCCTTTGAACTGTTCCACATTTTGTCACGTTACAACCATAAACGTAAATGTATTTTATTGGAATTTTATGTGATAGACCAAAACAAAGTGGAAGGAAATAAATGTTTTTCAACATTTTTACTAAGAGAACTCTGAAAAGTGTTGTGTGCGTTTGTATTTGGCCCCTTTACTCTGATACCCCTAAGTAAAATCCAGTGGAACCAATTGCCTTCAGAAGTCACCTTATTAGTAATTATGAGTAACAACTGGTCTGTGAAGACCTCAAGTTTGTTAGAGAATATTAGTGAACAAACAGCATCGTGAAGCCCAGTGATCACAACAGACAAGTCAGGGGTGAAGTTGTGGAGCAGTGGACAGGCCACACAAGGAGAGCATTAATCAGAGAAGCAGCCATGAGGCTCTGGAGGAGCTGCAGAGATCCGCAGCTCAGTTGGGAGAATCTGTCCACAGGACAACTATTAGTTATGCACTCCACAAACCTGGCCTTTATGGAAGAATAACAAGAAAAAAGCCATTGTTGAAAGAAAGCCATAAGAAGTCCTGTTTGCAGTTTGTGACAAGCCACGTGGAGAACACAGAAAACATGTGGAAGAAACTAAACTTCAATTAAATGAATCTAAACTTAAATAAAAATTTTTAACCTAAATGCAAAATTCTATGTATGGTAGAAAACTAACTCTGTGCATGGTGGTGGCAGCATCATGTTGTGTGGATGCTTTTCTTCAGCTGGGACAGTGAAGCTTGTCAGAAATGATGGGAAGATGATGTGTTTAAATGTTAGCAAATGCCTAAATGTAAATGTAGAGACATACCCTAAAAGACTTGCAGTGAAAGGTGGTTCTACAAAGTATTCACTCAGGGGGGCTGAATACAAATCCACACTACACTTTTCAGATACAGTGGCTTGCAAAAGTATTCGGCCCCCTTGAACTTTTCCACATTTTGTCACATTACAGCCACAAACATGAATAAATTTTATTGGAATTCCACGTGAAAGACCAGTACATAGTGGTGTACTGTACACGGGAGAAGTGGAACGAAAATCTTACATGATTCCAAACATTTTTTACAAATAATTTTACAAAACTGAAAAGTGGGGTGTGCGTAATTATTCAGCCCCCTGAGTCAATACTTTGAACCACCTTTTGCTGCAATTACAGCTGCCAGTCTTTTAGGGTATGTCTCTACCAGCTTTGCACATCTAGAGACTGAAATCCTCACCCATTCTTCTTTGCAAAACAGCTTCAGCTCAGTCAGATTAGATGGACAGCGTTTGTGAACAGCAGTTTTCAGATCTTGCCACAGATTCTCGATTGGATTTAGATCTGGACTTTGACTGGGCCATTCTAACACATGGATATGTTTTGTTTTAAACCATTACATTGTTGCCCTGACTTTATGTTTAGCTTCGTTGCCCTGCTGGAAGGTGAACCTCCGCCCCAGTCTCAAGTCTTTTGCAGACTCCAAGAGGTTTTCTTCCAAGATTGCCCTGTATTTGGCTCCATCCATCTTCCCATCAACTCTGACCAGCTTCCATGTCCCTGCTGAAGAGAAGCACCCCCAGAGCATGATGCTGCCACCACCATATTTGACAGTGGGGATGGTGTGTTCAGAGTGATGTGCAGTGTTAGTTTTCCGCCACACATAGCGTTTTGCATTTTGTCCAAAAAGTTCCATTTTGGTCTCATCTGACCAGAGCACCTTCTTGCACATGTTTGCTGAGTCCCCCACATGGCTTGTGGCAAACTGCAAACGGGACTTCTTATGGTTTTCTGTTAACAATGGCTTTCTTCTTGCCACTCTTCCATAAAGGCCAACTTTGTGTAGTGCACAACTAATAGTTATCCTTTGGACAGATTCCCCCACCTGGGCTGTAGATCTCTGCAGCTCATCCAGAGTCACCATGGGCCTCTTGGCTGCATTTCTGATCAGCGCTCTCCTTGTTCGGCCTGTGAGTTTAGGTGGACGGCCTTGTCTTGGTAGGTTTACAGTTGTGCCATACTCCTTCCATTTCTGAATGATCGCTTGAACAGTGCTCCGTGGGATGTTCAAGGCTTTGGAAATCTTTTTGTAGCCTAAGCCTGCTTTAAATTTCTCAATAACTTCATCCCTGACCTGTCTGGTGTGTTCTTTGGACTTCATGGTGTTGTTGCTCCCAATATTCTCTTAGACAACCTCTGAGGCCGTCACACACAGGTGCACTCTATTTAGTCATTAGCACTCATCAGGCAATGTCTATGGGCAACTGACTGCACTCAGACTTTGCACTTTGCAGTTATTTATTTGTAAAAAATGTTTGGAATCATGTATGATTTTCGTTCCATTTCTCACGTGTACACCACTGTGTATTGGTCTTTCACGTGGAATTCCAATAAAATTGATTCATTTTTGCGGCTGTAATGTGACAAAATGTGGAAAAGTTCAAGGGGGCCGAATACTTTTGCAAGTCACTGTATCTATTGGTTTAAAGTTACATTATATTCACTTTGCCTCTTACAAAAGACAGTTTCATCCTAGTGACCAAAAAAAGAACTCCAAATGTTATGCTTAAGGCTTGATCATTTAGTAGAATCAGAATCAGAATCAGAATCAGAATCAGAAAGAGTTTTATTGCCAAGTACGCTTGCACGTACAAGGAATTTGTTTTAGTGACGGAGCTTCCAGAACAAAAAATACAAATGACAAGACAAAAACAGCATGACGCAAAAAAAAAAAAAAAAAAAAAAAAAAAATTTTTTTTAAATGGTTGACATCAAATGGAGTACGATGTGAGATACTTTTAAATAAGTTACATCAATATCTGAAGTCTGTGGTATTATACAGTATATTGCACAGTGGTATTGTACACAATATTGCACATATATTTATTGACCGTTTGAATGATGTTTATCTGTTAAGGAGGTAGATTGCCTGGGGGAAAAAACTGTTCTTATGCCTGACTGTCCTGGTGTTCGGTGCTCTGTAGCGTCGACCCGATGGCAAAAGTTCAAAAAGAAGGTGGCTTGGGTGTGAGGGGTCCAAAGTGATATTCCGTGCCCTTTTCTTCACTCTGGATATATACAGTTCTTGCAGCGTGGGCAGGGGAGTGCCAATAATTCTTTCAGCAGTCCGAACCGTCCTTTGTAGTCTTCTGATGTCTGCTTTCGTAGCTGAGCCAAACCAGACAGTTATTGAAGTGCACAGGACGGATTCAATGACGGCTGAGTAGAACTGTGTGAGCAGCTCCTGTGGCAGGTTGAATTTCTTCAGCTGGCGAAGGAAATACAACCTCTGGTGGGCCTTTTTAACAATGGAGTCAATGTGAATGTCCCACTTCAGGTCCTGAGAGATGGTCGTGCCCAGGAACCGGAATGACTCCACTGCCGTCACAGTGCTGTTCATGATGGTGAGTGGGGGAAGTGCAGGTGGGTTTCTCCTGAAGTCCACGATCATCTCCACTGTTTTGAGCGTGTTTAGCTCCAGGTTGTTGTGACTGCACCAGACAGCCAACTGCTTGACCTCCCTTCTGTATGCAGACTCGTCACCGTCCTGGATGAGGCCGATGATTGTAGTGTCATCTGCAAATTTCAGGAGCTTGACAGTGGGGTCTGTGGAGGTGCAGTCGTTGGTGTAGATGGAGAAGAGCAGTGGGGAGAGAACGCATCCCTGAGGGGCTCCAGTATTGGTGGTGTGACTGTTGGATATGAATTTTCCCAGTTTCACTAGCTGCTGCCTGTCTGTCAGAAAGCTGGTGATCCAGTGACAGATAGAGCTAGGAACAGAGAGCTGGTTTAATTTGGTCTGAAGCAGTGCTGGGATGATCGTATTAAAAGCTGATGAAAAGTCTATGAACAAGACCCTTGCATAAGCCCCTGGTTTGTCCAGATGTTGAAGGATGAAGTGCAGTCCCATATTAACTGCATCATCAACAGACCTGTTTGCTCTATAAGCAAACTGCAGGGGGTCCAGTAAGGGTCCTGTGATGTCCCTCAGATAGGCCAACACCAGTCTTTCAAATGACTTCATGACCACAGATGTTAGGGCGACTGGTCTGTAGTCATTAAGTCCTGTGATTTTAGGTTTTTTTGGAATGGGGATGATTGTGGAACGTTTAAAGCACAAAGGCACTTCACATTGTTCCAGTGATCTGTTGAAGATCTGTGTGAAAATGGGCGCCAGCTGGTCAGCACAGGATTTCAGACAGGCTGGTGTCACGCCGTCAGGGCCTGGAGCTTTCCTTCTCTTTTGTTTCAGAAAGATCTGGCGAACATCCTTTTCACAGACCTGGAGTGCAGGGGGGGAAGAGAGGGTGGTTGTCAGAGGTGATAATGGTGGTGTAGAAAGAGGGTTAGGACAGGAGTGTGGTGTGAGACTGGGAGTTTCAAATCTACAATAGAACTCATTCAGGTCATCAACCAGTTGTTGATTCCCTACAGAGTTGGGGGATGGCGTCTTGTAGTTAGTGATGGTTTTCAGGCCTTTCCACACTGAAGCAGGGTCGTTTGCAGAAAACTGGTTTTCCAGTTTTTTAGAGTAGCTCCTCTTAGCTGCTCTGATCGCCCTTGTTAGTGTGTTCCTGGCCTGGTTATACAAGATCCTGTCCCCACTCCTGTAGGCATCCTCTTTGGCCTGACGAAGCTGTCTGAGCTTTGCTGTAAACCATGGTTTGTCATTGTTATATGTTAAAAGTGTCCTGGTAGGGATGCACATGTCCTCACAGAAACTGATGTAGGATGTTACAGAATCTGTGAGCTCGTCCAGATTGGTGGCAGCAGCTTCAAAAACACTCCAATCAGTGCAGTCGAAACAGGCCTGTAATTCCTGTTCTGCTTCACTGGTCCATCTCTTTACTGTCCTTACTACAGGCTTAGCAGATTTAAGTTTTTGCCTATAGGTTGGGAGAAGATGAACCAGGCAGTGGTCAGAAAGTCCTAAAGCTGCTCTGGGGACGGAGCGATATGCATCCTTTATTGTGGTGTAGCAGTGATCCAAAGTATTTTTGTCTCTGGTGGGGCATGTAATGTGCTGTTTGTATTTAGGCAGTTCACGTTTGAGGTTTGCTTTGTTAAAATCCCCAAGTATAATTATAAGAGAGTCCGGGTGTTGTTGCTCCGTGTCTGTGATCTGAGCAGCCAGCTGTTGCAATGCTGCGTTCACACACGCTTGTGGAGGGATGTACACACTCACAAGAATGAACGAGGTGAACTCGCGCGGCGAATAGAAAGGCTTGCAGTTGATGAAATATGCCTCTAGATCAGGACAGCACATCTTCTTCAATGGTGTCACATTTGTACACCAACTTTCGTTGATGTAAAAGCATGTCCCGCCGCCTCGCGATTTCCCCGTTGATTCTGTGTCGCGATCCGCTCTGAACAGGTGGAAGCCCGGCAGGTGTAGCGCGTTGTCCGGGATGGCTTCATTCAGCCAGGTTTCCGTGAAACACAGCGCGGCAGAGTTTGAAAAGTCCTTATTTTTCCTGGAGAGCAGGAAAAGTTCATCCATTTTGTTGGGTAGAGAGCGGAGATTCGCCAGATGTATACTCGGCAGCGCAGTTCTAAAGCCGCGCTGTCGGAGCTTGACGAGCGCACCGGCTCTCTTCCCCCGCCTGCGCTTCTTAAAGCATTTAAACAGCGCAGCTGCTCCGCCGGTTACAATGTTCAGTAAAACGTTTGAAAAATCAAAAAGTGGTTGAAAATTGTGTGATGTGTCCTGCTGAACGTTCAGCAGTTCATCCCTGGTATAAGTTATTACGTTTGAGAAACAAAAAACAGGACAAACTAACAAAAACAGTAAGACTAATGGAGAGCTCCACACTGAGGCAGCCATCCGCGGCGCCATCCTGAAATAGGGGCTCAAGGCCAGATTGTAATTGACTTGTGGATTGGCCAAGTACAAATGTACTGTACAAAATATGTGTGACAAGATTATCAACCTTGTATAGCTGTTATGTTGCAAACTCTTATAAAACAATATTCTTTACTTCGCAGCACTAATATCAGCATGTGTGATTGTTGCTGGGTCATTCTCTTTGATCCTCTTCATATGTCACTGCCTGAATAAAGAACATGTGAGTGTAGTGTTCGTGTTCAAAGTTAAAGCGAAGGAGGAGGTACCAGCCCAGGGTTTAGGGCAAAGGGCACCTAAGAGGAAGGAACCTAGGAGGGAAGGCAAGCAGCATGGACTTGAAGCTTCAGGCCTACTGGGAGCTGTTTGGGTTCACTGCACAGAGCAAGACTGGAAAATCAATTACAGGGTTGGCAGGAGCCTGCTGTCTTAAAAGGGGTGCTTCATTGTGATGGCCTTTTGGCCCACTGCACAGCCAGGGGCTCTAATTTAAGTCTTGAGTTCAATTAATGAAAGAGGCTGGCTGGAGTCTCCTTTCAGAAGCTACAGATAATTGCCTCTGAAACAAAACGTGTTCCCATCCCACATAAGCTGACTTACTGTATCAGCTATACAAAAGTGTATTTAGATCATTATTATTGTCTTTCCCTCAACATGTCATCAGTTAAAAAAATTATTATTTCTCTGGCTTCTCTTTTTTCCGTCAGTCAAAAACATGCAAGTAGTCTGATTATTTAAGGTTAATTACCCCAGGTTTGAAGTGTACGAATAACAGACAGTTGCTTTAGAATTACACAGGATATCTGGCTTCCTCTAAAATTTTACTGAAATCCAGCATGTGTGGATTTCACGTGTGATGCCACCCTTACCAAAAGGTATGTTTAAATTTTATTTTGTTAAGTAAACTAGTATATTCCCTAATTATACTTTATGTAGTAAGGATGCTAATTATACAATGTATTAGTGGTATACTTGGAAATGTCACATTTAAGTATTTAAAAAAGTCACATAATATTTAGCTGGACCACATTTTGCATTTATTACAGCACACATTCTCCATGACATAATTTCGATAAGCTTCTGTAATGACACAACATATATTATCATCCAGAGTCACATTAATTTCTCTCTCATCTTGTATTGATGATGGGAGAGTCAGACCGCTGCATAAAACCTTCTCAAGCACATCAGAAAGATTACCACTGGGGTTAAGGTCAAGACTCTGTGGTGGCCAATCCATGTGTGAAAATGATGCATCATGTTCCCTGAACTATTCTTTCAATTTAAGCCTGATGAATCCTGTCAGCATACTTGGACATACTTGGAGAAACATAAAATATTTTAAACTATCAATATAATAAAATCACATTTAAATCCCTGTGAGTGAGACAAAACTTTTTTTGAGCATGCAATTTAATAAAAACAACGATTTAAACTGAAACAGGCTGTTTTACAGCTGATCAAAAGTTTAGGACCACAACTCAAAAAAAGACCCCGTAAACCCCACCAAAACAGAAATCAAACTTCCAAACATGAACTCAGTACTGAGTAGCTCCACCGTTATTGTTGATCACTTCAAAAATTCATTGCGGCATGCTTGATGCAAGCGTTTCCATGAGGTGAGTGGGAAAATTTCTCCAAGTGGTGAAGACAGCCGCACGAAGGGCATCTACTGTCTGGAACTGATGTCCATTTTTGTAATCTTCCCTTGCCATCCATCCCCAAAGGTTCTCAATTGGATTTACAGTAGATCAGGGAAGAAGCCCCTTGTCCTGTGGGCATTGCGTACTGTAGCATTGTCCTGTTGAAACTGAAACTGTAGCGTTGTCTTGTTGTACCACACAGACGAGGGCCCTCAGTCATGAGGAATGCTCTCTGCAACTTCTGGACATAGCCAGGGGCCGCTTGACGACCCTGCACCGAAGCTCCATTGTTGAAGGAAAAAACACCCCAGACCATTATGGCGCCCCCTCCACTGTGGCACGTAGAAAACATCTCAGGTGGGATCTGCTTGTCATTCCAGTAACGTTGGAAACCATCAGGACCATCAAGGTAAAAATATTTCTCATCAGAGAATAAAACTTTCTTCCGCCTTTGAATGTCCCATGTTTGGTGCTCTCTTGCAAAGTCCAAACGAGCAGTTCTGTGGTATTCAAGGAGACAAGGTCTTTGAAGACGTTTTTTGTTTTTGAAGCCCTTCAGTCTCAGATGCCGTCTGATGGTCATGGGGCTGCAGTCAGCACCAGTAACGTCCTTAATCTCTGTCGAGGATCACCAGTTGGCTGTCTGCCAGTGTCTTTACGGACAGCCAATTGGATCTTCCGGCTCAGTGATGATGAAATTTTTTTTGGGTCTTCCACTTGACTTTTTTGTTCCATAACCTGTCATGCGCCAGCCAGATCAGCCAAGCACATCCAGGTCATAATTTCACCTAAGAAAGTCCTGCCTCCCTAACCAATTACCTTCGCACACCTGTAGCCCATCAGCAATCCACCTCTGCCTTTAAAAGGAAGCTTAGAATTTCACTCAGTGCCGAAGTATCTTACGTGCGTGCCTCTCGTCTTGTCAGTCTGTGATTTTCTCTAGTGCCCTGTATCTGTGTTTTGACCTCAATTGTTTCTGGATTTCGATTTCGTCTTTGCCCTCTGGATTTTCTCGTTTGGATTTGACTACGTGCATGACCTCGCCTGTTATCGACTTCGAATTTGGATCACGCTTCTGGATTTCGTCTCTCTCGCTGCTGGATAACTGTTGCCGACCCTGCCTGTCCCACCGACCTCGATTCACGCTGTTTCCCGCAACCCGTGTGTGCTTGTGAGCTCTTCCGCGTTCGCGGACATCGCACAGGAGTGTTTTTGCCGATACGCACAGGCATTCAACCTCGAACGAATTCTCGCTCCAAACATCGGGCGCCGCGATCACACACACTCTGCCTTAGGCAAGGATTCACGCCCCTTTTCGGAGATTCTCTGTCACGCTCTGCTTCCGGGGTTGTGGAATTCCCCGCACGTCATCGACCCGCCTCCTCTCTCGTCACAGGGGATTTCTCCATTCATTCTGTTCACTCACATGTGCAGCCTGTCTCCCCTCTGCTCCTGCCGCATGGTGAAGATCCTTTATGCTTTCCCATTAATAAAGCTGTTTGTCTGCAATTGGGTTCACTTCCATTTACTCACGTCCCTGACAGTATACTTCGGCCATGACGGACCCAGTAGACTCGGATCAATTAAGGCAGGCACTTTCACACCAGGGGGCGATGCTGAGCTCTCACCAACAAAATATCCAACAGGTAAATCAGACTCTTTCCTCTATTTCCATTCACCTTCAGCAACTCCTAGATAATCCAATACCAGCTCCAGTGCACACCTCACATCATGAACCCCAGCTCCCAAACCCACAACCGTACAACGGGGAACCTGGAACCTGTCGCTCCTTTTTGTCCCAATGCTCCTTGCTTTTGGAGCTCCAGGCATCCTACTTCCCTACTGAACGCTCTAGGGTGGCTTATGTTATCACTCTCCTCACCGATCGTGCACGTGAATGGGGAACTGCTGTTTGGGATGTCAATGATCCTTGCTGCGCGACCTTCAGAACATTTACTGAGGAGATAAAGAGGGTTTTCGACCGCTCCCACTCCGGCAGAGATGCAGCCAGACAATTACTGGAGCTCCGCCAAGGACCCCGTTCTGCATATGATTATGCTATAGAGTTCCGCACGCTGGCTGCATCGGCAGACTGGGACACCCAAGCACTCTACGATGTCTTTCTTCACGGTCTCTCTGAAGATGTCAAGGATCAGTTAATGAGGCAAGAGCTCCCCTGTGATTTCAATGGTCTGATGGAATTAGCGGGTCGTGTAGATGCTCGGCTAACTCAAAGACGCTGTT
Source organism: Channallabes apus (assembly GCA_030522415.1). Classification (NCBI taxonomy): domain Eukaryota; kingdom Metazoa; phylum Chordata; class Actinopteri; order Siluriformes; family Clariidae; genus Channallabes; species Channallabes apus. The sequence continues at coordinate 40,889,812 of CM060115.1, read as the reverse complement.
TTCGACCCAAGTTCTCTTCCAGTTCTGGACCCTCAGCACCACCACTGTCTTTTTCCAGCCGGCACACAGTACCCGGGATGGGCCCCAGTTCATACCCAGAGTCTATGCAGGTAAACAGAACCCGGATCTCCTTTGAAGAGCGTCAGCGGAGACTCCAATCTGGTTCTTGTCTTTATTGTGGCCAGAAGGGTCACTATGTTCCCCAGTGCCCTCTGAAAGCAAGAACTCCTCCAGTGAATCTAGGGACCCTGGAAGGGTCAGCCATGAACCAATCCCCTAGCTCACGCCCACTTCTACCTACCATCATTGTCGCACAAGGCAGACCTCATGTGGTCCCTGCACTAATTGACTCTGGCTCAGACCAAGATCTGATGTCCGCCTCCAAAGTCAAGGATCTCAACCTCTCAACTCAAGCTCTTGAGTCTCCATTAGCCGTTCGAGCCCTCGACGGCACTTCTCTGTCTTCCATTACTCGGCGTACAGAGCCAGTAATCCTTCGAGTATCTGGCAACCATTCTGAGGAACTCTCTTTTCTTGTTATGCATGATGCCCACTCCTCCTTGGTTCTTGGTCGACCTTGGCTGATCCGTCATAACCCACACATTGATTGGACTAAGAACACGATCCGAGAATGGAGTCCCTTGTGTCTAGCATCCTGCCTGAAGTCTGCTCACCGTTTCACAGTAACATCTCCTGCCACTGAGGAGTTCCCTGACCTCTCAGCTGTTCCGCCTGATTACTCAGACCTCAAGCAGGTATTCAGTAAGTCACGTGCTCTCTCACTCCCCACCCACAGACCCTACGATTGTGCCATCGATCTCCTTCCAGGCACGACTCCTCCCCGGGGTCGATTATATTCATTATGCTCAAATGAGAGGGAAGCCATGGACAAATATATTTCTGAATCCCTTGCTGCTGGCATTATTCGTCCTTCTTCATCCCCCGCGGGGGCAGGATTCTTCTTTGTGGCCAAAAAGGACAAGACTTTACGACCATGTATCGATTACAGGGGGCTTAATGAAATCACCATTAAGAATCGTTACCCCCTTCCCCTGATGTCCACAGCCTTCGACCTCCTTCAGGGGGCTAACATCTTCACCAAACTCGACCTGCGCAACGCTTATCACCTTGTCAGTATCAGGGAAGGGGATGAGTGGAAGACAGCTTTTAACACACCCTCGGGACACTACGAATACCTTGTAGTCCCATTCGGACTAGCCAATGCACCAGCCGTTTTCCAATCCTTGGTGAATGATGTTCTCAGGGATTTCCTGAATATCTTCACATTTGTCTACTTAGATGACATTTTGATTTTTTCCCGTTCATTGGATGATCACAAGCTGCATGTTCGGCAAGTTCTTCAGAGACTCCTTGAAAACCAGCTATACGTAAAGGCAGAGAAATGTGAATTTCATCGTCAAACCGTCTCTTTCCTGGGTTTTATCATCGCCCCGTCTAAGATCGAAATGGATCCAGCTAAACTAAAAGCGGTAACCGACTGGCCAAGACCGTCTACCCGGAAAGACCTCCAGCGCTTTCTCGGGTTTGCTAACTTCTACCGCCGATTTATTAGGAACTACAGCTCAGTGGCCGCCCCACTCATCGCACTCACCTCCATTAAGGTTCCTTTTGATTGGTCTGATCAGGCAGAGGAGTCATTTGTCAAATTAAAGGACCGGTTCACCTCAGCACCCATCCTCACGCAACCGGATTCCGCACTCCAGTTCATAGTGGAAGTAGATGCCTCGGACTCCAGTGTGGGGGCCGTACTTTCTCAGAGGTCTCCCGCCGATGGTAAATTGCACCCTTGCTGCTTCTTCTCTCATCGCCTTTCCACCGCTGAGAAGAACTATGGTATCGGAGATCGGGAGCTGCTCGCGGTAAAACTGGCGCTGGAGGAATGGAGACACTGGCTTGAGGGCACAGAGGTCCCGTTTCTCATCTGGACAGATCATAAAAACCTTGAATACCTCAAGTCAGCTAAACGCTTGAACTCTCGCCAAGCCAGATGGTCATTGCTCTTCTCACGTTTCAACTTCTCCCTATCTTATCGACCAGGGAACAAGAATACCAAGCCCGATGCCCTCTCTCGCCAGTTCACTTCAGTCACGGGTGATTTTCCTCCACCGACTATTCTGCCACCACAATGTCTCATAGGCGCAACCCTGCTAGATGTCGAAGCTCTGGTAAAGCAAGTATTAGACCAGGAACCCGGCCCACCAGAAACACCACCTGGTAGGCTATTCGTGCCACCACTAGCACGTCCACGAGTCCTAGAATGGGGACATAGTTCAAGATTGGCCTGTCATCCCGGAGGAGCCCGTACTCTCGCACTAGTCCAACAGCGCTTCTGGTGGCCCTCCATCAGACAAGATACCCGACAATTCGTGTCTGCCTGCGATGTCTGCACTCGCAACAAAGCCATCAATAAACCCCCAGCAGGCCTCCTGAGACCACTCCCCACAGACCATGGTCCCACATAGCCCTAGACTTTGTTACTGGACTCCCAGACTCAAATGGCTACACAAGCATCTTAACCATCGTCGATCGTTTCTCCAAAGCGGTTCACTTTGTTCCCCTGTCTAAACTCCCCTCGGCCAAGGAAACGGCAGAGTTACTCATCCTGCATGTATTTCGCCTTCACGGTATCCCTGTAGACATTGTTTCTGACCGCGGACCCCAATTCTCCGCCCAATACTGGACAGCATTTTGTAGACTCATCGGTGCTACCCCCAGCCTCTCTTCTGGTTATCACCCTCAAACCAACGGCCAGACTGAGAGAGCCAATCAGGACCTCGAAACAGCGATTCGATGTATGACCTCCCAAGACCCACGCTCCTGGAGCCGGATGCTACCGTGGATTGAATATGCACATAATTCACTACCCACATCATCCACGGGCCTCTCACCATTCCAGTGCTGTCTCGGCTACCAACCTCCTTTGTTTCCGTCCCAAGAGGAGGAGGTGGCGGTTCCCTCAGCCCAAGCTTTCATACGTCGCTGTAGAAGGACCTGGCAACGTGCAAGAGTGAGGCTTCGCCATGCCATAACCCTATTTAAGCGCCAAGCAGATCGCCGTCGCTCAACCGCCCCAACCTACCGCGTTGGTCATAGAGTCATGCTCTCCACCCGTAATGTCCCCATTAAAACAATTTCCCACAAGATATCTCCAAGGTTCATTGGGCCTTTCACCATCTCCAAGATTATCAACCCTTGCACAGTCCGGCTACTCTTGCCATCCACAATGCGTCGCATCAATCCTTCATTCCACGTCTCCCAGATAAGACCAATAGTTTCATGCCCATTAAATCCACCCACCCGCCCTCCTCCTCCTCCCCGACTCATTGATGGTGGTGAGGCTTTCACCGTTCGCAGACTTTTGAAGGCACGACGACGCGGTAAAGGGCTCCAATACTTAGTGGATTGGGAAGGTTATGGACCCGAGGAAAGAAGCTGGGTGCCATCCAGATTTATCTTAGATCCTTCCCTCATCATCGATTTTCATCGAAAGAACCCAGAAGCCCCATCAGTAACGCCAGGTGGCGTCCATAGGAGGGGGGGTACTGTCATGCGCCAGCCAGATCAGCCAAGCACATCCAGGTCATAATTTCACCTAAGAAAGTCCTGCCTCCCTAACCAATTACCTTCGCACACCTGTAGCCCATCAGCAATCCACCTCTGCCTTTAAAAGGAAGCTTAGAATTTCACTCAGTGCCGAAGTATCTTACGTGCGTGCCTCTCGTCTTGTCAGTCTGTGATTTTCTCTAGTGCCCTGTATCTGTGTTTTGACCTCGATTGTTTCTGGATTTCGATTTCGTCTTTGCCCTCTGGATTTTCTCGTTTGGATTTGACTACGTGCATGACCTCGCCTGTTATCGACTTCGAATTTGGATCACGCTTCTGGATTTCGTCTCTCTCGCTGCTGGATAACTGTTGCCGACCCTGCCTGTCCCACCGACCTCGATTCACGCTGTTTCCCGCAACCCGTGTGTGCTTGTGAGCTCTTCCGCGTTCGCGGACATCGCACAGGAGTGTTTTTGCCGATACGCACAGGCATTCAACCTCGAACGAATTCTCGCTCCAAACATCGGGCGCCGCGATCACACACACTCTGCCTTAGGCAAGGATTCACGCCCCTTTTCGGAGATTCTCTGTCACGCTCTGCTTCCGGGGTTGTGGAATTCCCCGCACGTCATCGACCCGCCTCCTCTCTCGTCACAGGGGATTTCTCCATTCATTCTGTTCACTCACATGTGCAGCCTGTCTCCCCTCTGCTCCTGCCGCATGGTGAAGATCCTTTATGCTTTCCCATTAATAAAGCTGTTTGTCTGCAATTGGGTTCACTTCCATTTACTCACGTCCCTGACATAACCCTCAGGATCATTTAAGAAATTCCAAATGACTGTCTTACTGCGTCCCACCTCAGCAGCGATGGCGCACTGTGAGAGACCCTGCTTATGCAGTTCAACATCCCAACCACGTTCAAAAAGGGAGAGTTTTTTTGCCTTGTGTGACTACCTGACAGAAAATGACAATGAATCCACATCTTTGCACAGATTTGGCTTTTAAAGACATGTGGTCCTAAAATTTTGATCAGCTGTAAAACAGCTGTTTCAGTTTAATCGTTATTTTCAATTAATTGAATGCTCAAAAAATGTTTTGTCTCACTCCCATTTCTTCTTGTTGCATGTTGAAGCTCTACTTGGAACCTTGTTAAGATCCAACCATGTAAAATAGAATTTTTTGCCCTTTTTCAATTGGTCTTAAACTTTTGATCGGGACTGTATAACAGAAATCTTTTAGTATTACTAGCTACTATATAAAGTAACATGTTACTGTTGTATTACTTTTATATTGTATAAGTACATTCTGTCAATTACCATATTGAGATTTACTCACAAAAGTAAGCTCCTGAAAATGGCATTATATTCATGCCACAATCCTGAGTGCACAGTTTTAACATTTTGAGGGCAGACAAAGCACTCTATGTGTGCGCAGTGTCTCCCCTGAGCGCTCAACGTGTAATTTTTCTCTTTTCTGTGCACGCTCGCTCAACTTTGTGATGCAACAGCCATCTGTGCAACAGATAGAAGCATGAAGTACTCTAAAATGTCCTCACCTGGTGGGTGCATTGACTTTGGACTTCATAAAACACAGTGGACTAGATGACATTACAGACTGTGGAAACTTTAGACTTAACTTCAAGCAACTTCAAGATTCCGTGCTGCTCTACTCTTCCTCCAGACTCTGGGATCTTGATTTCTAAAACGTAAAATTTACTTTCATCTGAAAAGAGGACTTGGTAACTTAGACTCATGAATGATCGACATAGGATATTATGATCTCTGATTCTGAGGCTGAAATGTGCACAAACCTGTGTGTGTGTGTGTGTGTGTGTGTGTGTGTGTGTGTGTGTGTGTGTGTGTGTGTGTGTGTGTGTTAAATTTAACTGTGGTGACCGGCACCTAAATTTCAGTGTACCCTAACAGAAAAGTCAAGCACACACATAGCACCAGCTATCTGGCACCACCCCTGAAATGCAGCTCCCTGAAATGAAGCTCCAGAAAAAATAATTATTCAGTAAAGCTCATGTTTCTCTGGCTATTTATTGCAGATCGAAGTGCATTTATATTTTAAAAATGAACACTCATTGAACTCTTGTTGGGGGTGTATGGAGTGTCTGCAGTTCTTTTTTTCTTTTTTCCAGGCAAAAATGGTAAGAATTACGTTTGTGGTGTAATTTGTAAATATTATGACTATTCACAATTTCTGTTTGCTTACGTATTTGTATTCATTTATAACTGCTATCAACCTGTCTAGACTCTCACATCCTTCATATAGCTACTCTGCTAATTTTTGCACAATCGGTAAAATTTGTAGTGTTGACCCGTATTTAGTCTTTTAATGTACAGTCTTATGAGGACAGACTGAAAATTAAGCATGAAGGATGGCCAATGCCCAAGAATTTAATAAAAAATATATTAGTATACTAAAACATTGGTGCAGATGAGGCAATTATGTCAAACATGTGGCAGTAATGCATTGGAAAAAATATGCAGATACAGGTCATACATTGTGGCATGGATCTTGGGACTGGTTTAAGTATTTCAGAAACTGCTGTTCTTCTGAGAATTTCACACAGGTTTAGAAGTTTTTCACAGAATGGTGCAAAACACAGGAAAGAGCAACAGTCATGTATAGAAATACTTTGTTAATAAGAGAGGACAGATGAAAATGACCGGATTGGTTTGTACTGCCAGACAGGCTAAAAAAACTCTTCACAGCAGTGATGAGAAAAGAAAAAAATAAAATAAAGCATCTCTATTAAAATAATAAAATGAACCTAAGACAATGTCAGAAGCATCTTATCTGGTGTGAAAAGAAAAAGCAAAGGATGTTTTCCCAATTCATATTTTCAGTTAAAAGTAAATTTCCATTCATGATCAAAAGGCAAGGAGAATAAACCATTGAGGTGTTGGAGAGTTCTGTAAAGGGTTTTTTTCCCTCCAATTATTCCGCTTTAGTATACCATCAACTACTGTTCCAGGGTTAAATTCCAAAAATGTGCAATGGTGTAGCATTCCTTGATCCACACACCAAGTAGTGCCCTTATTCAGGGATTAGAGAGGGATTTGGGATTTAGCCATGTGTTAGGAGCTAGTTACTGTAGCTTTGTAGCTTGTATTAGTCATGAATAAAGCAATGTTGTGTGTCAGGAACCTGTCAGTGAGTTGGTGGAAGCTCACATTTACGTTGTTATGAATTTAAATGGTTCAGAGACAATATGGAATGACTTTGTGAACAATTTTGGGATGACTTTAAAGCAATTACTAAGGGGACAAAGTGTTGTTTAGGATGACATAACATGACATATTGATGTGTTTCCTCTTGTGCCCTGTAAAGCCTTCATAACAGCTCTAAACTGAGGTGATGTTAATTGGTGACTTCTGAGGCTGGTAACTTTCCCGTCTGCAGCAGAGGCAAGTTTTAGTCTAGCTTTCCTGGGAAGGTCTTCATGAGAGCCAGTTGAGCTTGATGGGTTTCGCAAATGCACTTGATAATACTGTTCATGGAAGAACTGTTCCAGAAGAGCTGACATTCATTTCTTGAAACAACAACAGACTGTTGTTTTTGTTAACTAATTATCTAATGCCAGATGTATTATTTCATAGTTTTGGGGGGAAAAAAACAGTATTTTTCTAGAATCTAGAAAATAAATCCAAACTTGAAATTTTATGTTTATATTTCTTATTCAATTTTAAGAATACTGATTTTGTAAGCAAAATTTCTCCTTGCTTCTGTCTATGCCTTACTGATGATATTCCTCAGGCTGTGGTGGAAAGCTGAATAACTGCCTTGTTTTGTTCTGTTCCAAAAGCCAGTATACCACCCACAGCTCTTCACATCTTCAAACTTGCCATCCCATCCAGAGCACTCCACAAAACATTTTGCTAAGGGCAAAAAAAAAAAACTTTCAGATTTGCAAGGCAGAGACAATTAGCATAGCAACCCTTCACCCCATCCAATCCACTTATAGATATAATACCCATGTCAAATTCATTTGGATTTTTTCTCTTTCATTTATACCGCCAATCTGAGATGCCTATTCCAGGCATAGAGACTGGCAACTGGGCAACTATCTACATTTTAGTCCCCTTGTTTGTTTATTTATTTATGTGTTCCTCATTCTCCTCTTTAGTTTGGAGCTGGGATAGAGCAGGGATTTGCCAAAACACAGTGTAGCTAAAATGATTTTTGCATTTGCACTCCCAGAACCAAACAGAAGGATAGTGTGTGTGTGTGTGTGTGTGTGTGTGTGTGTGTGTGTGTGTGTGTGTGTGTGTGTGTGTGTGTGTGTGTGTGTTGGTGGGGTAAGAGGCAAAGATGGAGTAAAGAAGATAGAGAGTAAAATGCCAACATACCTCTGTTGTTTATGCATGCAGATCCGAGGAGATTTGGACCATTTGTTTTTAAATAGAGTTTTAACTTTGCCAGTGAGAGGGGATGAAATGCATGCTGAGAAGATGCAGTCTGGAGTTCAGCACCTCACGATAACACCTTCCTGCCTATCTTCTCTGCATTATAGGAACTCGGAACTCGTATGGCCTGATATGTTATCAAGCTGTTCATTACCAAAACAAATACAGTCCCTGACTTGATTGCCTCAGGTCTTGAATTGAGTGCTTGCATATAAGGTTAAATACACTTTGCTTTCTTCTGCAGTTATTTTATGAATGTGATCAATCGAAATAAATTAAAGACATTTAATAAAGGAGGTTTAAAGAAGTGTGACTTGTTGATCAAAATATTTTTCATATCCCTTGAGTTATTTATAATATAGATATAGCCATTTGGTAGCCATTTAGCATAAATAATGCTATTACCTTAACAACAATTCATGCATTCTGAAACATATAGACAATGTCCATCAAATGCAAGCACATTACATTATAAGGAGACAAATCAGAATGTATTATTATTTTTTAATTATGGAGAATATTTACAAATGCAGGAAGAATAGTCTGTTGTCATTATTTATTACCCATTATTACCCTGAATGAATATTTTTAAAATATTCATTTTGGCTGTTCTCTTAAATTAGATTTTTACAACTGTATTATACTTGTAAGAAAAAAAATTTGAGGTGTCTTGCTATAGGGGGAAAAAATCAATGATGGTGCAGCGTGAAGCAGTCCAATCCAATAAAACATGAAATAACTAGAAGCTCTATCAAGTTTTTTTTTTTCAGTGAAAGCTAGTCAGAAAATGTTTTATTCTTTCTATACCAAAATAATTTGTCTGTGATTATGTTTTTTGTTTATTATTATTATAATTAGTCATTTTATCTTGGCGGCATGCCTTGAACCTCCAGGTTCTGGTTCGATTTCCACCTCGGGTCTGCATGCATGAAGTTTGCATGTTCTTCCCATGCTTGGTGGGTTTCCTCCGGGTACTCTGGTTTCCTCCCACAGTCATTCCCAAATTGCTCATAGAATAAAGTGGTATAGATGACGAGATGTATTTGGAACTGGAAGTTTAATTAATAATGCGTTTTAACACACAAACAAGTTAAATGACAGCCGGATAGTTGACAAGTTTTGTTGTGTTTATTATACAGTATATACAGTATATAATATGTCAGTGGTAATACAAACTGGGACAAACCGAAGTTAATTGTTTTCAAATTTGTAGTTTGCAGAGGACAAGGAGCTGAATACTGAGCAGCAGAGGTCTATGTGTGTGTCTCTATGTATGTATAACCTGCTCAAATGCATAAAAAAGAAAAAAATTAAGCATACTGTACAAGTTCCAAATAAAATAGAAAAATCTGAACAGAAGCAGGTCAAGTTCAAGTTAATTCTCTGTCATGTGCTAATTTGTGTTTGTTTCCAAATTCACTTTTCTTGATTTCAAAACCCATTTAGGCTAAAAGAATAGTGTGCAATTCAGTCTGGTTCCGGTTTGTAACATCCCATTTAGCTGGACTTATTAAACCCAAATTCTACCCTATTTCGTATCTTGGGGAAATCAAAGCATACTGGTGTTACTACACTGCTCGCTAAGTTTAAACAACAAATTCACATTTTTTCCATGTTGATCTTTTCATGCAGCCTTACTGTAAGTTTATTAGAACTATAAGCATACTATACAGTATACTTTTGTAGCCAGAACTGTCAAAGCTGAGAATTTGCTGAATATTATTCAACAGTGCTCTGGTATAAATTAGAATTAAGTAATCTTATCTGTATGATTATGACTGAGATTTTTTCTTCTCCCCATATCCTTATTGTTTTTTGCAGCACCGCACACTGGTTTGACCACTGCAGAATACTACCATCAAATGGCACTGCTTGCAGGTCACCGTAGCCCTTATGCTGACATCAGTTCCTCCAACATTTCTACCACTGGAGCAGGGACCAATGCTTTGCACATGGAATACCTCCAGGCTCTGGAAGGTGACTGTTCAGACTACACACTCTGACACTCTGACCTATCTTGTTAGGGCATTCCCCCTTCATCAACATCTACCTACCAGTAAAGGTGCAAGCTACTGTAACATGTGCTTCCACCAAGGCATGTGATGCTGCGTCTTTAGAACTGCTGCTCATAAAATAAACTCAGAAAAGCCTTATCATTCCCTTGAATTGACATGGTGACTCAATCAACACATGTTAAATTTTAATATCTCTTACCATTCCATTTGTTTTTATAGGTTCTCTTGCATTACATACATTTTACAAATGACTGGCTCTTCAAGCTCTTACAAGAATGTATGTTCTTTCCCTCACAGACGGCCAAAGCACAGTATTGGTGCTGATCTTATAATATTTTTATGTTATACCCATAATACAGAAAAAGTGTGTGCCAAAGAAGCTACTTTTGAAGTTTGTGCCCCAAAAATGGCCATACTGTTATACTGTCTCTATAACTGTCTCTGTTCTAATAACTTCAAATGCAAATTATTAATTCACTATTTCTCTGAGTATTGATGCTAAAATTGGTGTAAGCTTCTAGAAACATATGACCTGTAAAAATCTTTGCTTAAATTGGTTCTTGGTAAAAGCTTGAAAAGCAAACAATCTGTAGTGTCTGAAACCATGTCAAATTCATGTTTCAATATCTTAACAATTTTGCATTTTATTGTATCTAAAGTAGGCGGCACGGTGGTGTAGTGGTTAGCGCTGTCGCCTTGCACCTCCAGGGTCTGGGTTCGATTCCCCTGCCAGGCTCGATTCCCGTCTCTGTGTGCATGGAGTTTGCATGTTCTCCCCGTGCTTGGTGGGTTTCCTCCGGGTACTCCGGTTTCCTCCCACAGTCCAAAGATATGCAGGTTAGGCTAATTGGCGTTCCTAAATTGCCCGTAGTGTGTGATTGGGTGTGTGAGTGTGTGTATTTGTGTGTGCCCTGCGATGGATTGGCACCCTGTCCAGGGTGTACCCCGCCTAGTGCCCGAAGTCTCCTGGGATAGGCTCCAGGTCCCCGGCGACCCTGAACACAGGATTAAGCGGTATAGAAAATGAATGAATGAATGAATGTATCTAAAGTCAAACAAAGACTAATGACCATCCTGTACATAAATAATTAGTAAGATAATCGAGTGATCGAATTTAAATAAGCCACTGTCTTAATGGTTTGACTGGGGAATGGTGTGTGGGTGTGTGTGTGTGTGTGTGTGTGTATGGTAATTAGATATTTTTTAAGTGTACATGGGAAATTAAGGCACACAGTTTTCACGAAAGGTTGTACTGACTCGCCTGTTTGCCTTTGATGGAAACATTTAGTCAGCCTCTTGTTAGCGTTCTTTCTCTGTCATCTAGTCTCCCTTTCCTTACAACCTAATTAAAACTAGCCAAACTTGCACTGGTATCAGAAAATTAATTGCTATTAAGTGGGAATTGGAATGTCCCACTATTCATCATGGAAAAAATCCTTTCTACTGTGGCACTGTTTAAGATTAATAGACTGGAACAAAACAATTAGGGCCATTGTTTTTCTGATGGAGATGTAAAGGCTTTCTCCACTTCACATACTCGCTATGATCGAGCCTGAGTAATAACTCATCCTGTTTCAACAATGCGTGTTCCACCCAAGCCAAATTAGCACTTAAAGCACTCTTTTATGATATAGAGATATAGCATGAAAGTAACTAGAATGAAGCTCTATGGAAAGTCTTAAGCATAGAAAGAAAGTAGTAGCTCACTTGGATATTAGTAGTGCTTCGTTCATAAAATAATTCAAATCAGGTCTGTCTTGTTCTGATGAGGATTTAAATATCAGTCAGTTTGGGTCGGGTTGTCTCACACACACTGAGCACTGGGGCCCCCTAGGGATCTGTGCTCAGTGCACTACTGTTCACTCCGGTAGGGGGTAGAAGGAAAGCTCAAGATCTCCAAATGATAAGACAAATGTCCTTTGGTTGCTTCCCTTGATACAGTAGCTCATGCACGGATATCGGCACAGAATCAGTTACATATGAAAGTATTTGGCCAATAACCTAAATAGAACTAAATTTTTCAAGAAATTTGCCCCGGCATGCAAAGCATTTTCGACATACAAGCGAGCAAGGCGGACGTGCATACTTATGGTAGTGCATACTTACGGTAGTGCGTACTTACGGCTGCACATACTTCCCGTTTTGTGTGCGTCCAGGAATCATTCAAAAAAATTTAGTGTAAGATTGAAAGCCAAGCAAAGAGGGTTATATAGATATAAATCTTACAAGAGTGCAAGATTTAGTGAAGACATAGCACCATTCAATTCAATTCAATTTTATTTATATAGCGCTTTTAACAATGGTCATTGTCTCAAAGCAGCTTCACAAAAATGAAAGAAAATTTTTTTAGAAAAGAAAAAAATTGGAAGTGTGTACAGTATGTGTGAGAAAAATGTATATAGGTAAATGACTCCCAAGAATGTTAGGAAGCACGTCAGCCAGAATAAAAGAGAGATGCTTTCAGTTTTGGAGAAGCTGGTGCCAAGAGAAATCATAAATTAAGGTTAAGTGAGGTTTAATATATATTTATTTTATATTTTACTTTATTTACATGTCTTTTCTAAATGTTGGAATTGTTTCTATATGCAAAAACATGATTATAGTGTTGTAAATGGGTAATATTGGTAATATTTATGGGTGGCTGGAACAGATTATCTGCACTTACATTAGTTTCTATGGGAAAATGTGTTTCGCAATGCGAAATTTTGCCTTAAGAGCTCACCTACGGAATGGATCAAATTTGTATGCTGAGATTCCAATGTACTATATTACCATTGTATACCACGGGGCACCCCACTCAATCTCTTGGTTTGGAAATACTTTGAAAAATTGGCCACTACAATTTGGCCCCTGTCAAAGTCACTCAGATTCTCATGTTTTTGTCCCATTTTTTCTCCTTAAAGGCAACAACTTTGAGAGCTGATTGTTTATTTGCTGCCTAATATATCCAATCTTGCATCAGGTAATGTGGTAACAAGATAATCACTGTTATCCCTTCACCTGTCAGGGTCTTTAAGGTTATTGCTGATTGTATGTATTATATAGTGAATTTAGATTTTGTTTTCAGATTCATCATTTTGAACAGCTGTCATATCATCCAAGACTAAGTGAAAGCCCACACATCAAAATCTAAATCCATTGAAAGCCTTTGAGCAGAGCTGTGAACAGAATGTGAATATGAACATGCTGCAAGCATATGGACACACACAGACACACACACAGACACACACACACACACACACACACACACACACACACACACACACACACACACACGCACACACACACACACACACACACTCATCTAGTAATTTACATATGAATGGCAGGCACTGTAAATGCTTGAATTGTCAAAGGAGAGAGTGAGAGAGAGGGAGAAAGAGAGAGAGAGGATTGAGAGTAATCTTATTTGCTTGCTTGCTTCTGCTTTCTGATAAAATAAAACAAATGAAGGAGAAAAATGAGTCATAAAGTCATTGTGTCACTCCATGCAACAAAGAAGCTACATCGCCTCAGCGTCACTCTCCCCCACACATACTTATGTCCCTCCTTTCTTGTTTGTGACATTTTCCAGTGAAAAGACAACAAAAGTCATTTCTTAATCTGTAGATACTTGTCATTGTGTGCAAGTAGGCCTGTCTCCTTCGAAGCTGCGTTCTAGTGAAGGCTTTTCAAAAACAAACCACTGCAATTTGATTCACCAATAAAGGACTATTCAAGGAAATTAAATGTGATTAAATATTGCTGTGACACGTGGGTGAGGGGAAAGTTGCTGTGTTGTGTTTGTGTGTGTGTGTGTGTGTGTGTGTGTGTGTGTGTGTGTGTGTGTGTGTGTGTGTGTGTGTGTGTGTGTGTGTGTGTGTGTGTGTGTGTGTGTGTGTGTGTGTGTGTGTGTGTGTTAAGATGATAAAGTTTGTGAAATAATGCCACTGAGTTTAAGGACATCTTTTAAAATCAGATTTTTATTATTATTATTATTATTATTATTATTATCCAGGATTAATTTGGGTTTAGGGTAAAATAATCTACACTTTTCCATATTGTTGATGATACAAAAAGCAGACAAAACAAGGGCCAAAAATATTGGGTAAATATTGCTGCCTAAGATCAGAAACAGAATCAAGAAACACTTAGTTATATTCAAAAATTAGTACTCACTCTTTTATTTTTATGTGTTTGGGTGAAATTATAACAACAAATTATTTGATCATAGCAGGTTTCAGTATTAGGTGAATACAACCTCAGACAAACAACAACATACAGTATAACTTTTTCACAGAATTAAAACAAAATGAAACCCAAAAAGAAATGGGAAAAAATGTACATGCACTACTACTGTAGGTACTCCCCATGATTCAGAAGGTTTTAGATCCACTTTTAGAATAATCTTGTACACAGAGGAGTTTATGGTCAACTCAATGATTGCAAGGTGCCCAGGTCCTGTGGCTGCAAAACCACATCCAAATCATCACCCCTCCAATGCTGTACTTGATGGTGGGTATGAGGTATTTCTGCTTACAGAAGTAAATTTTATTGTTTTTTTTTTTTTTTTTTTTTTTTTTTGCCAAACATGGCACTGGGCATTAAGGCCAAACATCTCCACCTTGGTTTCATGTGTTCATAAGGCACTGTTCCAGAAGCCTTGTGGTTTGTTCAGATGTAGTTTTGTAAACCTTTGTTATTTAGCAAAATGATATGCATGCAATGGCTAAATAATTGCAAACAATGGGACCGATTTTGAGAATTTTGGATAATTCAGTTCAATCCCATTTCATTTGTATAATATTTTTAATAACAGACACTGTTAAAAAGAAGCTTTACCAAACAAATGTATAACATATATAATAGCTTTATTGATGTGTCCCTAATGTGCAAACCATGTTGATGAAACTTTGTGCCTCCTTATCTGCCTGCAAATGACCCGTACAGGCTAAACATAAATGTTTCTCCTAGGTAAGTGTGAGGTGCAGCAAAAGTGACATTGTGCTGTGACATTGGAGTTACAGTATATGTCCCCAACGTCTTTCTCCAAAGCCAAAGAGAAATAAATTACATTCTAAATTTTCAGTAGTCTGTAATGTTCTTTTATAGACTTGGGTTGGGACTTTCTATTGCTCCAATGTCTTTGAATTGACCTCCAGATGATGGGGGGGGAATGTAAAAAATTGTTTTTGTCTGGCTTCTGATGTTAAACTATCATACTAAGTAGCATTGTTTGATATCCTATGGAATTTCAGAATTTAGTTTGGTTAAACACTGATCATTTAGCAAGTTACTAACCAAAAACAGGCATTTAAAGTTATTGTTGTAATATGTACGTACATTTTTGTAGTTATGGGTCCTTAACTAACGTCGTTGTTATACATTGTGAGCAAAGCAAGTTTGATGAATCTACTGCACTTTAGTAGTGATTTTAGGCAGCATATGCAGAGAAAGAACAGTCACTATAGTGAATGTCAAAAAGAGTCATGTTAAATCCCTACCATTAATTGAAAAAAATAGGCAATGGTGTTAATCAAAGCTTTGGACTACTTTAGTATTGGATATGTCCCTGGACACCTTTAATGCTAAATGCTAATTTAAGTTTAAATTAGACTTTTTTTTTCTTTTATTAGGTTCTCGTTTTCCCAGTCCAAGACTTCTTGCCCGTCAGGGCAGGAAACGCCCCCTTCCTGGCTCACCACACTCAGACTCAAATTTTGATTTTCAAGCAATGATTCGGAAGTCACCAAATTCTCTGGTGAGCATCCTGAACAGCTCAAGACCCAGCTCATCCACCAGTGGATCCTACGGCCATCTGTCTGCTGGCACTATCAGGTACCAACAGCTTTATTTATAATGAATATGCATGCAGCGATTTAATACACTATGTATTTTAACAAGCTAGATGATCATTTAGTATCATCCACACATTAGCTTGATGACCATTTAGATCACTTTTATATCTGTAAGCAACCACTGTACTAAATCAGTATATAAAAGAAAGTAAGTAATAGCAAAATTAAAGCAAGAAGAAACCAGAAAATAAAGGGAGAAAATGGAGAGGAAAAAGAAGGGGATTGTGGGTGGGAGGAATACCATGATTAAGTACTGAAGGTATTTCACTAATGAGAAAGGCATGTTTAAAACAGACAGGATTGGCAAGGGGAAGACATGAAGAGTAAAGAACAAGAACGATAGAGAGATAGATGGCTAGGAAGAGAGAACTGGAGAGTGGAGCAGTACTACTCGGGCTCTGTGGCAGAGTGATAAATGAACATACAGTGGCAAAATAAACGAGGGAACAGGCTGAGTGCTATTAGGCGGAAACGTGTGAACAGATTCTTCTCCTCCTTCCCCGCATCTGTTTCTCTGATATGCATCACCTGATTAATGTTCCCTCCATCAGAGAAGGAGCACTCTACCCCAATGCCACCACTGTACAATTGCTCATACTGGACATGGAGGAAAGAAAAGAGGGTGATGGATGAAAGGGTCATAAAAGAAGGGGACATGGGGAGGAGGATAAGGCTGGATTGGGGACTCTAATACTGGCTAATGGGAAAAAAAAGAAAGAAGGCAAGTAGACAGGTCAAAATAGTAAATAAAAAACATGGTGCATGTTTTATGGCATAGTTTCTGCTTTCAGGGTGAAGTATGATAGTTTAAAACTAAAAACACCTTTCAGTATTTCTTTCTTCATTTGTTATAGTATATAAATCTTTTGTAGCATCAGGAAGCAACTGAGCAGAATTAAGCTCAGAATTAATATTCATCTTAACAAATTGTGAAACATTAAAACTAAGATACTAAGATACAGCTGAGAAAATAAGTAATGTAACTACTAGAAAACTAATTTGATAATTTCTCAAGGTAAAAGAATATAACTTAATATATGTGACTTTAACAAATATGATTTTTAAGGTGCTTTAAAATTACATTTTTAGTTTCCATGACTGAAGGTAAATTAAAAACCTTTAAAAAATGTTAGTGAGCCCATGCTGAAATTTGGTTTAATGGTTGTATATGATGGAGTTTGCCTTCATCATTCATACAACAGATTAAATTCAGTAGCAGAATAAGGTTACTGAAATCATGAAGCATCTATAGGCTAATGACAAACACTGGACTTGGACACTGAAGTTGGACAGTGATTTTATGTGGCTGGTCCAAGCAACTCTGGTGTCCATCAGCCTATATTGGGCCACCTGCCCACATGACCAGGGTGGGATGAAGAGGAAAGAATCTGCAAGCCCAAAAGCAGATAACAAGAGACAGAGGGGCTGCTGACCTCCATTTAGAGAAATTGATCACTGATCTAGAAAATCAGGCTAATCACTCATGTCTTGAGTGTGCGTGGACACAAGCTGATGAGTGATGAGACATTGTGCAGCACGATATACTGTCCAGCTGCATTGATTTCCTATCTAAAAATAATAAGATAGGCACATGATGAAGCAGAGGAGCTTGTAATGAATTGATCCTTTGGACCTTGCCATTGAGGCCAGACATATTACAAACAGGTTGAGTTGCTTGGTTTTAATATCATTCTCAGGTACAGGTATAATTTAAAATAGTTTTATTTGAAATTGTACTACCATATATGGGCTTTTGACTGATGATTATCCCCTTTATGTATTTTTTTTATTTATTTATTTGTGTGTGTGTGTGTGTGTGTGTGTCCAGAGCCACAAAACAATTTAAAGCAGAGTTTTCTCACAAAGTATTTAATTGTTTAGTGTTTCATTTATTGTTCTTTAGTGTAGACTTTTGCACAGTACTGTAATTAAAACAGCTGTTTTTACTGAGCATGCTGGAGAATATAAGTCCTTCTGGTACAGTAACTTTGCACAGTATTGTTGCACTCTTCCATACTCTTGTCTCCTCTTAATTGTTTTATTGTTTTATTTTTGTCTCTGTTAGAAACCCATGAATATACTTAATAAACACCTAAATGTTAATGCAGATATCATAACATCTGTTTGCAAACCATTTGCTCCATTTTTTTTTTACATTTGTTAGAACATCACACACTTCATTTACAATATACCATAAGCATGCCTTTAACATGGTTGGTTGTTGAATTTGTTTTAATTTTTTAAGATTTTTTAAAAACTAAACAATAGGAGAAAATAAAGGCTTCACTGTACTATATTTTAAAACCATTATGTCATGTATCAAGGGGACACAGGTGTGAATGTATATGATATTAACGTGGAGTTAACATTATATAAAAAAAACACACACACAAATGCTAAAAACAAACAACAACACGACTATGACTAGGAAGGTAAGTAGGTAAGGCTAGGGCTAACACTAACAAAAAAAACTATAACAAAGACAAAAAGGCCACATTTACAAAGAATCTTGAGAATAAGATGCAAGACAGAAGTTCTCCTGAAACCCAAAAGTAAAAAAAAAAAAAAACAGACAAATATGGGAAGATCATGATATAAGGTGATTACACTTAAGGTGTGGCTCCCAACAATTATAACAGGAGGTCCAGGGCAGCCATTCCACAGTCCCATGTTGGTTCCACTGAAGGCGATGCAAGGAACTGGATGACTATATTGAATCTTGGCATGATGCTGGATCTGGGCATGTCTACTAGGTCAGAGATGGACATAAGCATGGGAACTGAGTTGGAGCTTGACACAGATACTCATTTGTGATTTGGCAAAGAACTGGATCTGTGTACAGACACCAGGTTTGAAGTTGTACAGGTTGCTTTGAAGTTTCTGTCATCGGATAGATACTGGGTTACTAGGTAACTAACTTAAGTGCCATCATGGGAATACAGTTGGGAAGGGGATATTTTTTTTGGTGGAGTGGGTGGGGTTAGTTCAAGTACTGAAGAAACAGACACATCTTTAGTCGTCATTTAAAGATGCCAAGGACTCAGCTGTATGGACATCTAGAGGAAGTTCATTCCTCCACCTACAGATCTGGCCATTAACAATGCACATTTCGAGAAAAGGAATCTTGCGAGCTGCCGTGGCTGCGCCCGGCAAGCTGTGAAAAAAATCTGTTCATTACATGTAGGGGGCAGTCTGTTTCAATCTGAAGTATTGTGTGTCTACTGAAGCGGAAAATGTGTTATCCATTGACAGCCAGCGACAGAGCTCATAAACGTGTCGAGCTCAAACTGTAAATACTGATATTTATTTATTCTTAATTTTCTTGTCTCCTTCAATGATGATACATCTTTGACTGCGCTTTCTCCATTCAGTATTATTATTATTATTAGTAGTAGTAGTGCACCGAATTTCTTATTATTGTTATTATTGTTATTATTTTAATGTGCGTGTGTGCGAAAAGAATGTTGTGTGTACAACAAAGAATACCAAAATGTATGATAAGTTGCCCTAAGCCAATATTGTTTTATGGTGTATATGTGCTTTAAATATACACTAAACAATAATAACTGCCTTTAGCAAAGCGAAAGTGAGTTGCGCGTGCGCGCAGATATGAGCAGATTTATCAATAAAACTGCAAACATACAATAAATAAAAAGAAAAGTATCAAATCCAACTATTAAGTCTGATTTAATTGCTATCATTAATAATTTTTATTTCTATTTAATGTTTTTCTGGGGAAATAAAATTTAGGCAGAGACGTCCGCTCTGTCTTGTTAATTCATCTAACACCCCCCTAGAGTTTTTGCCAACAGCGTACACAGTTTGATAAATTCACACCTATCGTGAATGAAATGTGAGAAGAGATTCTGCATAATCTTCTGACACAATGTTCTGAAGGACTATATTCGACATGAATATGGAGAATAAGAATCATATTTATAATAAGATAATGAATTAAATAATAAAATTATATCAAATAAGGACTTTAGCTATGTTAAGTCTATGGGACTTTTTGGGGCGGTTAATGGTTAATTAAGGGGCCCACCCCTTAGAAAAGACATAGCACCCCATTCCCGAATAAGGCGCACGATTTGATACCTCATTCAAGGGTATACTGTACGACCAAGCAGACGTCTCTGCCTAAAATGTATTTCGCCAGCAAAACATAAATTGAAACATAAATAAAAATAAAATCTTTAATGGTATCAGTTAAATTAGACTTTTTAGACTCAATACTTTGAGTGTAATTCATAAATATACTGAATGTATTCAGAATTTGTAAAATAACAAAACCTGTTTCCTTCCTAGACCTTTTGTACCATTAAACATTTTATTTCTATTTATTCTATGTGCACATTTACACACATTCATCATGAAAGATCCATTGTAAAACAAAATAATTTTTTTTTTAGGCTAACTAATTATACACAATTCTTGGTTGTACTTGGTCTGGCTTTTAGATAAAGTCCTTCCATGCGCCATCTGGCGGATATTCAGTGAAGCACAACACATTTTTTTTAATTCCCGAATGTTGCTTGTGGGATTTCGCGGGAAAAAACACGCATTCTTAATGGCCACATCTGTAGGTGCCAAAACAGAAAAGAGTCTGGATGCATGTCTTCCCTAATCCCTGAGAGATGGTGTGACCAGGCGAGCAGCGCTGGCAGATCGGAGGGAGCGTGGTGTGATTAGAGCGAAGAGGTAAGTGGGTGCTGGGCCATTTTTAGCTTTGTAGGCAAGCATCAGGGTTTTGAATTTTATTGAAGCCAATGCAGGGAGTGGAGAAAAGGGGGTGATGTGGGAAAATTTGGGAAGGTTGAAAATGAGACATGCAGCTGCACTCTGGATCAACTGCAGAGGAAAAATGGTGGACAGAGGCAGACCTGCCAGGAGTGAGTTGCAGTAGTCCAGTCTTGAAATAATAAGGGACTGAAGGAGCAACTGGGTAGCCTGTAAAGAAAGAAATGGATGGATTCCTGCGATGTTGTAAAGAAGAAATTAACAAGAGCGAGTAAGGTTAGCAAATTGTGGGGAAAATGACAGATGATTGTCCAGAATTACCCCAAGATTGAGGGCAGTGGCTGAAGGAGTGATCTGCTGGTCGTCCAAGGAGATCACAAGGTCTTAACCGGGGGATGAATCATCAGGGTGAACAGCAGTATGGTTTTACTTATATTGAGCTTCAACTGACAAGCTGCCATCCAGGATGAGATGTCTGCCAGACATGCTGAGATCTGGGTGGAAACCTTAGTGTCTGAGGGAGGATATGTGAGAATAAGTTGTGTGTCATCTGTATAACAATTGTATGAAAAGCCATCCAGTGATATGACCTTACCAAGAGACCGGGTACAGAGGGAGAATATAAGAAGACCAAGTACTGTACTATGTTGGACACCAGTAGAGAGTCTGCATAGGGCAGATGTGGAACCCCTCCATGTCACCTCTTACGACCTATCTTCTAGATAATAAGCAAACTGTTGCCACCTTGTTCCAGATTCCAAGGCTAGTAAGAATGTGTCAAATGCACCTGACAAGTCCAGGAGGATGATTACAGATGATAGTTTAGCTGATCTAGCAGAATGGAGCTTCCCAGTGACTGACAGAGGGGTAGTCTCTGCGGAATGTGCCACTTTCGATCCAGATTGGTTGGGATCATTAAGGATGTTCTGTGAGAGATAAAGAGATATTCGGTTGTAAACAGCCCTTTCAAGAATTTAAGAAATGAAAGAATGAAGCAATACCGGGCAATAGTTGCTGATGTCGGTTGGATAACCCTTGCCTTTTTAAAAGCAGCAGGAACATGACCGGATGATATGAAATGGTTGATGATGGTTGTGATGAAAGGAAGGA
Source organism: Channallabes apus (assembly GCA_030522415.1). Taxonomy (NCBI): domain Eukaryota; kingdom Metazoa; phylum Chordata; class Actinopteri; order Siluriformes; family Clariidae; genus Channallabes; species Channallabes apus. The sequence goes on along the minus strand of CM060115.1, from coordinate 40,868,131 downwards.
GGTCCTGTGAGATGGTATGGAGGATTGTGGAAGGGATTGGGTCTAATGAACAGGTGGTGGGATTGGAGGATGGTGGTGGGATTAGCAGGAGCATGGTGACCCCAAAACCAGACAGTGGCAGTAGCATGGTGTCCCAAAGCTGTGTGGTGGCAGCAGCGTTGTATCCCAAAAGCAAACTGTTGGTAACAGCACCCTGTTTTCAGAGCTAGCCATGAGGGGCCAACAGAGAATCCTTGGCACCAAAGGACACAGGGAATGGCTTGGCAGGGAAGATGGATAGCAAAGCTGGGACTCCAGAGTATGGGCCAAGAAGGATATTGTATAACTTGGACAAAATAGAGCATGGTTCAGGAAGACCATAGCACCATAAAACATTTCCATCATCCTGCTGCATACTGTAGGATTACAAATTCATAAAATGTTAAATCTAGCTTCCAACGTAATAGTATATAAACTGAAAGAGTTATATACATTGGGTTTTACATTTTGAGGTAAAGATGGTGACATTCTAAGAAGATCAAGTCTGGTAGCCCAGGTGCCTGAGACATTAACCTTTTGTCTTCATGTACTTCCTGACTACTGGGTAGGGTCCCAATGTCAATGTGAATGCTAATATCAAGGCCAGACTGTGCCTTTGTCTCTATGATAATGTGAAGGTTTGGGTGATACTGTCAGGCTGATTAGATTAGCCCCTATGCATTTGAAAGGCACTGTTATGCTGATGAGATCAGGACTGGGGAACCTTCTTTACCTGTACTACACTATGCTTTATTTAGATTGTCTCCACCTCTTTGTATTTCTCCCCCTTGAAAAGTATTTAGTCAGACTTGGATGACTACAGCGACGCTCGGCGAGTTCTCAATAAAGAGTAACTTCTGCTTGAAAGATATCCCAATGTCTCCTGGTCTCTGATTCGACAAGGGAAGAAAAAGTTCCCAACAATACATTGAAGGATCTGAGCCTCCTCAGAAAATAAAGTCTCAACCCCTTCTTATGTACAGCTTCGTGTTGGTCCTCCAGTCCAATCTGCTGTTCAAGTGAACACCCAAGTACTTGTAGTTGTCCACAACCCCAACTTCCTCACCCAGGATGGTAACAGGTTTAATCACAGTTGTACAAGTCCACTACCAACTCCTTAGTTTGTTTAATGTTTAGGATCAGGTGCTTTTGGTGCACCACTTCACAATGCTGTAAAGAAGTCCTCTATACTCTGACTCCTGTCTATCCACAACTGGATGTCTATTTTTCAACTCCCAACAACTGTAGAGCCATCAGAGAACTTCTGGAGGTGGCAGGATTCAGAGTTGTATTGGAAATCTGAGGTGTATAGAGTGAACAGAAATGGAGAAAGAACAGTCCCCTGAGGTGCTAATGTGTTACTGACCACCACATCAGACAGGAAATTCCCCAACCTTACAAACTGGGGCCTATCTAACAGATAATCATCTACCCAGAACACAATGGATGTGCTGACAACCATCCTGAGCAGTTTCTCACTCAGTGGATATGGTTGTATTGTATTAAAGGCACTGGAGAAATAAAAAAACATGATTCTCACTGTACCGTTACATCCATCCAGGAAAGAGTGAGGATTCTGCAATAGGTATATGACTGCATCATCCACTCCAACTTGAGGCTGGTAGGCAAATTGTAGTGGGTCAAGGGAAGGTTTACCAGTGGTCCTAGGTGTGCCAAAACTAGGGTCGCTTAAACACCTTCATAATTTGTGACGTCAGTGCGACTGGTCTGAAGTCGTTGAGGCCAGAAGAGATGGCCTTCTTAGGTATCTGTACTACACAGGATGCCATAGCACCAGTATTCTTTCCTTTCTTTCCTGGTGGAAGATGTAATGCAGGATACCAGACAATATCAGCTCAAGACTTTAGAATCCTGGGGCTAAAACCATCAGGGCCTGCAGCCTTGTTTTGGTTGAGTTTTTTCAGCTGTCTTCTTACCTTGCTAGCTGTGAGTTGCCACCTCCTGGGGCACTACGCCCTTCCTCCTGGGGCTCTATACTCTCTGGGGCTCTACACTCTCAGCCCCCTCCTGAGACTCTGCACTGTCAGACTCTCCTTTAAGTGTGGACCTGGGATCTGCCCTGTTGGCCCCACTCTGACCACATTGGTCTGTCGCTCTGACCACACTGGTGCCTACTCACCAACTGTTTTCAATAATCAAATATATGGTTTGTATTATTATTGTTATTAGTGATAATGACATAAAATAATAATTAATACTTATTGTACTGTAATTATTCAATTAGCTTTTTTGTCTGTTAGATTTATTTCTCAGCTGGCACTGGGGGAAATCCTTAGAAATGAGGCCTCCAAATCAACTTAATGTCATTGTATGTCTTTGTATGCTTTAATGGTTATTTTTTACGGTTGTCATTTTGTATGTATAAAATTATAATACATTTTATTTGCATTCTTGTTCATATTGTATATTTATTTAATTAATAGTGCTGAGAGCTGTTGTATAAGTGAAATTGCATTAAGTGGACTTATTATTCGGCTGAGAAAAGCATTCCAAACCTGAGGATTGACTAGTAAGATTTGAGATCCTTGCCTATACCAGCCACCACTGATATACCTGGATCCTGACTTTTGTGTTAGAGGGTGATCTCCAGGGCTGGTAAACTGCCTCACCCCAACCACAGCATCAACAATTCTTTTTATGAATTAAAAAAAATATTCTTATCTTTTCTCCCTCTTGTATCATATTCACTGCAGTTGGAAGTCCCATAACACAAGCACTAAACATGGAACCCAAATGTCACATCCTTTTATTTATGATTGCATTAATCCTTTATTTTTTACAATACAATTTTTTATAAGTAATTATCATCACTGGAATTAAGTATTTCACCTCAGTGCTTCATGTGGCCTCATTCAGCCATCACTAGCTGGGCCGATAAATGCGATAGCATTTATGAGCATGAACATAAGCCAATGACTGCCACTCCCATGGCTTAGGATCTGCCAAGCCCTCCCTATATAACTGGCACTGCAGGAGAAAACTAGGTCAAACTCTGTCACAGGCACTTGATATGTCCATACTGTAAGTCTCAGGAGTTCCGTCTGGGACAAAGAGATGCAGGCCTGCTCGGCCTGACCTCACTGTTTCCTCATAGTCCACTGAATCAAGTAGACAGTCTTGTGTTTTGTCACGTATGGAGGAGGCAGTGCTGATTGTGGATTATTACAGTAGAGTTTAAACATTATAAAGAAAATAAATGCTAAGTACAAACAGAAAACTAAGACTATGTCTAGGAACTATGGAAAAGGGCAAGGCTAATGCTAACACAAACAACAACCATGGGAATATTAACAAAGACTCTAACTGGGAAAACAATGCATCAAATCAAACTGGCACAAGACAAAGAAACAACTGAAACTTGCGCTTTATATGTACAGTTTTATATAAACTGACGTCTGGGACAAGTTTCAACATAAAAGTCTTCCTGAGATAGAAATGTCAAAAACACAGGTCCAGACACAAATATGGGAGTATCATGACACCTTTTTTTTCTCTTCAAATTTCTTCCCCTTTATAGTCCTGCGCTGAGTTTTGCCTACCCTCCCACCCCAGTGGCACTGCAAATGCAGCAGCAGCTAATTGGCCGACCTCCAGGCATTTTAAGTTCTGCTTTCAGGCACAGTCCCCCTCTCATCCACCATGGCCCTACCTTCACTACCCAGAGACCAATAGCAGGCATCATCTCCTCAGGACCTGGGCCCACAGAGCACTCTATCAGCTCCACTGACGCACAAGTGAGTGTGCTGTTGTGTTCATAACCTGTTATGAATTGTTTCATGAATCTTGCTTATTTACAATAAATAAATAAATGAAACCTTCATGATTGAGAAATCAAATAAGTTTAAGAAATTCATTTTCCATTGTTGTTTATGAAAAGTGTAAATGGAGCTTTTTATTGCTGTTTGCCCATTATGGAGACATGCCATAAACACATCAGCATCCTTTTCGTGAAATAAGTGATTTCAGGTAGCCATTTCCACACACAAACCCCAAGAGATTAATGAGAATTCAGCATTTTTATGTGCCCCTTTTAGAATTAAGCTTAGCCTCATTTATTAGATTAAAACCAGATCTACTGTGTACCTTTCTTTTAAAAGATTGCCACATTTACAGCATCTACTTGCTGTTTGCAGTAAAGTATAGAACACTATGGGGAGCACTTGGTGATTTCTCTTTGTACTGATCTTAAATGTATTTTGTTGAGATGCTGATATCAGATCATATACACAAAATGGCACCCTTGACCAAAACAATTTGTCGCCAAAAAAATAACAATTAATAGGAAACAATGAAGATGTAAATGTTGACCTATGAAGTCTCTTGGTTTTGTTTGTCCTTTAAGATCCTGTTGAGCAGTAACTCCACTGCAGTTACTGTGGTGGTGGTTGTATATTATATTGTCTAGAGGAATATACAGTACTGAATGTTCAGTGATTTATTTAATCATTATAACTATTACACATGTACTGTATTTTATTCAGATAATGGTAGATTTCCTTAGCTCGATTGGTTTGGTGTATTTTCTGTTGTATCAGAAAAATGTTGTGTTTAAAGACTATATATTCAAAAATTAGGTTTAATTTTGCTCTGATTAATAAATGGATCTTTCCTGAAACACTAAATTAAAACTAAATGGAACTAAATGGAAAAAAACCTAATTTGCTAGAATAGTGACCAGATCCCAATTACTTTCTTACTTTCCAAGCATTGCTCATAAGCTTTAGTGGAAGATGGTGTGTGTGTGTGTGTGTGTGTGTGTGTGTGTGTGTGTGTGTGTGTGTGTGTGTGTGTGTGTGTGTGTGTGTGTGTGTTCAGAGTAAACCCACCAGTGAGTCAGCAGTGACCAGTACAGGAGATCCCATGCACCACAAGCGATCCAAACTTAAATCTGATGATGAGACTCCAGCCCCTGGATCAGTTGGTGTGAAGGTACACACATACACTCAAACAAATACTGATGCAACTCATGTATACTCCATGTAGAGAAGTGGTCCAGTAAGAAAGTAAGAATATAGGCATCATAAACAGAATTAACATCTCACAAACATCTAGGCAGGTTGATTTGCAGACATCATTCCCTGATAGCAAACTGACTCAGCTCCTAATCCACAAAATGGGATTGGAGTCCATAGTGACCACTTCACTTCATTTCTGAGAAAGAGAAATTTCATTAAAGAAATTACTTTATTAATATTAGAAAAGGAATAAAAAGAGCCAGGCAGAGCTGAGTGGACTGATTTGAGTCTCAAATATTGCAGCTTAAAAGAACATGAAACATACTTTTCACAAACATTTAACAAGCTGCTAGCCTTATTAAAAACAAACAAAAACACGACTGTGCTACAATATTAACGCAGAACTCAAAAACACAAATTTCTATCATTTTGACATTGAACTTATTTTTTTCCTGCTTTATCCGTTAGTAGCATTCCATTATAAAAATTTTTATATTTGCTATGGACATTTGCTCCACTTGAGTAGGGATGCTGACAGTTGTACAGTTCCTTGAGCTTTCCCTATCTCCTGTCAGGTTGTGTGTGTGCTTAATGATTTCACTGTCATGATACACATCTCTCTGCATCTGTACTTACACAAAGAGATTTTCATACAAAATGTAATAAACTTTTAGTATTTATGTTAAATCAGTGGATCTCAACCTTTACTGGGTGAATGCCTTCCCTAGCCCCTGGCCCATCTCACCTTGCCCACAGTCACTGGATGTTTTCAGATCATGTAATATAATTACCATTTGTTATGAATGGCAGTTATTGTCCAGTTGGTTTGCAGTCTGAGCAAAGAGAGTGATAGTACCTTTCTTGCAGTCCTCCCCCTTAACACCTGAAAATAGCTAAGCTAAGCTAATAGCTTCTTGAAGTGATTTTTTTAAATATATATAAACAGTACATCTTAAAAATTTGAATATTGTGATAAGTTATAAGTTTTTTCTCTGTAATTTATTTTAAAATGTGAAACTCATATATTCTAGATTCATGAAATGAAATAGTTTTTTCAAAAGTCTTTGTTTTAATAAAAAAATGGCATTAAAAAAAAACAGCATCTCAAAATATTTTGATCAGTGTAGTGGTTAGCACTGTCACCTTGCAGCTCCAGTATCCGGGTTCGATTCGCGGCCAGGCTCGATTCCAGTCTCTGTGTAACTTGCAGTTTGCATGTTCTCCCCGTGCTTGGTGGATTTCCTCCGGGTACTCCGGTTTCCTCCACCTGTCCAAAGACATGCAGATTAGGCTAATTGGCATTCCCAAATTGCCCGTAGTGTGTGAATGTGTGTGTGCCCTGTGATGGATTGGTACCCTGTCCAGGGTGTAATCTGCCTTGTGCCCTGGAAGTCTCCTGGAATAGGCTCCAGGTCCCTGTGACCCTGAATACAAGATAAAGTGGTAAAGATGAGTGAGTGAGTGAGTGAGTGAGTGAGTGAGAGCGGTATACAAATGTCTCTTTAACATGAAAGTAAATTTTGCATTTCATTTGGAAATCAGGTTCCCAGTGTCTGAATGAAAAGATTAGAGGCACAGAAAACAAGTTGCTTGTGAAAGTCCAGTGTGAAATGTGCAGTCAGTATCTCCGCCTCAAGACCACCCCGACCGAGAAGAACTACCAAATTCAATCCATAACCGGAAAACCCCTATCCCAACGGTCAGTACATCTGCTTGCGGGCCCCGTTGAACTACAGATAGGCCTTCTCCATCATGAAGAGATAAGGCTATTAGTGTTGGAAGACTCCACCTCCGATGTCGTCCTGGGGAGACCATGGCTAATGCAACATGATCCGGTCCTTTCATGGAAAACTGGAGAAGTTCTAAAATGGGGAGAAAAGTGCTCTACAACATGCTTTCCGCTACTACCAATAAGACCTCAAACATTATCGCTCCAGACCACCTCCATCGAAAGCCCCGTGGAACAACAATCCATGAGTATCCCTCCGCAGTACTCTTCTTTCACGGACATCTTCTGCCCCAAAAGGGCAACTCAACTGCCACCTCATCGACCTTGGGATTGTGCGATTAATTTGATTCCAGGAGAACCATTACCTCGTGGGCGTATTTACCCTCTATCTCTCCCTAAACAAGAAGCCATGGAGAACTACATATCGGAGGCAACTCAACATGGCTACATACGCCCCTCAACATCACCAGCCGCCTCTAGTTTTTTCTTTGTGGCCAAAAAGGGAGGTGGATTACGCCCATGTATAGACTTTCACACTCTCAACCACGCCACGGTGAAGTTTCGGTATCCCTTACCTCTAGTGCCCGCAGCTCTCGAATGTCTTCGTGGCGCCAAACTCTTCACTAAGCGGGATCTCCAGAGTGCCTATAACCTGGTGCGCATAAGGAAAGGGGACGAATGGAAAACAGCCTTTGTGACACCGACAGGTCACTATGAATATCGCGTCATCCCCTATGGACTGGTCAATGCGTGGCCCAATATGGAACTAGACGTTAGAAGGTATGTCCAGGGATGTCAAGAATGCGCCATGTACAGAACTCCTCAACACTTACCTGCTGGGAAGATCACTCCTTTGCCCATCCCTCAATGGCCATGGTCACATCTGGGAATCGACTTCCTCACGGATCTGCCTGAATCTGAGGGGCATACCTGTGTACTGGTAGTAGTAGACAGATTCTCAAAGGGATGTTGTCTGATTCCCCTCAGGAATTTACCAACTGCCATGACCACCGCAGAGCTGTTATTCAACCAGGTCTTTCGTCACTATGGTATCCCGGAGGACATTGTCTCCGACCGAGGCCTCCAGTTTGTATCTCGAGTGTGGCGAGCATTCTTTCGACTCTTAGGAGTGACGGTGAGTCTATCATCAGGGTATCATCCTCAAACCAATTGACAGACTGAACGAAAGATTCAGGAAATTGGGCGATTCCTTCGAACCTTCGTCACCAGACCTCCTGGAACCAGTTCCTGGGCTGGGCCGAGTATGCCCAGAACTCCTTGCGCCAATCCACCACAGGTCTCACCCCTTTCCAGTGTGTGTTAGGCTATCAATCTCCGTTATTTCCCTGGAACGGGGAACCATCAGATCTCCCCGCAGTCGATTTCTGGTTTCAGGAGAGTGAGAGAGTCTGGGAGGAGGTACATCATCACCTGCAGAGAGCTGTGCGGAGGTATAAGACCAATGCTGACCGGCGCAGATCCACCGCTCCAATTTTCCAACCTGGAGATAAGGTATGGCTCTCTACAAGAGATATGCGCCTACGGCAGCTCTGCAAGAAACAGGTATGTCGGCTCCTTCGAAGTCTTGGAAAGAATCAATCTGGTAATTTACAAATTACAATTACCAGCACATTTCAGAATCCATCCCACATTCCACGTATCTCTGTTGAAACCTTATCGGAATCCTGTCATTCCTCCCACAGAACCTGGTCCTGAAGAAGCGCCCCCTCCGCCGATCATCGTAGACGAGGGTACCATCTACCAAATTCGAGAAATCCTGAATTCTTGACGTCGAGGTGGTCGTCTAGAGTACCTGGTGGACTGGGAAGGATACGGTCCAGAAGAAAGATCCTGGGTGTCTCGCAACAACATTCTTGACCCCATAATGTTGGAGGAATTTCATAACACTCACCCTGATCGTCCGGCACCCAGAGGATGAGGTAGGCCACCACGACGGCAGAGAGGTCGACCTTCAGGAGCAGGTCGTGAAGGAGGGGGTAATGTCACAGTCAGGCCAGGCTCCGAATCTTATTTGACACAGTGCCCCTTATCACCCGAATACTAATCACAACCACCTGACACCAATCAGCAAGAACACATAAAGACCACACACCACGCTTCAGTCAATGTCCGGGCTCGTACCTATAAGTGTGGACTCAACTACTGACCATCAAGTAAGAAGATTACGAATTTCCTGTTTACTTACCTGTACCTCTACTTTCAGAAGCCTTCCCAGTCATTGTCCCTGAGCGTGGAACCTCCGTGCTGCCGTGGTGTGTGTGTCTTCATCGGATCTCTTCAACCCCAGGTTTTAACTCCCAGTCATTCAGTGTTCTTTCAGGAAAGAAGATTTATTGTTGATCTCGAGACTGTCCAAGTTTACCGTTCATGCTATCCTAGCCACATCAGCTAAACAAGTTAAAGACTCATATCCTGCCGCCAAGTGTGTTGAAATAAATAAAAACTACTCATCTTGAAACTTACCTTTGTGTGAAGTCCATCTTTGTTAGAGATGGACAGCATTTGTGAACAGCAGTTTTCATATCTTGCAACAGATTCTCGATTGGATTTAGATCTGTACTTTGACTGGGCCATTCTAACACATGGATATGTTTTGTTTTAAACCATTCCATTGTTGCCCTGGCTTTATGTTTAGGGTTGTTGTCCTGCTGGAAGGTAAACCTCCACCCCAGTCTCAAGTCTTTTGCAGACTCCAAGAGGTTTTCTTCCAAGATTGCCCTGTATTTGGCTCCATCCATCTTCCCATCAACTCTGACCAGCTTACCTGTCCCTGCTGAAGAGAAGCACCCCCAGAGCATGATCCTGCCACCACCATATTTGACAGTGAGGATGTTGTGTTCAGAGTGATGTGCAGTGTTAGTTTTCTGCCACACATAGAGTTTTGCATTTTGTCCAAAAAGTTCCATTTTGGTCTCATCTGATCAGAGCACCTTCTTCCATATATTTGCTGTGTCCCCCACATGGCTTGTGGCAAACTGCAAACGGGACTTCTTATGGTTTTCTGTTAACAATGGCTTTCTTCTTGCCACTCTTCCATAAAGGCCAACTTTGTGCAGTGCACAACTAATAGTTGTCCTATGGACAGATTCCCCCACCTGAGCTGTAGATCTCTGCAGCTCGTCCAGAGTCACCATGGCTGCATTTCTGATCAGCACTCTCCTTGTTCGGCCTGTGAGTTTAGGTGGACGGCCTTGTCTTGGTAGGTTTACAGTTGTGCCATACTCCTTCCATTTCTGAATGATCGCTTGAACAGTGCTCCGTGGGATGTTCAAGGCTTTGGAAATCTTTTTGTAGCCTAAGCCTGCTTTAAATTTCTCAATAATCCCTGACCTGTCTGATGTGTTCTTTGGACTTCATGATGTTGTTGCTTCCAATATTCTCTTAGACAACCTCTGAGGCCATCACAGAGCAGCTGTATTTGTACTGACATTAGATTACACACAGGTGCACTCTATTTACTGTAGTCATTAGCACTCATCAGGCAATGTCTATGGGCAACTGACTGCACTCAGACCAAAGGGGGCTGAATAATTACGCACACCCCACTTTTCAGTTATTTATTTGTAAAAAATATTTGGAATCATCTATGATTTTCGTTCCACTTCTCACGTGTACACCACTTTGTATTGGTCTTTCACGTGGAATTCCAATGAAATTGATTCATGTTTGTGACAAAATGTGGAAAAGTTCAAGGGGACCGAATACTTTTGCAAGCCACTGTAAATGAGCATACTTTTTGGAAGTTGGAAATTACCGTATTTTAAACCTTTTTTTGATTAATCTAAGGAAATTAGAATTAGAAAATAATATATAAAAGGACTGGGGTTTTGATACATGTAATGAATCTAGCATTTATGAGAGTTTCACTTTTTGAATAAAGTAAATTCAAATTCATACTTTTTCATGTAATTTTTGAGATTGTATTGTATATGCTCTCTAAACCGTGGTCATGGTCTCATTAAAAAAATCTGTTTACGACGTTGCAGGTTTGTGGGTGAAAAAATAGAGCTGTAACAAAGATAATCCATATTGTATTCACTTTTTGTTCATCAATGCCCTTATTTTCTCCTGGATGGTACTGTCACAAACTTGACACTGTTCAACACACCTGAAATAGTCTTAGTGGTGGTATGTGATACAAACAAATCAAAACATAAACGGAAGTCAGGTGACCATGACAATAAGAAGTTACATATTGCAATTACTTTGCTTTTTAATAGATTTCGAAAAAAAATGGCCAAGCACACCAAAAGGTGAACCTGATCGTATTGGCAAAGGAAAGCTAAGAGTTTAAAAACAGAACTAAAAGAAACTAAAGACGCAAGACAAAGAAGTGGCCAGATACGTTTTATGGTGACACATTGTATCTGTGTGCATGTGGATCAGATTAGGAGTGTGATCTGTTCAGAGTGATGTCAGATGCAGGTCACGTTAAGAATATTAAATGAGCAATTTAAAGAAAGAACTTTTTTGGTTAGTAAAACAGATATGTCTCTCTTTTCCCTGTAGTGTGAATGTAGCCTTGGACCGAACTGATTTACCACATCTTATTAGTAACATGAATTATTACTTTTCAGCTTCCTTTCAGATGATGTCTGTACTGTTTCACGTGTCCTCGCAATTCTCCTCTCCACAAATTCATATTGTAAAGAAAGCACTGATTCTACGGCCCATAAAACCATTACACTCATGGGACATAAGGTTAATTAAAAAATCCTTTTTACAGAAGCATGGTGTGCTTGGATGTAATGGAAACAATATTCACCTTTTTGAACATCGGGAAGAATAGACATAGGGAAGAATAGACATTCAGCATTTTTTCTTCTCTTGGGAAGTTTAGCAGCAGCTTTCCTGGTAGGCTGTGCTGATTGCGATATAGTGCCACCACATCAGAAATCAACCAAGTGCAACTCTTCTTAGAAAATCATGTTGTCAGTGAAGAAACCCCCAAGAGTTTTGTCTAGAGCCGGAGACGGAACAAAATTTGCCGGAGATGGCCGCCTCATAATTCTCTATGCAGGAAACATTCTGACAGCCAAACCAAAACACTTAGACGGTCAAATCTGGTCTAGATTGCCAAGGAGACTGTATAGAAACATAGTTTCTGATTTGTGAAAGCTATATTTGTGAAAACCTTACTCTCATCTGCTGAATTGGAAACTGCGGATGCCAACAATTAATGTCGTCAAAACACTCGTATAATCGTTTATAATATTATAAGTTAGGAAGTGTTCAATTTTTAAAAGTTATAATGGTGGTATCTAATCTGCATATAACATGTTTAATGCCACAATTTTCTGGATGATATTTATCCTGATTCAGTACAAAGACGTGCAGATTAGGTTAATTGGCGTTCCTAAATTGTGTATGTTGTGTGTGTGCCCTGCAATGGACTGGCACCCTGTCTACCCCAACTTGTGCCCTAAGTCTTCTGGGATAGGCTCCAGGCCCTCGCAAACCCTGTACACAAGAAAAGCGGTATAGAAGATTAATTAAAAAAAAAAATCATGAACATAAGGTTCCAAAAAAATCTGAGACCCCATTAGTAATATTGTAATATTATTAATTTATATTTTCATATAGCCCTTATGTTAGATATAAAAACCACCCTTATGCATTTCTCACAAATAAACTGGGCCCGGTTTCTCGAAAGCTTCTTATCTCTAAGTAGTTCTTAAGTCGTACCTTAACCTCTCTCTTAACTTTATGGCGCATTTCTCGAAACGTTCTTACGCTAAGTATCTCTTAGCTAAGTCAGACGTTCGTAAGGTTGGTCTGGACCAACCTTAACTCATACTTAGCGTAGTTTCAGCTCAAGACGCTAGTCGCCGCCACTGAGCAGCAGTCTTTATAAATCAGCGGTGTATGTAAACACATTATGGCACGTTATCAAAGTCGTATTAATGATGGAATATACTGTAGACCTGTTTAAGAATATAATTTTATTTGATATCAGAACTAATAGAGTGACTTTTAATTAGCCTTTTTCATAATGTGACTAATGCATTAAAATTGACAATCACAATTAATATTAAACAGCTGGCGAACAATTAGGCAGCGATACAGCGCAGTGTTGTGTTAAACTGAAGACGGTGCGGTCCGTGGAGCCGTGTGAGTCATGTACATTTTTCCTTTAGACAAAACTTCAGCCCTTTTCATATTTTCCCCGTGGTCGTTATTAAAAAATATATAAAATAAACGTTTTGCCTTTCAAGGCAACAGATTATGGAGCTTCTTGAGCTGCTCAGACCTGCGCGTGCTAGACCAACGCGTCGTACTTACTGTACTTACTGTACTGTACACTCCCCGTCCCGATGTCCAGCTGCTCGCTGCTTTTTGTTTAAAATATGTTTCATTGCTCATTAGCCATTATCCATGACTTTATGGGTTTTTCTTTTGACACGTTTTATTTTTATGAAATTTGATTTAGTTAAATGAGAAAATAACCTTGGGAGTTTCAAACCCCGCATCCATTCATGTTTCTGAGTGATTGTAATGTTTAACACCCCTACAGTATTCACTTATGCGGTTTGACTCGGTGTGAGATGCGGTGTGTTATACCCCTATCTCACCTGCGCGGGCTCGCGCTGTGGCCGTAGGCTTGATAATGATTCACCCCGAGTTTTTGCGCTGTGATTACGTTTCCATCTTTCCGCGTGAAAAATTCAACGTTTAATTTTTTGCTGGTCCTCGCGGTAGCTTGCAGACTTTGCAGAACGTCGCGGAACGTTAAAGGAACGTGGTGGGCAATCGCGGCAGCTCACGGAGATGAGTCCGGCCACACAGGTGAGAGAGGGGTATTAGGCACCACACAGGTGAGAGAGGGGTATTAGGCACCACACAGGTGAGAGAGGGGTATTAGGCACCGTGATTTGCCTCGAGTGACCGGCGCCCGACGGTCCGCGAAGATCTGCCAGGTCCGCGAGCTTCCGCATGTTTATTTTTTTTGCGTGGTAAAATGGAAACGTAATAACAGCACCAAAACTCGCGCTGAATCATAATGAACCGCACTTATGGCCCCGCGTAGGTGAGATAGAGGTATTAAACCTCCACTCTGTCATCTCATCGTATTCATTCCATAAGTGCGCTATACAACCCCAACAACTGACACTTCACATTGTTTCTGAAGGTGGTGAAGAGTGTTATCAGCTGTTTGTCCATCAACTATGATTGTAAAACCCCGTTCGTTTCACGGCCCATGTTACATGAAAATATTATATATTATATTATTATAATAATTAATATTAATTTATATATTTGTCTATTATGACATGTTATTGTTAAGTTAACCCATGTCGAAATAAACGGTATTAAAAGAATTTAGTGCAATGTTTAATTTGCATAGAAAGTGCCGTCTTTCTTAACGCTGTCATGCAAAAGGAGTCAAAAATCGATTCCAGAGCAACCGATGTCCGCTAATTCAGGACCTTCACTGTAGACAGCGCCTTGTAACGTCGGACGTAAGAGGCAGCGACTTAAGAAGACTCCTAAGAGACAGTTCGAGAAATACACTTAGAAAAGTTATCACTCAACGTAAGATATATCTTAAGAGTCTTCTTAGCGCGCGAATAGTGTGCGTTATCGAGAAACCGGGCCCTGGTATTTTAACAATATAGTATACTGGCAGGATATGTGACATATAACCTGACACATTCTCCAGACAATGCATCCAATTATGAAATCAACATTGACCACATTAAAATATTACCTGTAGAATTTAAATTGTGTTTATGTGCATCCTTGTATGTGCTCCCATTACAAATGCTCAGGGCCCGGTTTCTCGATAACGCACACTATTCGCGCGCTAAGAAGACTCGTAAGATATATCTTACGTTAAGTGATAACTTTTCTAAGTGTATTTCTCGAACTGTCTCTTAGGAGTCTTCTTAAGTCGCTGCCCTTTACGTCCGACGTTACAAGGCGCTGTCTACAGTGAAGGTCCTGAATTAGCGGACATCGGTGGCTCTGGAATCGATTTTTGACTCCTTTTGCATGACAGTGTTAAGAAAGACGGCACTTTCTATGCAAATTAAACATTGCACTAAATTCTTTTAATAGCGTTTATTTCGACATGGGTTAACTTAACAATAACATGTCATAATAGACAAATATATAAATTAATATTAATTAATATAATAATATAATATATAATATTTTCATGTAACATGTGGCCGTGAAACGAACGGGGTTTTACAATCATAGTTGATGGACAAACAGCTGATAACACTCTTCACCACCTTCAGAAACAATGTGAAATGTCAGTTGTTGGGGTTGTATAGCGCACTTATGGAATGAATACGATGAGATGACAGAGTGGAGGTTTAATACCCCTATCTCACCTACGCGGGGCCGTAAGTGCGGTTCATTATGATTCAGCGCGAGTTTTGGTGCTGTTATTACGTTTCCATTTTACCACGCAAAAAAAATAAACATGCGGAAGCTCGCGGACCTGGCAGATCTTCGCGGAATGTCGGGCGCCGGTCACTCGAGGCAAATCACGGTGCCTAATACCCCTCTCTCACCTGTGTGGTGCCTAATACCCCTCTCTCACCTGTGTGGTGCCTAATACCCCTCTCTCACCTGTGTGGCCGGACTCATCTCCGTGAGCTGCCGCGATTGCCCACCACGTTCCTTTAACGTTCCGCGACGTTCTGCAAAGTCTGCAAGCTTCCGCGAGGACCAGCAAAAAATTAAACGTTGAATTTTTCACGCGGAAAGATGGAAACGTAATCACAGCGCAAAAACTCGGGGTGAATCATGATCAAGCCTACGGCCACAGCACAAGACCGTGCAGGTGAAATAGGGGTATAACACACCGCATCTCACACCGAGTCAAACCGCATGAGTGAATACTGTAGGGGTATTAAACATTACAATCACTCAGAAACATGAATGGATGCGGGGTTTGAATCTCCCAAGGTTATTTTCTCATTTAACTAAATCAAATTTCATAAAAATAAAACGTGTCAAAAGAAAAACCCATAAAGTCATGGATAATGGCTAATGAGCAATGAAACATATTTTAAACAAAAAGCAGCGAGCAGCTGGACATCGGGACGGGGAGTGTACAGTAAGTACAGTAAGTACGACGCGTTGGTCTGGCACGCGCAGGTCTGAGCAGCTCAAGAAGCTCCATAATCTGTTGCCTTGAAAGGCAAAACGTTTATTTTAGATATTTTTTAATAACGACCACGGGGAAAATATGAAAAGGGCTGAAGTTTTGTCTAAAGGAAAAATGTACATGACTCACACGGCTCCACGGACCGCGCCGTCTTCAGTTTAACACAACACCGCGCTGTATCGCTGCCTAATTGTTCGCCAGCTGTTTAATATTAATTGTGATTGGCAATTTTAATGCATTAGTCACATTATGAAAAAGGCTAATTAAAAGTCACTCTATTAGTTCTGATATCAAATAAAATAATATTCTTAAACAGGTCTACAGTATATTCCATCATTAATACGACTTTGATAACGTGCCATAATGTGTTTGCATACACCGCTGATTTATAAAGACTGCTGCTCAGTGGCGGCGACTAGCGTCTTGAGCTGAAACTACGCTAAGTATGAGTTAAGGTTGGTCCAGACCAACCTTACGAACATCTGACTTAGCTAAGAGATACTTAGCGTAAGAACGTTTCGAGAAATGCGCCATAAAGTTAAGAGAGAGGTTAAGGTACGACTTAAGAACTACTTAGAGATAAGAAGCTTTCGAGAAACCGGGCCCAGATTGATCAGCCAGAAATCAGAAGCTGCCAATAATCAATCACGTTGTTCTTATTGATCGCCCGTCTCTCAACTGGCCAATCACATAAACTGATATGATGGTAATGATGCAAAATACATGAGTCTACAGCCATATCAACACATCAGTCTGGGAATATTACATGGCCTCTTTAAAAAAAAACTCTAATTTGTAATATGCAAAGTTTTTTTTAAAGCAAAACCACAAAGGACACATCTGTGAAAAAACTTTAACAAACAAACCTTATTTAACACTTAAGAACAATGCACCATAAATAATCTGAGTATGAGAAGTTATCCGCAATGGCATCATCTTGTAAGTCGACCCTCACGTAACCACTTATATCAGATAGTTCATAATTGAAGTTCAAGAAGTTAATCCCTTACTCTGCAGAGAATAAAAAGGCTAAAACAAATCACAAAAATAATAATGAAGAGAAAATTTAAGAACAATGCCCAGCTCAAAAAGTGCAATATACTATATGAGGAATAGACTGTCTCTTCTAAATGCAGTTATTCTGATAACTAATATAACTATTTATGCCTGCCCTTGCTGTTTACTGATGAATAGCCATGATTGCCTTGCCAAATTCAAAGTGACTGATGTGAATGATGAATGATGCTTATTTAAAACTTTGTTGCCTTGTTACATGTGCTGCACCTTATAACAAGTGAATATAGTAGGACAATCACATTTTATATAGTTAATTACAGTGGAACCTTGGATTATGAGCATAATTCGTTCAGGAAGCAGACTCATATTCCAAAACCAATCAATGATGCGAATCAGAAATATCATTTCCATACCGGATCGGTCGCGGCCCGGGTTAACAACGACCGCCACCGGTGCTGTTGACTTACAGGGTGCCGGTGGAAATTGGGCTACTGTTGGTCGAAGAAGGAGAGGAGGAAGGCGTGTTCGAAAGCAGAGAGAGAAGAGGAAAGGCAAGAGTTTAGGAGTGAAAGTAGGGACCTTGAATGTTGGGACCATGACAGGGAAGGGAACAGAGTTGGTTGATATGATGCAGAGGAGGAAGGTAGATATACTGTGTGTCCAGGAGACCAGGTGGAAAGGTAGCAAAGCTAGAAGCTTAGGATCAGGGTTCAAGTTGTTTTACCATGGTGTGGATAGGAAAAGAAATGGAGTAGGAGTTATTTTGAAAGAGGAGTTTGTAAGGAATGTCCTAGAGGTGAAGAGAGTATCAGATAGGGTGATGAGTCTGAAGCTGGATATTGAAGGGATAATGTTCAATGTTGTTAGTGGTTATGCTCCACAGGTAGGATGTGTGTTAGAAGAGAAGGAGAAATTCTGGAGTGAGTTAGATGAAGTGATGCAGAGCATCCCCAGAGATGAGAGAATGGTGATTGGTGCAGACTTCAATGGACATGTTGGGGAAGGGAACAGAGGTGATGAAAATGTGATGGGCAGGTTTGGTCTTCAGGACAGGAATGTAGAAGGACAGATGGTGGTGGACTTTGCAAAGAGGATGGAAATGGCAGTAGTAAATACTTTCTTCCAGAAGAGGCAGGAACATAGGGTGACATATAAGAGTGGAGGCAGAAGCACTCAGGTGGACTACATCTTGTGTCGACGTTGTAATCTGAAAGAGATTAGTGACTGCAAAGTGTTGGTAGGGGAGAGTGTAGCCAGACAACACAGAATGGTGGTGTGTAAAAAAACCCTGGTGGTGAGGAAGGTGAAGAGGACAAAGGCAGAGAAGAGGACAAAGTGGTGGAAGCTGAGAAAGGAAGAATGTTGTGTAGTCTTTAGGGAGGAGTTGAGACAAGCTATGGGTGGTCAGGAGGTGCTTTCAGTTGATTGGACAAATACAGCCAATGTGATCAGGGAGACAGGTAAGAGGATACTTGGTGTATCATCAGGTAAAGGAAAAGGAGACAAGGAGACTTGGTGGTGGAATGAGGAAGTCCAGGAGTGTATACAGGGAAAGAGGCTAGCTAGGAAGAAGTGGGACTCTGAGAGGACTGAAAAGAGTAGACAGGAGTACAGGGAGATGCACCGTAAGGTGAAGGTAGAAGTGGCAAAGGCCAAACAAAGAGCATATGAGGACTTGTATGCTAGGCTGGACAGTAAGGAGGGAGAGGTGGATCTGTACAGGTTGGCGAGGCAAAGAGATAGAGATGGGAAGGATGTGCAGCAGGTTAGAGTGATTAAAGATAGAGATGGAAATGTACTGACAGATGCCAGGAGGGTGATGGGAAGATGGAAGGAGTACTTTGAGGAGTTGATGAATGAGGAAAACGAAAGAGAACAAAGAGTAGAAGAGGTGACTGTTGTGGAGCAGGAAGTAGCAAATATTAGTAAAAGTGAGGTGAGAAGGGCGTTGAAGAGGATGAAGAGTGGAAAGGCTGTTGGTCCTGATGACATACCTGTGGAGGTATGGAAGTGCTTAGGAGAGGTGGCAGTAGAGTTTCTGACTAGTTTGTTTAACGAGATCTTGGAGAGTGAGAGGATTCCAGAGGAATGGAGGAGAAGTGTATTGGTGCCGATTTTTAAGAACAAGGGAGATGTGCAGAGCTGTGGCAATTACAGAGGTATAAAGCTAATGAGCCATACAATGAAGCTGTGGGAAAGAGTAGTGGAAGCTAGGTTAAGGGCAGAGGTGAGAATTTGTGAGCAGCAATATGGTTTTATGCCTAGAAAGAGTACATCAGATGCAGTATTTGCTTTGAGGATGCTGATGGAGAAGTACAGAGAAGGTAATAAAGAGTTGCATTGTGTCTTTGTAGATTTAGAGAAAGCGTACGACAGGGTGCCGAGCTGTGGTGTTGTATGAGGAAGTCTGGAGTGGCAGAGAAGTATGTTAGAGTGGTGCAGGACATGTATGAGAGCTGTAAGTCAGTGGTGAGATGTGCTGCAGGTGTGACAGAAGAGTTCAAGGTGGAGGTGGGTCTGCATCAAGGATCGGCTCTAAGCCCCTTTTTGTTTGCTCTAGTGATGGACAGGATGACAGATGAAGTTAGACAGGAGTCTCCATGGTCTATGATGTTTGCAGATGACATTGTGCTTTGTAGCGAGAGCAGGGAACAGGTGGAGGAAAATTTGGAGAGGTGGAGGTATGCTCTGGAAAGCAGAGGAATGAAGGTTAGCCGCAGCAAGACGGAATACATGCGTGTGAATGAGAGGGACCCAAGAGGAACAGTGAGGATACAGGGAGCAGAGGTAAAGAAGGTGCAGGATTTTAAGTACTTAGGGTCAACGGTCGAGAGCAACAGAGAGTGTTCAAAGGAGGTGAAGAGACGAGTACAGGCAGGTTGGAATGGGTGGAGAAAAGTGTCAGGTGTGTTGTGCGATAAAAGAGCATCAGCAAGAATGAAAGGAAAGGTGTACAGGACAGTGGTGAGACCAGCAATGCTCTACGGCTTAGAGACAGTGGCACTGAAGAAAAGACAGGAGGCAGAGCTAGAGGTAGCAGAGCTGAAGATGTTGAGGTTCTCTTTGGGAGTGACAAGGATGGATAGGATCAAGAATCAGTTCATCAGAGGGACAACCCATGTGAGATGTTTTGGAGATAAAGTCAGAGAGGCCAGATTGAGGTGGTTTGGACATGTTCAGAGGAGAGATTGTGAATATATCGGTAGAAGGATGCTGAGGTTGGAACTGCCAGGCAGGAGGTCTAGAGGAAGACCAAAGAGGAGATTTATGGATGCAGTGAGAGAGGACATGAAGTTAGTTGGTGTGAGAGAAGAGGATGCAGAGGATAGGGTTAGATGGAGGCAGATGATTCGCTGTGGCGACCCCTGAAAGGGAACAGCCGAAAGACAAAGAAGAAGAAGTCAAGCAGAGGCTATTCCATTGGTTTTGGGTTTGTTTATAATCTACATGAAATAATAAGAGAATGGAATATATTGCATATGTTGGCTTCCAGGAAATACAAGTTTAAAATGTGTTATACTTTTTTAGAGTTCTTTTTTAAATTAAATTTGTGCACTTCTGGTTAGAAGGTTAGGTATTTTAACTGCTATAGTAATGGCACTGATCATGTAAAAAATTAACAAGAATAACTATTCTGCATTTTTTCTGATAATCATGCCTACCACAGATAATATTGCCAAGCCACATAATAATGAACCATTAATAATAATTAAACCCATAAAAACAGTGCTGAACAGTCGGAAAACTATAGTCCATAGTGCTTAGTTGGTGGGTCACATTAATTTGGCCTACTTTTCATACTGAAGATGAAGAAAAACAGGATTGTTATAGTGACCATAATTCTTTCAAATCAAATATCAAGTACAACTGTTTTCCTTGTAAATATCTGTTAATAACCAAAATACATCTTGTTAAATAAAGCTGACTATATGAAATACACCATAGTCTAGAACATGTGGACATGAGCAAAGGACCTGAAGAGGATTTGCTTCTAACTTCCTTAACTTAGGAAACTTACTTTCTCTTTTCTAATTCCAAAAGTAAAATATTTTTATTTTATTTTTAATTCTGGAAGCAGATATACTACCAAGCAAAAGTTTAAATAAATTCTAATTATATCTAGTTGTTGTTACTTAGCGGTGGTGGCTAAGTGTGTTAAGGCTCTGAGTTACTGATCGGAAGGCATGTGGTTCAAGCCCCAGCATTGCATGGTTCCTGCTTTTAGGCACCTGCAATATGTCTGGAAAACTATATAGTATATATTTGTCTTATTAATGAACTGTGGTTTATGTGATAGCACTTCATAGATTTTAATAACTGCATTGTTCTACAAAGTTCGAGATGTTCTTTTTCCAGTGGCGCTTCCTCTTCCCATCTCAAACACTGACTAAGAGAACCCTGTCTAGTTAACTAAAACAAATTGGAATCAGGGTTCTAACAGAGTTAACTGAAACTTGAAACATGTTCAATGAAAGACGTGAAAACATATGAGTGATAGAACACTAATACTGCAAAGGTCAGTAAAGGTCAATAACCAATAATCAGCGGCAAAACCAAAACGGGGAGTGCAGCTTGGGGTCTGTCTGGACTGGCGCTGAAGATCCACGGAGCAGAGTCGTGCGACGGATGCTAAAAATGCGGAAGAGTGGCATGCGAGCGGGGAGATATAACGCGCTTCAGGGAATTCAAAGAAATTAAACTAAAAGTTTGATTGCTGCTTAAAGGACAGCCGTGCGAACACTGAACGAGCTGCCGTGGTACTCGCACTCCGGCATAGAGCCGCCTTAGGGAAGAAGAAGGAAAAAGGCTGTTGCACATCCACGTTAAGGCCCCCATTTCCATCCAGAAAGCATCCTAGCCATCGGACATCAGAAGGGGCTACCGCCTAAGGCTGTGTCCAATAGAGAACTGGGAGGGGCCGGTTGGCCAGGTCAGCGGGAAAAAGACAGTGCTCATGGAGATGCTGCCACCAGACCTGCACTTGCACATTTTCACATACTTTCCTTACATTGCTTTCCGCTTTCCATTGTGGTACCGCCCATGCATCAGTACACCGTAAAGATTAGTAAAGATCTTAGTAAAGATAATGTTATATGATCAGGAAAGCTTTAATAGTAAGGCTGTGACTTTGGCTTGGAGACAGACTGTATTCCTCTACTCGTGAAGGGACTTCTAACATTTGTATTAAAAAAAAGGTGTATTTGATACGCAAATGCACATAGCAACTTCAGTAAGGCTGGGATGTGGGAGGGTGGGAGGTCTCTCCCTCAAATTCAAGTTTTGAGCCGCATCCAGCATACATGGGCAAAATGAGTGAGACTGAATGGGTGGATCCACCCAGGAGTCAGCTGCTATTAGCCAGGCAGGCAGGTGAAGCAATGTCCCCAGCAAACCAGGCAGGCAGGCTGTGTGACGTCTTCAGCCGAGCAAGAGGAGCGATACCCTCAGTCCAGTAGGAAGGAGGAACAAATCCTCAGCCATGGATTGATACTATCAGCTGATGTTACTGGCCAGTTTTTTCAACATGCTAACAGTCCTGCCTGTGAAAAATGACCTAGGCTGCTAATCCGAAATTTTGCTACATCCACGTTTATATCAAATATTTTGTCACAGAATCAGTTTTTACTGAGTAAATAACTCACAAACAAACAAAACGCAGAAGAAACACAAAGGCTACTCATCAAGCACAGCAAAACAATCTGTGTATCAATCAGTCATTAGTATTTTATATATAAAACCGAAAAAGAAAAAAAAATAGAAAACCACTGTTTTTGAATATTCAATTCCCAAACCAATATTTAACACATAATCAAATTGAAAACAAATCATCAAATTGAAATAAAATTAGATAAAATCAAAAATAGAAGAAATAGATAATGAGCTCTCACTTTCTATTTTATTTAATTTTTTCCCATTTTCCCCCACAGAGCTTTCAGGAGTGTCTCACACATTTAGGGTTAACAACAAGCACAAACTCAGTGGGAGCTCATAGCAGTTTTACTATCTACAAAATTATTCTTACGATCTACAAAAAAATTATATCTTCTGACAACACACTGCCAAAGCAGTGAGACATATCTTCACACATTGAGACTGCAATAGAGTTCCTCAGGGATGCATATTGTCCCCTCTCTTATATTCTCTTTTGTGTACCTGACCTTAAGTCCACATCTTTGAGGACATCACATGGTTTTTGAACTCGTCTCTCCTGATTAGAAAAGCACAATAGTGCCTATATTTTCTGAGTAGACTTTAAAAAGTCCCACCTGGAGATCCTGCAGAACTGGAGTTACCACTGTACCATTGAGAGCATAAAGCCCTTCAGAGGGTGATGAAAACTGCCCAAGAAGTCATTGGTATTCAGCTACCCTCCTTGGACATTTACTATAGACGCTGCCTGCAAAGGGCGAGAGGCATTATCAAAGATACCTCTCACCCCAATCATGGACTATTCACCCTTCTCCCATCAGGCAGGCGCTACAGTTGCTACAGCGCCCGCACAAACAGACAGTAAAATAGCTTTTTCCTGTGGCTATTACCACACTGAACAGCTGATCATGGCATGTTAACCACTACACTTATGCACTGTCATTATTGCACTGCTTTTCAACTATGCATCTTTGCACCAGCCATTTATGTTTATCAATGCACCACTATATATTCCACCCTGTTTATTCTGTATATACTGTATCATACAGAAACTCATATATGTACATAAGTATATCCTGTTGAACATATTATCTCCTTGACTTGTCTTATCAACTGCATGTTTTTCAAGTTATATTGTTTATTACCATATATAACATATTCTTATTACCTACTGCACCTTCTGTACATGAAATTAATAAATTTATTTGTCAAATAAAGTATTTTACTGTAAAGGTTTAATAATAATATTAATAATCATAATAATAATAATAATAATGATAATAATATAAAACATATATATTTTTAAATGTTTTAGTATACTTATTTTTATTTGGATTAATACCAAATAGTATAGCTTTGCCATTTCTAAATGTAAATAATAATTTTTAAAAATTATCATGTATTCTTATAGATATGTGCATGTTCTTTTCCTTATTTATTTAAAGAAATTTAAAAGAAAGTAAAGCTGTTATGCTTGCGTTGGGATCATGGATGCTCATTTGCTACTTAAAATTTTAAATGTGTAAAAGTCTTGCCTCTAAAAGCCCTGACCTGCTGCTTTCATCATGGTTTATGTGCAGTTTCTCAAAGTGTTACATGTTTGACTTCCTTAAAAGGCATGAAAATTTCCATGCCCTTCAGGTAAATAATAAAAAAAAAAATAAGAAAACAAAATAAGAAAACAAAAAACACAGCATGTTAAGAAACAACTCAAAACTTTTGGGTCACAGCATGTCTGTTGAAAAAATTTTTTAATGGAAAGTAAGCTATCTTTATCTGTTTGTTTTTTTTTCGGTTATGATTTGAAGACAAAATAAGAAAATGGAAAACAAGCCATTATTTTTAAAATAATAATAATAAATTTTCACCAATATTCAGAAATCAAGTTGTTTTCTTGTCTTTTTTATTTTTTGTTTTACGTTAAAAACCAAAATGACGAACGTTACACACATTCAGAACTCGATAACAGTAACAATACCAAAAAGGTAATAGTGAATGAAGAGGGAAACACGGAGGCTTAACTAGTTAGAGGAACACAACAAAAGATGCACAAACAATAGAAGTGAGGCAGACAACAAAGTCAGATGTGAGGCTGTCAATCTGGGGTGGGGGATATCCATGGTGGATGTGACAACGGGGAGAGCGAAGGGTCTGGAAAGTATAGATACAACTGTGCTCCACTGATGCAGTAATGAATTATCCCAAAGTACTCCACAATGCAGTTGTATAACATACAGTACAGTCTCATTCTGCTGTCATGATTTGCTCTGCAACTTTGTTGCATGAATTTCTCCTGGTTAAAGTTAAAAGTTTTCATTATATACTTTCATCAATATAAGTACTTTTCATGTATATACATACAATATAAATACTTTGGACAATCAAATTACATAATTTGAATACTATGTACATCAATGTACAGTGTGTTTGTAAATGGGCTTCTATATCATGCACTAATCTTTGATACAGGGGCTTTTCAGGACATTCCACTAAATTTAATAACATGGATCATTGTGTATCTTGTTGTTTATATTATGCTGGTACAGGATCATCCAGATGGAATGACCCTGGTGAAAGAGGAGAAAGAAAAGGAAGATGGAAAACCGGAGCCAGAAGTTGTATATGAAACCAACTGCCACTGGGAAAACTGTTCCAGAGAGTTTGACACCCAGGAACAACTTGTGCATGTAAGGAAATACACACACACACACACACACACACACACACACAATGCATACTTGCACATTAGTAATATGACTCTGCCTTTCCTTTAAATGTCTCTCAAACAGTCCACTTCCACTTTACAATCACTGATTTAATTGTGCTCAAGGTAAGCACTAAAATCAGAGGAGAACACACATACTTGCACACAGTCTTTGCTCCAGACATGACATCTGTGACACCCACTTCCATTCTGGAGCAGCAAGTGAAAAGCCTCTCACTTCCTGAGACATGAAAGCTCATCACCTGTGGAAAAATATCTGCCACTGTGTACCCTCTTTAAGCACCCATTTCTCATCCTAACACACTCTCAGTTCCCTTTTAACCATTCCACACACACACACATTCACACAAGCACACATCGGATAGAAAGATCTTCAGTTCTCCACAGCTGTCTATCCATACTCTGACATGGCAATCCGAAGCAGCCATGCTAACCCCTATCTATAATTGATATCCTGAGCTGGGAATGGCCTGCCTCCCACATTTGAAGGCCTGTACTTGAAGACCTTGACAACTTCTTGCCACTGTTTCTGAAAGCAATGGTGTGTGTGTGTGTGTGTGTGTGTGTGTGTGTGTGTGTGTGTGTGTGTGTGTGTGTGTGTGTGTGTGTGTGTGTGTGTGTGTGTGTGTGTGTGTGTGTGTGTGTGTGTGTAAAAGAGAGAGAGAAGAGAGAAAGTGAAATTGGGCAGACCAACAACTGTATATGTGGGCAGATGTTGTACCAGGCATTTAAAAGTAAAGCTACACTGAGACCCTCTAGTGGTTTGCTACAGAACAATTTTTAACCCTGCCCATTCCCTAGCTTTACGAATATAGTTGAGATTGATATCTCAACCAATATTTTTCTTTAATAAATGTGTTTAATAGGAGTTCTTTGATGAATAAAAGGCTATGGTTGATAGGGTGATTGACAGCTTTGTGATTTGATAAGACTGATGATTTCCATGAACCTGTACACACTTTCCAACATGCACCTGAAGCACTTGACAGTTCTGTATCAAAATCATGTCGTATTCTGTCTTACTCCGGTGTTTCTGTTGTAATAAACGCTCAACAGAGAGCTCTTTCAGTTTGTCTAGTATCTTGCTCATTTTGATGTCATCCTTGTACTGATATTATAACTAGTAAATAAACGAGAGTAAAAGAAGTGAACCGTTTACCATTATACACAGTTACAAAGGAGAGTAATATTATTGGACAAACCAGGATCCAACTTTGTCGATGTTTAATATAACAGCACTGGTACATTTCACTTTTTGGATAATTTAGATTTTGTGTTTCCGCCACATAAAATTACAATTCTGTGCATGGTGGCACACAACACTTGATCAGCCTGCTAAAAAGTACTGTATTCTCATTGATTGAGCCCAAAAAATGTCAATTATTCATGTCAGCAGCACTTGGCTTTGGCCTTGTGTGTTTTTTTTTTACTTTGTGTTTTGGTGTTTGGCACTTTTTTGTTGATATCGGCGCTCATAGTGTCTGGCTTCAGTTTGTTCACAGGTTTACAGTACTGTCTTGATTGCTTTTATTATTGAAGCACTGGGTTTTGCCCACTTCTGTGTCGTGCATCTGTTTTTTCTCTGTCACTGTTATTATCGCATTGTTCTGTTTATGTTACTATTATGTTACTATTTGGTTAAAAAATGTCAGGCACCTTTTATTTCCAAAATTCTAAAAAAGGTTGTAGGCCAACCTGATCACACCTACATAGAAATAACATTCATGAAGAACCTTCGAAAAGCATGAGGGAGCTCATCAGAGTGGGGCAAGACAGCATCCAGACTTACCAGTTCACCATAAAAATGCTAAGTTCACAGATCTGCTTCTTTATCTCAGGAAAAACTATTCCCAAATGCTTGACTAAACAAACAAGTACAGTAACCAGCCTAGACTTAAACACAGAGTCTAAGAGTCTAATATATTAAAGAATAGTAATTATCCACTGATGTTGCATGATGCATGCATGATGACAAAACTGTGGTAGGACTATGGGAGTTACTTCACAAAATTCAAATGGATATAGCAAAAGCTATTTTTATGTATTTATTTTTATTATTGCTAATATATATATTAAGCGGCACGGTGGCATAGTGGATATCACCTCCAGAGTCTGGGTTCGATTCCCACTTCGTGTCTGTGTGCATATGCTCCCTGTGCTTCGTGGGATTCTTCTTGGAGCTCCAGTTTCCTCACACAGTTCAAAGACAATAGATTAGGCTAACTGATGTTCTCAAATTGCCCGTAGTGTGTGTATGTATGTGTACCCTCTGATGGATTGGTACCCTGTCCCAGGAGATAGCCCACCTTGTGTCCCAAGTCTCCTTAGGGATAGGGTCCAGGCCCCTGTAACCCTGTATACAGGATGGAGCAGTATAGACGAAGAGTGAGTGATAATGTGTTATTAGTAGTAATACTTTTAATTCCATTGTGACTTAAACTATGCACAAAATATTTTATATTAGTTTATAGTACTGTATGTTTTTCCTTACCAAAAATGTATACCTTTTTTTTATACTTAAACTTAATTTTCATATATACTCATTAATTTATTAATTAATTTTATACTTAAACTTCAAGTATATTTTATGTAATGTACTATTTCACAACTTCTTGGGACTAAATTGGCCCACTTTTTGCCCTATAAAAGTGTAGTTTAAAGTACACATTAGGTTAGATATTCTCAAATTTAATCAAAGGTCCAAATCAAAATTTTTTGGGGCTTTTTCCCCGGTTTTCTCCCTAATTTAGTTGTATCCAATTCCCACCAGTCACAAGGGGGCTCTCACATTAAGGCTAGTACTACCAGTCAGGGAGGGCCGAAAACTCCGAACCATGCCAGCCAACTGCATCTTTTTGAACTGCTCGCTTTCCGATTAGTCTTAGTGGAAAGTTGTATTCTTATAGCTACACAGATGTTTAGTCCAAATCCCTTGAGTTCTGTTTCATATTGTGAGTGTGGAAATGCTTTTGCTTTCACTGTCCTTCTGTTATTTTTTTATAATTTTATTACACTAAGCGATCACCGATCACGATTATTACTTCTTTTTTTTTCAAACCAGACCATATTTCTTCCTGCTCACTGCATCGATTAGGGTTAAATAATAATTGTTGCCAGCTGTAACATATTGCATGACTGCAGTAATTATCTAGTGGAAGTATCCAGAATTGCATATGATCGGTTCTCCCATGCATAAATATCTCGTCTCGCCACTGTCACTGCATCTGCTGCCAGCTTAATGGCACTAAAACAATGTGCTACATTCTTTTCATACAGAACAACAATGTACAACGATGGCACAGTACTGCTGTGCTGAACTGGCAGTATAAATTGGGCATAATTCCGCCGGACATAGCTAATTTCACATTTCTTAGAATAGAGTCTTCTATAACCAGAGATCTTTCAGGCTTCTTAGTGGTGCATCACTGTGGAGAGAAAACATGAAGCGGACAGAAGTGGAGCTCCTGTAGGCAAGCCTCCGTGTTAGCTTTAGCCATATCTTATGCACAGACTCCAATTTTGACCTACTGCACTTATTCTAGAAGGTAGCTTTCATTTAAATCAAACCTTGTTTTAGCACAAGGTTAGGGTTTAATTTAGTGCCATTTATAATTAGGCCAGTGGAAGGACCTTATGATGATATTAAGAAAATTTGTCTGTGAGAGAGAAAAAGAGAGAGAGTGTGTGTGTGTGTGTGTGTGTGTGTGTGTGTGTGTGTGTGTGTGTGTGTGTGTGTGTGTGTGTGTGTGTGTGTGTAAAGTATTTTCTGGATATTCTGGATATGCAAAACCTTGATGATTTATCACTAAATCTGCTTAGGAGGATACTTTCCACTTATTTCATTAATTACAAATCAGCCCTAATAATTAGACACAGCAAGCACATTGCTCACAGTTCAGAGCCCAAGTCTCAATGATGCTAATCTACAAAGCAGTATGTCTCATTAAAGCTCTACACCAATTCTCTTCATGTAGCCCTACTTATCTTTCATTATTGTCATTTCTTTCTGCCTTTAAATTATTTGGTGCTTAGGGAAAGAAG
This sequence comes from Channallabes apus, assembly GCA_030522415.1. NCBI lineage: Eukaryota > Metazoa > Chordata > Actinopteri > Siluriformes > Clariidae > Channallabes > Channallabes apus. The sequence goes on along the minus strand of CM060115.1, from coordinate 40,838,834 downwards.
AATCCTATATTTCTTTTGTAATGGGCTGACTTTGAGGATATTTGGCAATTGTGAGCTGGGGGGGGGGGCAGATTTTTTCAGTCATTTTTCTTTGATGCAGTCTTAGCCTGCAGCTTGTGTGGTTTATTAAAATCTGTATTACTGTATCTGTATTAAAATTGCATATGTTTGTATATGACCTGTTATTTTAGATTATTTCGAAAAGGCTAGATTTAAATTTAGATACCAATTTGTTAAAGCCCAGACTCAAACTGCTGTTGGAATGTATTTGTGTTGGCCATCCCTGCTTTTCTATATTTTTATTCTCTTTTTTTCTTTTATTTGAACATTCAAACAGCCCTTTAAAAGTCTGCTGGTGTTTTAGTGTGAGGAAATGTGATTGCCGGAGCAGGTACTTATATCAAGGAAGGCAAAGGAAGGTTCCTTTTCTATTTTACCTTTGACCACAATATCTGAAATATCTGATGATAAAATTAGAAAGAGTTGAGGCTTAGTTTGTACCGGAGATGTACCTGTGCTCACCAGACCCTTTTTGTTGAATTTGTTATCATAAGCTTAAAATTTAATTCAGCTTTTTAAAAATCACAGTTCATTCATGATTTAGCAATTGGGAGTAATTACTTTTTTTTACATAGGGTCAGACAGGTTTGAACAGCTTTTTTGGACAGGTTTGGACAACAATGTACAAATTGTTAGATGTCAATATTCCGAATTTTGAAACTTTGAAAGTACAAATGTTTAGATAATAAGTCAAGTTTTACATAATGGTGCAATTTATGCACTTTGTTTTTTTGGACTTGGCATAAATGGGCTTCCATACTGTATATTCCTTTTAGTCACTGTGTCATTTTCTGTAATTCCTGATATGACTCATGCAACACTGCCCTCTAATGGTCACCTTACCCCTAGTTTCACCACATGTAAGCATGACACCCTTACAAAACTAGAAATCAGCCTCATACACATGTGATTCTGCTTTATTGTAAATGCAGAAACTCATATTTGAACGTTTTCCTTTTTTGAGGAGTTCAAACTTTCAGAATATTAAATGAGTGTGTAATGATTCCACAGAATGCTTTCTAGAAGTGTACGAAAGAATAAAACATTAAACATAATCTTAAATATTCTTTCTAATACAATTTAAATATTAGGCTTAGCATTTAAATGCATAAATTTTTGAGTATTTGTTTAATGCAGTTATAGAGTTTTTAATTTTCTATTAATTTTTTTTTTCAGACAAAACATGGCTTGAAATACTTATAAACAGTATATAGTTATTAATGTTTGGATTAAACCCAGTAAATTCATATGATCAGTCAAACCAGATAAAAGCTATAAAAGCTCAATAATCAGTATAATATTTTTATATTATACTAATTAAACATATTATTTGTTGACCATGTAGGATATAAATTTTTGCTTACATTTTTATTTATTTATTTATTATTATTTTTTTTTTTATAGAACTTTATTAATCCCAGAGGGAAATTGCTCAATTTCTGCTCATATCCCAATTAGGAAACTGGGGTCAGAGTGCAGGGTCAGCCAGCTTACGGAGCAGCGCCCCTGGAGCAGATAGGGTAGCAGATAGCCCTTGCTCAAGGGCTCAACAGTGGCAACTTGGCGATGCTGGGGTTCGAACCCCCGACCTTCCGATCAGTAACCCAGTAACCCACAGCCTTAACCGACTGAGCCACCACTGCCCCTAAACATTTGGCAGACGCTCTTATCCAGAGCGACTTACATTTTTATCTCATTACACATCTGAGCAGTTGAGGGTTAAGGGCCTTGCTCAAGGGCCCAACAGTGGCAACTTAGTGGTTGTGGGGTTTGAACCTGGGATCTTCCGGGGATCTTCTGAACCATTGTCCAATGCCTTAACCACTGAGCTACCCCAGGCCCTCCTGTAAAATTATCATGCTTATTTTATTATAATTAAGTGTACAGTTATTTAAAACTTTTTCTTTAATAAATAAAACTTCTTGTAACTTTGTATTTAATGTGAAGAGGAAAAAAAACAACACTTCTAAATAGCTGTCACGAACTTTACTGTATGTCTGTGTCGGGTGTGTGTGCGTGACATGATCGCAGAGGAGGCGAGCTGACGGTTCTTTAAAGTCCTTTTATTATTCATTAAAGGCAGACAAACATCCAACACAAACTAAGTTTCAACACAACAAAAGCTAGACGCCTGACTGAACTTCAGCCAGGATATTTATACTAAACATAAATCAACATAATTAGTCTTCCCTCGGTTCAGGTGAGCTTCTTACGTCACCTGACCGAGGTGCATACTGGGAACTGAAGTCAAATATCAAACACAAATAAACTACAAATCAAAACCAAAAACGGGCGTTAGGCGCCCTCTAGGGGTTAACCGTCACAGTACTCCCCCCCAAAGAAATGCTCCTCCGGAGCATCACCGGAGGCCCCGGGCTCCCACCCCACAGTACTACCTTCGGCCTCCTGACCAGGAGGCTGGGTGACGGGGCTGGAGAAGCGCTCGGCGGCTGCAGAGCTGGAGAAGCGCTCGGCGGCTGCAGAGCTGGAGAAGCGCTCGGCGGCTGCAGAGCTGGAGAAGCGCTCGGCGGCTGCAGAGCTGGAGAAGCGCTCGGCGGCTGCAGAGCTGGAAACGTGCTCGGCCGTGGCAGAGCTGGAGACGTGCTCGACGAAGGCGTTGGAGCGGTCACTGCGCTCGACGAAGGCGTTGGAGCGGTCACTGCGCTCGACGAAGGCGTTGGAGCGGTCACTGCGCTCGACGAAGGCGTTGGAGCGGTCACTGCGCTCGACGACGGCCCTGGAGCGGTCAGTGCGCTCGACGACGGCCCTGGAGCGGTCAGTGCGCTCGACGACGGCCCTGGAGCGGTCAGTGCGCTCGACGACGGCCCTGGAGCGTGCAGTGCGCTCGACGACGGCCCTGGAGCGTGCAGTGCGCTCGACGACGGCCCTGGAGCGTGCAGTGCGCTCGACGACGGCCCTGGAGCGTGCAGTGTGCTCGACGACGGCCCTGGAGCGTGTTCTAAGCCGGGAGGCGGCGGCAGACCGGGTGTGTGGTACAGCGGCTGCTGGCATGCTAGCTCGCTGTCCTCGAAGCCGGGAGGCGGCGGCAGAACTGGTGCATCGGTCAGCGGCTGCTGACACGCTAGCTCGTTGTCCTCAAAGCCGGAAGGTGGCGTTGGAGCGTGCACGGCGCTCGACTGCAGCGTTGGAGCGTGCACGGCGCTCGACTGCAGCGTTGGAGCGTGCACGGCGCTCGACTGCAGCGTTGGAGCGTGCACGGCGCTCGACTGCAGCGTTGGAGCGTGCACGGCGCTCGACTGCAGCGTTGGAGCGTGCACGGCGCTCGACTGCAGCGTTGGAGCGTGCACGGCGCTCGACTGCAGCGTTGGAGCGTGCACGGCGCTCGACTGCAGCGTTGGAGCGTGCACGGCGCTCGACAGCGGCGTGGGAGCATGCAGTGCGCTCGTCTGCTCAACGTTGTCCTCAAAGCCGGGAGGCGGCGGCAGAACGAGTGCGTCGGTCAGCGGTTGCTGACATGCTAGCTCGCTGTCCATGAAGCCGGGAGGCGGCAGCAGAACGGGTGCGTCGGTCAGCGGCTGCTGACACGCCAGCGCACTGTCCTCCGTGACAGGTTCAGGCAGTGGACCTGGAGGGGGAGGAGCGCATCGTCCAGATCCGGGAGCGAGATCGCTTCCGAGACTACAGCCTGGTTCTCCCGAAACTGGACGACCTGCAGTTGGAGCTGCAGCACCTGCTCGCGCAGGTCACGAATGCGCTTCTGGTTGAGCTCCGCCCACTGCCCGTAGCAGCCTACCTCATGCGCGTTTCCCTCCGCGTCGGCTTCAGGCAGTGGCCGGTGGAGGAGTGCATCGTCCAGATCCGGGAGGGGGATCGCTTCCGGGACTACAGGCTGGTTCTCCCGAACCTGGACGAACTGCAGTTGGAGCTGCAGCACCTGCTCGCGCAGGTCACGAATGCACTCCTCGTTGCGCTCTGCCCACTGCCTGTAGAACTCCTCTGTCTCTCCCTCGGCCGCTACACCTCTCGGCGGTGTGCGCCGGATGGCGAGCCCGCAGCCTTCCCAGCTCTGCTGCGCCATCCTCTCCCTCTGTGTTGCTTTCTCCTCCTGCCTCTCCGCCTCCTCGGCGTACCTGCAGTTCTCCCAGCTTTGCCAGAACTCTGTCTCGCTGTGCTCCTCGCTGTCTTCCCACAAGCCCTCCTGCTCCATCAGCAAGCTATACTCCCAGCTGCGATACATTTGCTCCTCCTCGCTGTCCTCCTGCCAGTTCGCCAGCTCAGGCGAGATGGTCTCCGCGCCCCCCCAAAAATAATCCAGGGGAAAATCCTCCGCCATGCCACTTGGACGGTCTAGCTTTCTGTCACGATTCCCTGTTTGTCTGCGTCTGGTATGTGTGCGTGGCATGAACGCGGAGGCGGCGAGCTGACGGTTCTTTAAAGTCCTTTTATTATTCATTAAAGGCAGACAAACATCCAACACAAACTAAGTTTCAACACAACAAAAGCTAGACGCCTGACTGAACTTCAGCCAGGCTATTTATACTAAACATAAATCAACATAATTAGTCTTCCCTCGGTTCAGGTGAGCTTCTTACGTCACCTGACCGAGGTGCATACTGGGAACTGAAGTCAAATATCAAACACAAATAAACTACAAATCAAAACCAAAAACGGGCGTTAGGCGCCCTCTAGGGGTTAACCGTCACAATAGCATATTCTTGAAGACAGTTTCAACCATCACAAGGAGATAATCTAGGTCAGAGGTGACCTAAAACGTGTATGTTAATTCTCCTGAAACATATCTCAGAAATATCTCTCAGATAATGTATTTTTTTTTATTATTATTAATTCCTCAAACTCCATTTATTTCACTCCTCTAAGTGCACTTTTTCACCGTCTATGTAAATAAGCCCTGGTCAAGCCACACTCCACCAGAGAACAACATAGTTGCACAGCAAGCTGTCGGAAGATATCTTCTCATGTCAGGTCACATTTGGGGGGAAAAATCTAATTGGCCAATACAAAAATGAAAAATGGGCAAAAGCAGCGATGTATTATTATTATTATTATTATTATTTGTTGAAATAGGGCACTGGTGGCTCAGTGGTAGGTGTTTCGCCTGCCATGCGGACGGCCCGGGTTCGATTCCAGCCAGTGCCCACACCCCAGCCACTGGATACAGTGCCGGTCCCAAGCCCGGATAAAATGGGAGGGTTGCGTCAGGAAGGACATCCGGCGTAAAACCTGTGCCAAGTTGTAGTGCGGACTGGATATTCCGCTGTGGCGACCCCTTGCCGGGAGCAGCCGAAAGACCAACAACAACATTATTATTTGTTGAAATCATTAGACCTGTGTTAAAAAAATAAACAATATTTTTTTATTTAAATTATATAAAAATAGATTTTTAACATCAAAAGGAGTAAAAATTAAACATTAACAAAATGTTTAGTGTTGTGTAGAGTGGTCTCTCTTGTTTATTCTGTCTCTGCTTCTGTTTGTGCTTTGGAGATAAAGAGAGGCTGATGGGGGAGGCAGACCTTTCTTCTCCCTTAACATACCCTCTGGCTGGTATATGGAGTCTTTAATTGGTTAAATGTGGATCTCCCCCCTTCTTTTTTTTGATTCCCTTTAGGATTAGATGCTTTATCAGTCTGGAGTATCTTACACAGAGATGAAAAGGCAAAGCAGAATTACACATGCCAATTCCACTCCACCCTCCTAATTCCTTTTTTTTCCAGTCCTCATTTCACATTAAGCCTTTTTTTCTGTTCTTCTCATAGAGAACGCTTCAGTGATTGACATGCAAAAGGAGTGCATGATTTATTAATGTGACTGATAAAACTGAATGCTGTTGGAGTTTCCCCCGCTTCAGGGAAATGGCCCTGTAAACAGGCTCTTTTCATGCATGGCTGCATTTTAATAGCATAGGCCACAGCTCAGTAAAAATGAAGATAAGCAGTCAATATAAAAGGGTTCAAGAGTTGGTAAGGAGGCTACAAAATAGCTTAGTAATGAGGGTATCCAGAACGCTTTTTCTGCTAGGTTTGTGAAGCATGAAGTGCTCTCTCCTGATAGATGGCTGCATTGAATTTGGTCTTGATAAAACACTGTGGATCAACAGCAGCAGATAACATGGCACCGCATCATCATCAATCATCACCAACTGTGGAACCTTTACGCAACTTGGATTCTGTGCCTCGCCACTCTTACTCCAGACTTTAGGACCTTATTTAGGATTAAATGCTAAATTAAATTTACATCTCAAAAGAGAACTTTGAACAACTGCAACAGTCCAGACCCTTTTCTACTTAGCCCAGGTAGGACACTTTCCAATTTCCTGAAGAAATCTGTGCAAAGGGGCGCTAGCTGCACTGACTCCAGCCTAACTTCACTCCTTTTGCAGTTCTACCAAGTTCTTGACTCAGCTTTGCTTAATACTTTACTTAAAGTTGTGGACATCCCTGTTGCTTGTTGCAATCCCTTTTCTTCCACGCATTTTCCTTTGAGTCAACTTACCATGAAATATGATTTGACACAATTCTTCCTTCTTAATTCTTACTTTTTCATTTTGTTCTTGATTTTGGAGGATCAGAGTCAGGTGTGTGATTAACCTATTATACCAAAAAGGTTCAAATGATAATAAAATTTTATATGTAGGTTGAAATAGTCATTAACTGGAACAGAAACAGCTGTGTAGGAGGCTTAAGACTGGGTGAGACAGGCCATGCAGCATGGTAAGACAAGATGCAAGGTTATACAAAGTTATACTGCATCAACATGGACTCCCAGGCAACAACTTCAAAGCAGTCTAGGGTTTCAAGATGTGCTGTTCAAGCTGTTTTGCAATTCCACTATGCACAAGCAGGTGCTCTGAACTGATGAGTTGAAATACTAGGCTGTAGCAGGAGGCATGTTGTTTGCTGAAGGGCTGGAGAATGGTCAAATAATGTGTGTCTGCAGATAAAAGTGAAGTATGGGGCTGCATTTTTGCAAATGTAATAATTTTGTTAATTGCTAAAATAAAATTTTGCACAGTAGTGTCTCTGTGTGTGTGTGTGTGTGTGTGTGTGTGTGTGTGTGTGTGTGTGTGTGTGTGTGTGTGTGTGTGTACACACATACAGCTCTGCAAAAACAATAAGAGACCACTGCAAAATAATCAGTTTCTTATGTTTTTTTTTCTTACATGTGCATGTATTCCTGAAATGATTTTCTCCTAAATGCAAAATATAACTATTCTTATTTAGAGTGCATATTTAAACGGAATGTCAACATCCCAACACATAAAAATAACCCAAGATCATGCAGTATTTCAGAGATTTAATAACTCAAATAAAACAAAATGCAAATAATTTTAAAACAAATTACCCAAATGCTTTGGGTAAACAACATTCAGTATTTGGTGGAATAACCCGGATTTGCAATTATAGATTTTATGCATTTTGGCTCTCGACCAGTTTTTCACATTGCTGTTGGGTAACTTTATACCACTCTTTTTGCAAAAAAAAAAGCAATTCAGCAATTAACAGCTCAGTTCAGCTTATTGGTTTGTGACCATCTTCCTTTTGATGACATTCCAGAAGTTTTCTGGAGTAAATTGCAGTGGTATCTTTTTTTGTTTCCCAGAGCTGTACACAAACTGCTTTGTGGAATAAATGTGTACAGAATTATTATTTTTTGAATGATTGCCATCAGAAATCACGAACATCTTTTTGTAAGAAAAAAAAATCTGAAAAAAAAGCTTCAATTAGCTAGAAAGCATAAAGAATATTATTGCCTATGACTTTTATATTAGCAGTATTTTTAAACACTTTTTAAAAGTATTGCTATTTCATTGCAATAGAGTGAAAACATCAGGATTAATAGCCATATTGACAGTGGCTTGCAAAAGTATTCGGCCCCCTTGAACTTTTCCACATTTTGTCACATTACAGCCACAAACATGAAGAAATTTTATTGGAATTCCACGTGAAAGACCAATACAAAGTGGTGTACACATGAGAAGTGGAATGAAAATCGTACATGATTCCAAACATTTTTTTACACATAAATAACTGAAAAGTGGGGTGTGCGTAATTATTCAGCCCCCTTTGGTCTGAGTGCAGTCAGTTGCCCATAGACATTGCCTGATAAGTGCTGATGACTGAATAGAGTGCACCTGTGTGTAATCTAATGTCAGTACAAATACAGCTGCTCTGTGACGGCCTTAGAGGTTGTTTAAGAGAATATTGGGAGCAACAACATCATGAAGTCCAAAGAACACACCAGACATGTCAGGGATAAAGTTATTGAGAAATTTAATGCAGCCTTAGGCTACAAAAAGATTTCCAAAGCCTTGAACATCCCACGGAGCACTGTTCAAGCGATCATTCAGAAATGGAAGGAGTATGGCACAACTGCAAACCTACCAAGACAAGGCCGTCCACCTAAACTCACAGGCCGAACAAGGAGAGCGCTGATCAGAAATGCAGCCAAGAGGCCCATGGTGACTCTGGACGAGCTGCAGAGATCTACAGCTCAGGTGGGGGAATCTGTCCATAGGACAACTATTAGTTGTGCACTACACAAAGTTGGCCTTTATGGAAGAGTGGCAAGAAGAAAGCCATTGTTAACAGAAAACCATAAGAAGTCCCGTTTGCAGTTTACCACAAGCCATGTGGGCGACACAGCAAACATGTGGAAGAAGGTGCTCTGGTCAGATGATACCAAAATGGAACTTTTTGGACAAAATGCAAAACGCTATGTGTGGCGGAAAACTAATACGGCACATCACTCTGAACACACCATCCTCACTGTCAAATATGGTGGTGGCAGCATCATGCTCTGGGGGTGCTTCTCTTCAGCAGGGACAGGGAAGCTGGTCAGAGTTGATGGGAAGATGGATGGAGCCAAATACAGGGTAATCTTGGAAGAAAACCTCTTGGAGTCTGCAAAAGACTTGAGACTGGGGCGGAGGTTCACCTTCCAGCAGGGCAACGAAGCTAAACATAAAGTCAGGACAACAATGGAATGGTTTAAAACAAAACATATCCATGTTTTAGAATGGCCCAGTCAAAGTCCAGATCTAGATCCAATCGAGAATCTGTGGCAAGATCTGAAAACTGCTGTTCACAAACCTGTCCATCTAATCTGACTGAGCTGGAGCTGTTTTGCAAAGAGGAATGAGCAAGGATTTCAGTCTCTGGATGTGCAAAGCTGGTAGAGACATACCCTAAAAGACTGGCAGCTGTAATTGCAGCAAAAGGTGGTTCTACAAAGTATTGACTCAGGGGGCTGAATAATTACGCACACCCCACTTTTCAGTTATTTATTTGTAAAAAAAAAACGTTTGGAATCATGTATGATTTTCGTTCCACTTCTCACGTGTACACCACTGTGTATTGGTCTTTCACGTGAAATTCCAATAAAATTGATTCATGTTTGTGGCTGTAATGTGACAAAATGTGGAAAAGTTCAAGGGGCCGAATACTGTTACAAGCCACTCTACATAAGATGCTCATGAAGATACTAAAATGAACCAATTGGTGCCAAAGGCTCACAATGCATTGTCACAATGCAAAGCTTGAAATGTGTTTTATTGGCCTCAAAATTCCCCAGATTTTAATCCGTTAAAACAAAAGATCTGCTAGATAAAACAAGTCCAATCCATAGCAGACAAACGTTACAACTTTAAGGACTTTGTTTTTGTGCAGTTATATTTAATTTATTATTAGATCATGTTATAAGAAAATAGTCTCATAGTCCATGCCAAAATTGTTAAGTGTTTGTTTAATAGTAGTGCTTATTTTGATCTCCTCATATTCTACACATGTAGAATATCATATTAATAACATTTGAAATGTACATGTCGGGAGGAATGTGAAATCACTGAAGAGGAAGCACGGGTGCCTTTGTGATAAATATAATAAATGTAAATCCTCTTGTGTTAAATCTGGTAAACTGTGTCATTGCTTAAGATTGTCCAAAAAATTCTAAAAGCTAATTTACATAATCTCTTATGTCACATCTCACAGCTCTGAGCAGCCCTACACTACACAGACTAGCTTTCCAGTAAAAGTGGCTTGTGCTTAAGCTCTCATGTCATCTTTCTCTCACCGTGATTATTTAGATTATTTTCATTTGCTGCTCAAATCCATAATATATTAATATTTCTTTGGATGTCTCTTTACCTGTTCAGTTTCTGCAATATTAATATTTTTATTTAAAATGAGTGAAAAATGAGTGATGCCTCTAAGTTTTCAATGCTATTATAATAAAGATATGATGTTTTTGTAGAGGCTTCCTGGGGTAATACGCTGACAGTAAGCAGAATCAAGGCCAAGTGTGAAAGAGGGGTCATGTTTGAATGACAGCCCACCACCTCACAGCCATTCTTTCTGACTCACAAATCAATAACACATTCCTGCAGCACTATCCAAACTCTGGGAAAGTTTGGGGATATACTAGAAAGATGAAAAAGAAGCTGGTGACACTGGTTTCCTTCATGTCATAAAGAAGAATAGAGGATGAGCTCCTCTACCTGTCTTCATGAGCACCTCCTCTCTGTCTCTACTAGCAACTTTCACTCATTTTTTTTTTCAGTCCATCCCACTCATTTTTGCCTTTTCACTGTCACTTGCCTCTGTCCCTATCCTACTTTGTATGTGAAGGAATTGGTGCCTCTCTGTTTTTCTGCTTTCCTTTCTTTTTCTCTTTCTTTGTCCCTTGTTTTGGGCAGCTAACCAGGTTGCCTATGATCGTGGTATTGCTTTTATTCTGGCATGAAATGCAAAGCAGTAGCACTCCTGAAATAGCCGATGTTCTGCTTGTATGGATTCCCGATGTGGCGACCTTACACAATAAGTATATGAATGACTGCATTGTGTTTCCTATTACTTTATTTTAATGGTTGTGTATAATCGTGTGTATCATGACTACTGTATGTGTATGTTGTGTCATTAAAGCACCTGATAAATAGTATTTTACAGTCATGTGTAAAAATTAGTGCCCCTCTTTTAATTCTGTTTTTTTTTGTGCAAAAACATTATAAAAATCATCTTATTAATTCTCGTATTTGCCTAATACAGGTCTTAGATTAGGCAAATAAAACCTCAGATGAACACATCATGTAACTTTTTTCACCAAGCCTTATTTACAACAAAAAAACAAAACAAAGAGAAAAACATGTCTGCTACCACATGATTTAAGAGAGTAAGTTGCAGCCAATGCTGCTAATTAACTCATCATCATTATAGATTTATCTCAATAAAAGCAGTTTATGGAAATTTGATGGTCTGGAGCATTCAGGTGTTTCTTAACACAAAGCCAAGAGGGAGAGACATAAGCAATGGTCCTAGAGTTTTTTTTTTCTCTCTCTCATTGCTATTTGTGTAACCTGCTGCTGCTGTAACACAATAATTTCCCTCATGGGATGAATAAATTACAGTGAAACCTCGGATTGCGAGTAACGCGGTTTGTGAGAGTTCCACAAGACGAGCAAAGATTTTAAATCAATTTTAACTTGAAAAACGAGCGTTGTCTTGGTTTACGAGTAACGAGTACCATTTTCTCTCTCTGTCGTTGTGTGTGCGTTATGTGTGCGCGCGCGTAATTGTGCCAACGTTGTGTTGAAGTTGGTTCCCACAACAGGGTGTGTTTTCTTAGCCCCACACCCGTGAAAACGTCGCAGGGAATGTGCATTTAGGAGAAGGGCTCGTCCACTAGGTGTTATGCACGTACCACCTGAGATTCTACGGAGCGCGGTAAAGGCCAAAAATTACATTGTTAGCGTTTTTAATCACTGAAATGTAAAAGACGGCGAATTTCACGCGCCAAGGTAAAGTGCAGGTTCATTTGTTTGTTTGTTTGTTTTACTTTACAGCAGTGATTCTGTATGCATTCACGCGTCATTAGCGATGTTCCTTGCTAATTTTTCCGACAAAACAGTCTTTCGGTTAATGTCTGTGTATGTGTGTGATTGTGTGACTAGCTTCACACATACACACACACACACACAGCCCCCGCGTGCAAAGCGGAAACACTTATCTGTCTGGATTTATTTTTACTTTTTTTAAAAGGTAAATAAAAGTAAAGGCAGTAATCAGAGAAATAGGAAAAAACCCAAGAGCTACATCTTAGACACTACAAACCACACTGAGCATGTTAAATGTTAAAGTCCATGACAGCACAATTAGAAGAAGATTGAACAAATATAGTTTGCTTGGAAGGCTTGCCAGGCGAAATGTACTATAGACAGATAATATTTGGCCTTAATGCCTAGGGCCATGTTTGGGGAAAACCAAAAAGCATTTGTGCATAAACACCTCATACTCACTGTCAAGCATGGTGGTTGAAGGGTGATTGCAGTCACTGCGTCAACCATGAACTCCTTTCTATACCAGAGTATTATAGGGGCATATGTGAAGGCATCTGTCCTGCATCTAAAACTTGGTTGGTGTCGACATCGGGTCATTTAACTGGACAATGATCCAAAGCACATCAGTAAATCTACATCAGAATAGATAAAAAATAGAAGAATTAAGGTTTTGGAATGGGGTAGTCAAAGACCAGACCTCATCCCAACTGAAATGCTGTGGCAGGACCTTAACAAAGCTGTGCATAAGTGAATCCCTACACTCAAAAAAATACCTCTTTGAATGAACGTAATTAAATCATGGAAATAATTTCCACGTGATTTAATGGTTTTCTTTCATCATTAAGTGATTTTGTTGGCCCAACTTCATGTTCTTAGGTTCAGTCAAATAAATTTTATTAGGTTAATTTAATTATATAACTGTATATATAACGCGCATATAACTGTCGGTATTTTAAGTGTGATTAAAAATACAAGAAATAGCTTAAACCAAAATAACGTGACTAAACATCGCTAAACAGCAGGTGACATTCATGTTCAGTATTTCGTTTCTGTTTAGAAAGATAGTAATTAATTCCTGCTTACCTTTTCCACACGCCCGTTTTTATTAAGAATTCAATGGTATGGTATAGTAATTTGTGAAAAATAAAAAGTGAAAATGATTTGGCAGTGTTTTGGTTATGGTCTGGTACTTGAGTTGGCTAGTTTAAAACTTTCCTCAACTGGGGATCCTGGGGCTCTGGGTGCCCCAAGCAGGACATGCAAGGGGTATAAGTAAACTTATCTTTTATAAGATAATGATGATGAATTTTTCCCTAGGGCCACAAAACATCCTAGAATCACCTTTGCAAACAGTGAAAGGTCCCAGTGTTAGTCAAGCAGAGCTGATTGCTGTATGATGTCTATTTTCCCAGGCATTTTGGCAAAATCCATTTTAACTGATCTCAGCCATGAGAGCATGCTTCTTATTCCTACCCTCACATTTTGGAGGCAAAAGGCTTAAAATTCAACTTGAATTGTGAGCAAAGTGTTGCCCTGCATACTGAGTTTTTTTTTTTTTTTTTGGTAGTGCTGGATTTTAGACAGGCCCAGTGGGGCCCGTGCCTCAGACTGCTAGCGGCCTTGGAAAGATTCATTGTGATACAATATCTTGTTTCAATTTCTATTACTTACATGGTTTAGCAGTACATTCTGTCAGCTGCTATTACATGAATTACATTTTTGGTACAAAAATTAAGGTAGCCCAGCTCAAACACTTGTCTTAAGTAGCATGCTAAAACCTATTAAAATCAACGGTCTGTCATCAGCTGCTGTTTTTTTTTTTTTTTTCAAAAGATAAGATATACCTTTATTTGTCCCACAGTGGGGAAATATCTATGTTACAGCAGCAAAAAAATGTGCAAACATAAAGTACAGTGTCAAAATACAAAAGAAAAGAAAAAAAAACATTATCAAAGACAAATATTTATACACAGTTGCATCTGTGTCATCTGGCCAGCCCAGTTTGCTGTTTAGGACACTTGGGAGTCCACTCTCTCAATGTCCTTTCCCTGAATGTTCACTGGTGATAGTGAAGTGAGTTTGAAGTCTTCCCAGCATTAATCTGGAGGCAGTTCCGTTGGCACCGGTCCACAAAGTTTTGAATCAGTCCTTTGTACTCCCTGTCAACATCCTCCGTGACCAGGCCGATGAGTCATCAGAGAACTTCTGCAAGTGACAGGTTGCTGAGCTGAACATGAAGTCCGCAGTGTAGATGGTGAAGAGGAATGGAGCAAGGACATTTCTTTGCACGACACCAGTGTTGCAGACATCATGTCAGACTCACAGTCTCGAGTCCTCACATACTGTGGTCAATTTGTGAGGTAATCTAGTATGCATGTCGATAAATGATGGTCCATGTACTGCATGTTAACTGCATGTACTGCATGTAAACTTTAGAAGTGCAGGTTGGATGGTGTAAAAAGCACAAACATGACCCTCACAGTGCTCTCAGCCCTTTCCAGTTGCGAAAAAAAGCCCTATTAAGGAGGAAGATGAGAGAATCTTCCATTCCAATGACAGGCAAACTGGAGCTGGTCCATTGATTGGCTCAATAGAGGTTGGAGATGCACCAGCCTGTCAAATATCTTCATCAGGTGTGAGGTCAGTGCTACCTAGAGTAAACCTGATTCCTGGTGTAAACTTGGATAATCCCAAAAATCTTTTGGGTGTGACGTCTTTGGTACTGGTACCACTCAAGATGTCTTTGACAGCTGTGGCACGTTCCCCATCTTCTGGCTTAGCTCAAACATGTACAACAATATGCCTCACAGCTGGTCTGCACAGGTCTTGAGGAGCCTGGAGCTGATGCCATCTAGGCCTGCAGCCTTCCTTGCCTTGATCTTCCTGAGCTCCATTTTCACCTGGGCTTCTGTAAGCGCTCTATGAAATGGTTGGATTGGGGGCTGGGGAGAATTGATATGGGGGGCATAGGTTAGCTGACTTGTGGTTAGACTGTGGGCTGAGATCCATGCAGAGAGAGGTAGAGCTGGAGCAGTTTGCTGTGGAAGCAGAGATGGGGAGTTGCAGCAGGGGGAACTGGTGAGGGCAGGGGTGGGTAGTTGATAAGATCTGTTAAAGAATAGATGCTTTAATAGACCATTTCTGGAAACCCTCCGCCTGAGAGCTGGGCTCCTTATGACCAGTGATGGTTTTTAACCCCTTCCTCACACCGACATAGACATTATTCTGCTGCAGCTGATCCGCCATCTTCTTCTTGTAGCATGCTTTTCCATCCATGATCTTCTTTCTCAGTTCTCTCTGTACAGTTTTCAGCACCTCCTTGTTTCCTAATTTCTTCTCTTTAAGGTCTTTATATCAGGGTTATTCCATGGCATAACACTTGTTTTCCCAATAATTTATATAATTTGTTATACATTCTGTTAAATTGTGAATATCCTTCCCATGTGGATTACACAGTTCCTCCCACACAGTTGTATCAAAACAGTCTTTCAGAGCCTCACTTTTCTCATCAGACCATGTTCTCGCTGTGCGGGACACAGCCAGTTGCCTGCACACAGGGAGTGTGTACACAGGTACAGTAGTAGATGAACCAAATTGTGATCCGATTTTCCAATGGGGAGGAGGGGTGCTGAAGTAAAAGCCTCCTTGGTGTTGGCATAAAATAAATCCAGTGTTTTATTGTCTCAGAACCACGGTCGTATCCGCCGTTAGCTTGGTTAGTCACAACTCCGTAAACAGCATGATGGGTAGAGATTTCACATTCCCCATGAAGAAGGACAGAAGAGTTTGTAACGTCTGTAACGCCAGATACAGGGCACCAGCTCACTTCCCCTGTCTTCTCTTTCTTAAGTCGCAGGCAATATCCTGTTTTTCCTGGAGTAGCATCGCCATGTGATAAACTTAGGTGCCAGATGTGACCATAAAACAAAGTGCAAAAAAGTAGGAAAAGCAGAACCAACACAGTGACTTTGATGTCATTAGTTCATATTCATTAGTTCACACACGTACACTCAAAAAGAAAAAGTTGAGTTATGAGTCACCAGTATGAGCCAGTCATGTCTTTCCCCATTGTCACTAACTTGTTAAAGACCTTAATACTGAAGAACTGGTACTGTAGATGATTTTGCAAAGAGAAAGGAAAGAATGAGATCCCTCTAGGCTAGACCATCTGGTAGTGTACAATCCCAATTCCAAAAAAAAAAAAATGTAACAGTATGAAAATTGTCAATAAAAAAAAATTTATTGCAAAGTGTGTTCACCTCGGCTAATCGGCGTTCCCAAATTGACCATTGTGTGTGAATGAGTGTATGTGTGTGTGTGCTCTGCGATGGATTGGCACGCTGTCCATGGTGTACCCTGCCTCGTGCCCTGGGTCTCCTGAGATAGGCTCCAGGTCCCTGCGACCCTAAATACAGGATAAAGCGGTATAGAAGAAGAAGAAGTGTTCACCTCGTATTAGGGCTGGGCGATATGGCTGAAAACTGTATCACGATATCAGTGTTTCATATCGGTCGATATCGATAATTATTGATATTTTTTATGACCCATTTAAAATAAGGACCAGGAGAAAAATATATTATATTTAAACATTTTTTATTTTAAACTTAACCTTCCTATGATCATAGTTCCATCAGTTTTTAAGACAGAAATGTCAACAACCATGGAAAAATCAAATAATTAAAATTTATAACTAAAAACACAATGAACACTTAACAATTATCTCTTAACATTTCCATCCATCCATCCATCTTCTTCCGCTTATCCGAGGTCGGGTCGCGGGGGCAGCAGCTTCAGCAGGGATGCCCAGACTTCCCTCTCCCCGGCCACTTCTTCCAGCTCTTCCGGGGGGATCCCAAGGCGTTCCCAGGCCAGCCGAGAGACATAGTCCCTCCAGCGTGTCCTGGGTCTTCCCCGGGGTCTCTTTCCGGTGGGACGTGTCCGGAACACCTCACAAGGGAGGCGTCCAGGGGGCATCCTAAATAGATGCCCAAGCCACCTCATCTGGCTCCTCTCGATGCGGAGGAGCAGCAGCTCTACTCTGAGACCCTCCCGGATGACTGAGCTTCTCACCCTATCTCTAAGGGAGAGCCCAGACACCCTGCGGAGGAAACCCATTTCGGCCGCTTGTATTCGTGATCTTGTTCTTTCGGTCACTACCCACAGCTCATGACCATAGGTGAGGGTAGGAACGTAGATCGACCGGTAAATTGAGAGCTTTGCCTTTTGGCTCAGCTCCTTCTTCACCACGACGGACCGATACAGAGCCCGCATCACTGCAGACGCTGACCCGATCCGCCTGTCAATCTCCCGCTCCATTTTACCCTCACTCGTGAACAAGACGCCGAGATACTTAAACTCCTCCACTTGGGGCAGGATCTCACTCCCAACCCTGAGAGGGCACTCCACCCTTTTCCGGCTGAGGACCATGGCCTCAGATTTGGAGGTGCTGATTCTCATCCCAGCCGCTTCACACTCGGCTGCGAACCTATCCAGTGAGAGCTGTAGGTCACAGGGTGATGAGGCCAACAGAACAACGTCATCTGCAAAAAGCAGTGACCCAATCCTGAGCCCACCAAACTGTACCCCCTCAACGCCCTGGCTGCACCTAGAAATCCTGTCCATAAAAATTATGAACAGGATCGTTGACAAAGGGCAGCCCTGTCGGAGTCCTACTCTCACCGGAAACAGGTCCGACTTACTACCGGAAATGCGGACCAAGCTCCGACACCGGTTGTACAGGGACCGGACAGCCCTTAACAGGGAATCCGATATCCCATACTCCCAGAGTACCCCCCACAGGACTCCCCGAGGGACACGGTCGAATGCCTTCTCCAAGTCCACAAAGCACATGTAGACTGGTTGGGCAAACTCCCATGCCCCCTCCAGGGCTCTGCTAAGGGTGAAGAGCTGGTCCACTGTTCCGCGACCCGGACGAAAACCACACTGCTCCTCCTGAATCCGAGGTTCGACTATCCGACGGACCCTCCTTTCCAGGACCCCTGAATAGACTTTCCCGGGGAGGCTGAGAAGTGTGATCCCTCTGTAGTTGGAACACACTCTCCGGTCCCCCTTCTTGAAGAGGGGGACCACCACCCCAGTTTGCCAGTCCAGAGGCACTGTCCCCGATGTCCATGCAATGTTGCAGAGACGTGTCAACCATGACAGCCCTACAACATCCAGAGCCTTGAGGAACTCAGGGCGGATCTCATCCACCCCCGGGGCCCCGCCACCATGGAGCTTTTTGACTACCTCGGTGACCTCGGCCCCAGAGATGAAAGAGTCCACCTCTACATCCCCAGACTCTACTTCCTCATCGGAAGGCATGTTGGTGGAATTAAGGAGGTCTTCGAAGTACTCCCCCCACCGACCCACAACGTCCCGAGTCAAGGCCAGCAGCGCAACATCCCCACTATACACTGTGTTGACCGTGCACTGCTTTCCCCTCCTGAGACGCCGGATGGTGGACCAGAATCTCTTCGAAGCCGTCTGGAAGTCATTCTCCATGGCCTCCCCAAACTCCTCCCACGCCCGGGTTTTTGCCTCAGTAACCACCGAAGCCGCGTTCCGCTTGGCCTGCCAGTACCTATCAGCTGCCTCCGGAGTGCCACCAGCCAAAAAGGCCCGGTAAGACTCCTTCTTCAGCTTGATGGCATCCCTCACCGCCGGTGTCCACCAACGGGTTCTTGGGTTGCCACCGTGACAGGCACCGACCACCTTACGGCCACAGCTCCGGTCGGCCGCCTCGACAATGGAGGCGCGGAACACAGTCCATTCGGACTCAATGTCCCCCACCTCCCCCAGGACGTGGTTGAAGCTTTGCCGGAGGTGGGAGTTGAAGCTCGTCCTGACGGGACTCTGCCAGACGTTCCCAGCAGACCCTCACAATACGTTTGGGTCTACCAGGCCTGACCAGCATCCTACCCTGCCAACGGAGCCAACTCACCACCAGGTGGTGATCAGTTGACAACTCCGCCCCTCTCTTCACCCGAGTGTCCAAGACATGTGGCCGCAAGTCCGATGACACGACCACAAAGTCGTTCATCGAACTGCAGCCTAGGGTGTCCTGGTGCCAGGTGCACATATGGACACCCTTATGCCTGAACATGGTGTTCGTTATGGACAATCCGTGACGAGCACAGAAGTCCAATAACAAAACACCGCTCTGGTTCAGATCGGGGGGGCCGTTCATCCCAATCACGCCCTTCCAGGTCTCACTGTCATTGCCCACGTGCGCATTGAAGTCCCCCAACAGAACGATGGAGTCCCCAGGAGGGACGCCCTCTAGCACCCCCTCTAGAGACCCCAAAAAGGGCGGGTACTCCAAACTGCTGTTCGGCGCATAAGTGCAAACAACAGTAAGGAATCGTCCCTCCACCCGAAGGCGGAGGGAGGCCACCCTCTCGTCCACTGCGGTGAACCCCAATGTACAGGCCCCGAGCCGGGGGGCAATAAGTATGCCCACACCTGCTCGGCGCCTCTCACCGCCCCTCTCAAGGAGACTGGTTCCAGAGTCCAAGCTGTACGTCGAGGCACCAACTATATCTAGCCGGAACTTCTCAACCTCACGCAGTAGCTCAGGCTCCTTCCCTGCCAGAGAGGTGACATTCCACGTCCCTAGAGCCAGCTTCTGCAGCCGAGGATCAGACCGCCAAGGCCCCTGTCTTCGGCCACCGCCCAACTCACACTGCACCCGACCTCTTTGGCCCCTCCTACAGGTGGTGAGCCCATGGGAAGGGGGACCCATGTTGCCTCTTCGGGCTGTGCCCGGCCGGGCCCCATGGGTGCAGGCCCGAGCACCAGGCGCTCGCCATCGGGCCCCACCTCCAGGCCTGGCTCCAGAGGGATGCCCCGGTGACCCACGTCCGGGCGAGGGAAAACGTTTACCAAAGTTTGAATTCATCATAGAGGTCTTTTGAACCACTCTTTGTCTGTTCCCTCACCTAGGACCAGATTGCCATGGGTGACCCTACCAGGGGCATGAAGCCCCCGACAACATAGCTCCCAGGATCATTGGGACACGCAAACCCCTCCACCACGATAAGGTGATGGTTCAAGGAGGGGCTCTTAACATTTAAGGTGCAAAATTAAAAGAAAATGTAAGAAATGCTTAATAAAGTGTAATAAAATAGTGCAATGCGTTTATTATATCAGATGCCTTTAGAGAAAACTACAACAAAAATATATTGTTGTAATATATTTGAGTTTGATGTTAATTCATTGGCGGGCCACCAGGGGGCAATACCGCGCTGTATACTATATGTGTCGTGTGCACTGAATGCAGTAAAAGAAGAATACCGTTTTTCTCCATGCCTCCGTTTCTTTTCCTCTGGTTGTCTTGTTTTGCACACAAAAAGCAAGTAATATTATAGATGTTAGTTGTGCATATTGATGCAAACATAACAATTGTCATACCAAAGAATAAACTACCCGCCAATGTGGCTAGTGAGACTAAAGTTATTACCCGCCACAGCCGAATTTTACCCGCATTTGGCGGGTGGGCGGGTGCCAATGTCAACGCCATCTTGTCTCCGTTTATGCTTCCTGAATCGCGACCGTACTACTTCCGGGTCCTAGAGCCGGTCACAAAGCGAGTGCGCATGACAGCAACCAAACTCGCTTTGCAGACCTCTGTTTTCTTCCGACAAAGAATATAAAATATCGAACGTTCTATCGAACCTATTTTTTATTGATATCGATCACGTGTCTATCGCAAAACATATCGTTATCGTTTTTTCGCCCAGCCCTACGTCGTACGATATTGAAAACACTACAACACATTATTTGATGATTTATTCATGTGAGTTTAATTGTTTGCTAAAACTATAGACTCAGTTGAAATTTGAAAGTCCCCCCCGAAGAAAAAAAAAGTCGGGAGAGGGCCAAATTAAGGCAAATAACATAAGAAACAAGGACTCTTAAACAGGTGAAGCAGTTATGTTATAGTATACAAGGAGTTTCAAAGAAAGGCATACATGCAATAACAAAGTATCCAGTACTTTCAGGATAACCTGTCTTAAAACTGTCATGCTTCTACAGTATAGTGAATATTATGAGGTGGGAACATTTTGGTAAACTTTTGTTTTGTCATACATGAATGACTTTTTTGTGCTCTGTCTCATCTGAGATGGACAGTGGCACACTGTCAATATTTCAAATAGTTTTTGGAACCAAGAGTTGTTGTCTTCTCTGGTTCAAAGAAGAAAAGGTCCGTACAAGCTGTTATCAGCATCAGGTCCAAAAACTACCATCAGTCATGGTACAAGGATGTGTCAGAGTCATGGGTAGATTGCATATCTGGCACCATTAATGCAGAAAATATGTTCAGCAACATATGCTGCCATCTAAACACCATCTTTTTCAGAGACATCCATGTATTTTCCACCAGAACAAGCCAAACTGCATTCTGCTTGGATTTCACATGCATAGTTGATGAACACAGAGTATGGGTGCCAGATTGGCCTGTCTGCTCCAGTTGAGAACATGGGGTGCATTATGAAGTGCAAAATATGGCAATGAAGGCACAGTACAATTGTGCAGCTGAAGACCTGTGTAATTGAAGAATGAGGGAAATTCCTGCTCACTAAACTTGACCAACTGGTGTCTTCAATACCAGGTGCTTAAAAAGTGTTATTAGTAGAAATCGTTGTGTTATACATTGGTAAACAGTCATCTGTCCCACGATTTTTGGAACCACCAAATTGGAAATGAGTGCAAAATATTTTAACAAACAATTAAATTCACAGAGTAAATCATCAAATAATAAGCTGTTGTAGAGTTTTATAGAAACTCGTCTCCTTTACAACTCCTTTTTGGTTTTATTTTCAATTTCCATTCTGTTCGATTTTTGTAATTGGGTTGTAAAAGATCATGAAGTGTCGTGGGGCCTCCTGACTTGAAATGGCCTAAGCCTTCCGGGACTATAATCCAGCTCTGACTGGGTGGTGCTTGCAAAACATTATATAGATTAGTGCCTGTGTATTGCATTTCACATTGTGTGAAATCTTTTCATTTACCTTTTTTGGCTGACACTTTTATCCAATGTTACTGACAATTGAGAATTCAACTGAGAAATTGATGGTTAAAGACACACTGGTGGATTTAGAAGCCCAGTGCCATAACCAAATCTACTGTTTGTTTCTCCTTAAATATCAGTCTTGTTGCTGTGCATTTCTTCAGTAAAGGTCTTGTATTTAAATAGTAACACTTTAAATGCTGATAAATTTAAAATTACTGTTTTGAATATAGATTTTAAACATTTATATCAATAAGCAGTACAAAATTCTGATACAGTTGGTGGTAAGTATGTGGCTTTTAAACAGTATGAAATAGACAATTGCAAGTGAAACTCAGTACCAGCTGAGTTCAAATGCTAATACTGTACATACTTAAATGGGTGTACTCTAGCAGTACATTCTGTCAGTAGCTATTACAGTAATACGTTTTTTGGTTTGAGCTTAAAAATAAATTAAATCAACTGTCTCTCTCTGTCATTTTTTTCCTTGGCCAACCTATTTTCTGTCTGGTTGTTATGTCCACCAGTGTTTATTTTCTCTTTTCAGGACATTCCAAATTGTTGTAATGGCTATGCCTGTCAGCTATATTACAATATTTTTTACTATTACTTGATAAAATGTTTTAAGTGGTTTAACACATTTAGATGTAATTTGAATGATATTCTGATTTATCATTGCATAGTCATCTTTTGATCACAAACCAAAATTTCTTCAGTATATACATTTTCATGATGCAATATTTAATGAGGGATTGTCTTTTGCAGCTCCCTGAGAGACATGTCCTCAGAATTAAGACCTTACTCGTTAATTTTTAAGGGACAGAATGTTTTTAGTGACTGTGTGAAAGCAGGCCAAACAAAGCTAAATGTTTTTTCTTTTCTTTTCCCTCCAGTATCAAATGTATAGTTTTATATAGGATGGGTAAAAGTAACTAGGCATTAAAGATTGGTAATAAAGTCCATATTTCTAATACAAATTAGAAAAGAACTTTATTACATACAGTAGGAAAATGAAAGCAAATCTTTAAATTTCAAAATATGCACCCGTGGCATCAACCACTTTCCTCAAACAGCTGGGGATGTCTTCTAAAGGGGGTATTGCTAAGAACCTCCTAAATACGTGCCTCCATGTCCTCCAGTGTGCGAACCTCCTCCTCTGCGTAGCCACACGGGAATAAAATCACATGGAGTAAGATCTGGACTTCTTGGAGGCCATTTAAGAGGTCCACATCATTCCAGCCAACGTCCTGAAAAATGCTGGTCTGATCATGCACAGTAAGAGCAAAATCAGGTCGTCAATGTCACGATGTTATTGCCTAGTTAATTTTAACCCACCCTACAGTATATAGATAGTAATAGATAGCTTGTGTAAATAATTTTTTTAACAATTCAAAATAATTTTATAAAGGTAGAATAGTTTTTACTTAGTGATGTGTTGTGTATTTGAATCACAGCACACATTATACTCTTAAGGCTATGAATACTTCTCTTATCTGAACATTGACCTTCAACCTCATCTCTCACAAAGCATATAAATAATGACCATATCCATGGGGAGAAGAAGGAGTTTGTGTGTCGTTGGGACGAGTGTTCTCGGGAACAGAAGCCCTTCAAAGCCCAGTACATGCTGGTGGTACATATGCGCAGGCACACAGGCGAGAAACCACACAAGTGCACGGTGAGAGAACACGTTACCCAGCCTATGGTTCTGTTACAAAGAATCATTTAATAGAGCATCAATAAATATTTTTTTAAATTACAAGGGGCATTCAAGTCAAATTGGGACTTTCGACAAAAAAAGTCGAAAGTATAATAACTAAGTAATAAGAGAAAAAACTACATTTACTATAAAAAAATACCTTCTCTATATACTGTAATCCCCTGACAGCTGAGTCCTTGTAATGTGCAAGTGGCATTTATGAATGATTGCATTTACAGTTCCCAATGATGGGTCTCTTAAGTTGGCGCCAAGTTATCTATCTATTGGTTATACTGTGGCTATGAGTCTTCTCATTGTTCTGTGATTGAAGTCTTCTGTAAATGTCAGTTGCCAGTTTTATGCCTTCATTCACAATTCAAAGGTCCTGGTTTGACTTGAATGGCCTTTGTATTACTTTATATGGCAATAGACTATGACTGTAACAAATTAGAGTTTGTTTGTAGCAAATCAACAGCACATTTATACATTATAGTGAGTAAGTGTGAGTGAAGTGCTTGATTTGTTGATGTCCTTTTTTTGTTACCAAGTGCAGTTTGAGGGCTGTTTCAAGGCCTATTCTAGATTGGAGAACTTGAAGACACACTTGCGCTCTCATACAGGAGAGAAACCTTATGTGTGCGAGCACGAGGGCTGCAACAAGGCCTTCTCAAACGCATCAGACCGTGCCAAACATCAGAATCGGACTCACTCCAATGAGGTATATATGCTTGACCTCTTTTAGCCTGTTCATGCTCACACAAATAGAACTGTTAAGTAGTTACTGAATAAAAATATCATATATATTTATAGCATGAATTAAAATAAATAATTACCCATTATTATTATTAATATTATTATTTTACGTACCAGTTAGGATAGGGCTACACTGTAAAAAAATTTCGTAATTATAACAGTAAAATACCGTATAAATGCTACAGAATAAAACCGTATTTCACAAAACTTGGGATAACCGTTGAATTTACAGTGAAAACTGTGATTAGTTTTACAGAGTAAGACCTTAAATTTAACAGTTAAAAACATGAAAATATGGTTTATTGCAGTAAAATCTATGATATACTGTATTTATAAAAAGGAAACTCTCAGAGAAGGTATTTGTTACTAATATCATGGAGAATCAGTTTATATTTTACTAAACCTTTGTTGATAGAGTTTAAAAATCTGAAAAATATCTGCTCTGTAAAAAATAAACTTTAAAATTTTATGGTAAAAAACTGGCAGCTGTGGTTGCCAGAAATTTTTATAATTTTAGCATTTTACAATTTTAAAATATACAGGCTGCAGTTTCCCAGAACAAGCCCTAAAACATGGAGCTGCATGCAGCTTCTGATTGGGTTTTACCCTGCCATTTCAATTCATGAAAAAAAAAATGTTTTTAGCAATTTCTCACAATTTTTCACAGAAACCCTATGTATGCAAGATACCTGGCTGCACCAAGCGTTACACGGATCCCAGCTCTCTACGCAAACATGTGAAAACTGTTCATGGTCCTGAAGCCCATGTCACTAAGAAACAACGTGGTGACATTTATCCTCGACCCCCAGCCCATCCCCGTGAACCTGGAGCCAATGGACAGGGCAAATCTTCAAAATCGCAACGCCCCTTTGAAGCATTTTCTGACCAAAGGGGGTATAACCATTCTACCTCAAAACAAGGTGAAGGTCTGCAAGTCAAGTCAATCAAAACAGAGAAGCCCATGGTGAGCCCCTTTTTCATACTTAATTCATATTCACACTTAATTCATATTCTTCATATGCTCATATTGGTGAAATAATTATATACTCTTGATTCTGAAATAAACTGTCATATATATAATAAGCAAACCTTTAAGTGCTTTTAAATTCTTTTGGGGCCTCTTTACGCCATTTTTTAAATTCAGAGCTGATCTTTTGTTTGACATATCTTACCCTACTCCACTTGCTTGCTCTTATAACTCAGCCTGTCACTTATTTTACACCTATGCAACTTTGCACCGCATGGCCTGTATAATAACTAAATGTGTTTTTCATCCAATACTTCATGCTTTACTTGCCCTCATTCTAAGGACAGTGGGTGATCAGGTGAGATTTGGTGAACTATAAACATTGATATCCTTAAGAATCAGAGCTCTGCACATCCTGCCATAAATCATATTGTCCTCACAAGATAGACTTCATCAGATTAAACAGAAATCATTTCATCCGTCTGTGTGTGGTGTCATTGTACAATTTAGCATCAAAACCTTTAGAAAATAGGTCACCAGAATGAATTGTGCAAATCTTCCCGAATGTATACCATACATCTTATGCTCTTCTCATGCCCACAGGGACACAATGCAAAAAGTGGCCAAAAGTTTTCAATTTTCAAAGACTGACAGAGCTTCTCAGTAACAGAAAGCAAAGTAACCTTAGAAAAGTAAAGGTGAAACTTTTGCAACTGGTTCTCCCGCTAAACATTTCCATGTACATATAATTTCATTTTTTATTTCTTATGTTTTATCGAATGGGTGGTTTTATATACATTCTATAGGTAGCAAGTGTGGATATTGCAATAGCTCAATGCCATAACAACTGTAAGTAAACTACGGCAAACAGCATGGATTGATGGTTTAAACCAAAAAGAAAAAGAAAACTCTGAGTTGTGAGGTGTACAGTAAACCTTAAATCAGTTCTGACCAAAAGATGTAATAGGTGCTTAAGAAAAAGCTTAGGGCTTTTTTCCATTCTGTGTGCCATGCCAAATGCCTTTCATCACTCGATTGAAAATGAATCGTTGAAGAGACTATTGTCATGGGCTTGCCACATTTAATTCATGCATGTATATCTTTTTTTCTCAGACGTCTCAGCCAAGCACTGGCGGTCAGTCTTCATGCAGCAGTGACCAGTCCACCACCAGCTCCCATCTCAGCCATGGACTCAAACTTGCTGTGAGTACTATTGGCCTGGTGGGGGAGGAGGTGGTGGAGGACCAGGAATTTGAAGAGGAGAATGACAAGAAGGACATTGAGGGAGAAGAGGAGGATTCCCCCGGCATGGTCTACACTGTTTCTACTGCTACAGCTACAGCAGCTACTCTAGCCCTACATCCCCGCAGGAGTCTGGGCCCACGCTTGCACTGGATGGAACAGGTTAAGAGGGAAAGGCTTAGGCATGTGAATGGAGGGACATCAAGGCTAGGACATCTGTCACCTACAAGACTCTCTAAAGGCCACAGTCTGCCCTCCCTCACAGTAAACGGTAAGTCTCAGTCTACCATGTGCATGTTTTGTCTATTAAATTTGATTAATATGTTTAGTTCCTTATTTAATTTATGTCATATTAAAATGAGTATGGACCAAATATCACAGGGAGAAAAATATTCCTGAAAAACTTTATAATGCATTTCTTTATAATGCATGTTGGCATTCGTTTTTATTTATGGTGTATTTGAAAGTAAGATATGAGACAGATCTTTGTTATAGGTGATACTGATTAATAATGATAATCATTAATTTTCTTTACATGGCTGTGCTTTTCTATGAACTCTAGGCTTGTGTACTACTAAAGGTACTTGTGTGGATGCACCTGTGCCTCAGCCTCCTTTATACCCTGAGCCATCCAGCACAGACCTGACAATGCTGAGCCTCCTACGGGATCGCTGTGACAGCAGTAGCAGTGCCACCAGCTCAGCCTACCTAAGTAGCAGTCGCCGTTCTTCTGGCATTTCTCCCTGCTTCTCCAGTCGCCGCTCCAGCCAAGCCTCACAGTCTGAGCATAGCCAGCAGAGACAGCTACACAACATCAGTGCTACTGACTCCTATGACCCCATCTCCACTGATGCCTCACGTCGCTCCAGTGAGGCTAGCCTATGTGGTGGAGGTGGTGGTTCTGGTGGGGTAGTGCTTGGAGGAAGTTGGGGTGGTATAAATGTAGGTGAGGGGGGAGGTGGGATGGGAACGAGAGGTAAGTTAAACTTAACGCCAGCACAGCATTATCATCTCAAAGCCACATATGCAGCTGCAACTGGTGGGCCCCCTCCAACACCTTTGCCTAACATGGAACATGTGAGCTATAAAATGCAGATGACTGTGGCAAAGAATGTGAAAGGCATGAACCAACTTATATTGCCATCACTTGTCAGACCATGTTGCAGTAATGATGGTAGTTCTTATCGACCAAATGGTCACTTTATGCACAGAGAGAGGGAATTGTATCCAAGGAAAGGCCTAGGCAATAGTGACGGAACACCGAGTAACCCTCTAAGACCAAGAGATCAAAATACCATTGGAAATCCACAGTTATGGTGTTTTGACAGCCAGAATAACATGGACCACTTAAATCCTCTGGTTGGTAATAATGTCCCAGGTGGTGTTGGTAAAAGTGCACATCACAAAAAATACAACAACTTAGAGAGCAATATCCAGAGTGGCCAGCTTTCTTCTTTCCCTCCTAACATTATGGACCAGTCAACAACTGGAGCTTTAGGTATGGAGCATGATGTGGCTTTCTTATGTAGGGATGATGATATTTTTCCTGAGAACCAGGATGGTCTTTTTTGCCAGCAAAATTGGATAAATTCTCAGTTTCACAGAAATTATTTTGCCCAGAATAGGGAAGAGGTGCAGAACATACAGAATCCTTCACAGAAACATGGGGAACAAGAAGTGCAAAGAACCAGGAAAGATAGCTTCCCAATCCAGTGGAATGAGGTAAGCTCAGGAAGTACCGATGCTACACCTCCTCAGAAGCCAAACAAAATTAATTCAGTAGACCTTCCATTTTGTCACGTTGAAAATATGATTGTAGACCAGGAGTCCCCTTCATTCTTTTCAGACCTGCAACACCCTAACCAGCACAGTAGCGTTCAGCAAATATCTGACCAGACCAATGGATACAATTACTCATCTCAGTGTAGGCAAGGATCAGATTCAAGCCAACAGCTATCTTACAGAATGAGCCAGAGTAAGTCAGAGGAGTCTTTACAATGGAACTGGAATGGTGCAAGGAGCAAAAGCTTAAGCACATATAACTTTGGTCAGCAAAAGTGTCAAAATGCCCTGGGCCCCATCCGGCCATGTACTGTTCATCAAGCCAGACGGAGGCTTGAAGTGCCAGTTGAAGAAAGTGAAATCTCACAAAGAACAGTAAAGTCCGGATTATCCCATGTTTTTGTACTCTCACTTCAATCCCAGTGTTCAATGTCTTGTCAGCCTGTGGATCAAGACCCCTCTCCACTACAACAATATTCCAACCAACAGATCACCAGTAGCCACAATGCGCAGTCCTACCAAAGTTTTTCAAAGAAAAATAACACTAACTGCTCACTTTCTAATCAAGTTTCAGGACTAAAACTAGAAGTTGAAGATCAGCTTCAAGTAAATTCATGCTCTTCCATGCAGCCACAGCAAGTTTTTGAGCAGTGCTTTGACCAAACTAAGTCTTCAGGTTTTAGAGCTCAGCAATCTGGAAAGAAATCAATTCAAATTTCTACTGGGGTAACATGTGGACCCTTGGAGGATGCTTTGTCCGCTGGTGCTGATCAGGTGACCAGCACAGTAGAGAGTAGCCCAGATGGCCGTGTTTGGGATAATGTTGACCATTTTTCCTCCATTCTGGATGATAGCCTTGACCAGTGCATTTCTGATGTCGTAAGTCCTAGTGTTCTTCGCGATTTGTCACAGACTTCCTCTTGGAAGTTTCCACACCTCTCAGATGTATTTCATAGCTTGTCTCCTGGTACAACCAACATGGCCATAGGAGACATGAGCTCAATCCTGACTACCCTTGCGGAAGAGAGCAAGTTTCTTGCAATTATGCAATAGTTTTTTTTTTATCCTACAATGGATTACGAAGGGTAAAACAAATAACCTAATGAATTAAATAATAAATGTATTTGCAGAATGTAGGAAATCTTCACAGTCACAGTTTCAGATGGGTTTACTTACTGGTCAAATATTAGCACCGTCATATGAACTTGACAAGCAAATGCTTTCCATTTTCTTATTTTCTGTGTTTAAACAGTGACAATAAAATACAGGGCACTGGTGGCTCAGTGGTAGGTGTCTTGCCTGCCATGCAGAAGGCCTGGGTTCGATTCCCAGCCGGTGCCCAAACCCCAGTCACTGGATGCAGTGCCGGTCCCAAGCCCGGATAAAATGGGAGGGTTGCGTCAGGAAGGGCATCCGGCGTAAAACCTGTGTCAAGTTGTTGTGCGGACTGGATATTCCGCTGTGGCGACCCCTTGTCGGGAGCAGCCGAAAGACCAACAACAACAAACAGTGACAATAAAATGACCACTACAGTAAATTAACATATGTAGATAAACCACGCAAGCAAGGCACAATAAGCAATAAGTCACGACCATCAAAACAACAGTTGAAGTTTAGCAGTACCAGCTAGCCCCTTGGTGTGGATATCATGTTTCTCACTGGAAGTCTGAATCCCTCCTTTTTTCCTGTATATAGTTTCTGCTTTAGGCACAGTTTAATTCAGTTTAAAAAGTTAGTATTTTTATTAAAAACTAAAAATCTCTACCGTGATTACCTGATTACCTGAAAGTAATGAATGAGTAGCCAGGGGTAGCTCAGTGGTTAAGGCATTGGACTACGGTTCGGAAGATCCCAGGTTCAAACCCCACAACCACTAATTTGCCACTGTTGGGCCCTTGAGCAAGGCCCTTAACGCTCAACTGCTCAAGGCCCGGTTTCTCGATAACGCACACTATTCGTGCGCTAAGAAGACTCTTAAGATATATCTTACGTTAAGTGATAACTTTTCTAAGTGTATTTCTCGAACTGTCTCTTAGGAGTCTTCTTAAGTTGCTGACTCTCATGTCCGACGTTACAAGGCGCTGTCTACAGTGAAGGTCCTGAATTAGCTGACATCGGTGGCTCAGGAATCGATTTTTCACTCCTTTTTCATGACAGCGTTAAGAAAGACGGCACTTTCTATGCAAATTAAACATTGCACTAAATACTTTTAATAGCGTTTATTTCGACATGGGTTAACTTATCAATAACATGCCATAATAGACAAATATATTAATTAAATCACCAAACTGTCGCTAATATTTTCATGTAACATGTGGCCATGAAACGAACCTGGTATACAATAGTTGATGGACAAACAGCTGATAACACTCTTCACCAGCTTCAGAAGCAATGCGAAACATTTCAGTTGTTGGGGTTGTATAGCGCACTTATGGAATGAATACGATGAGATGACAGAGTGGAGGTTTAATACCCCTATCTCACCTACGCGGGGCCGTAAGTGCGGTTCATCATGATTCAGCGCGAGTTTTGGTGCTGTTATTACGTTTCCATCTTACCACGCAAAAAAAAAATAAACATGTCCGTTGGGCGCCGGTCACTGAGGCGGATCACTGATCACCGAAGTGGTGCCTGATACCCCTCTCTCACCTGTGTGGCCTCACTCATCTCCGTGAGCTGCCGCGATTGCCCACGACGTTCCTTTAACGTTCCGCGAAGTTCTGCAAGGTCTGCAAGCTTCCGCGAGGACCAGAAAAAAGATTCAACGTTGAATTTTTCACGCGGAAACATGGAAACGTAATCACAGCGCAAAAACTCGGGGTGAATCATGATCAAGCCTACGGCCACAGCGCGAGACCGTGCAGGTGAGATAGGGGTATAACACCGCATCTCACAGCGAGTCAAACCGCATAAGTGAATACTGTAGGGGTATTACACATTACAATCACCCAGAAAAATGAATGGATGCGCTGTCTGAAACTCCCAAGGTTATTTTCTCATTTAACTAAATCAAATTTAATAAAAATAAAACGTGTCAAAAGAAAAACCCATAAAGTCATGGATAATGGCTAATGATCAATGAAACATATTTTAAACAAAAAGCATCGAGCAGCTGGACATCAGGACGGGGAGTGTAAAAAAAAGTAAGTTCTTTTTTTTTTTTTTTAATAACGACCACGGGGAATATATGAAAAGGGCTGAAGTTTTGTCTAAAGGAAAAATGTACATGACCCACACGGCTCCACGGACGGCGCCGTCTTCAGTTTAACATAACAACACGCTGTATCGCTGCCTAATTGTTCGCCACCTGTTTAATATTAATAGTGATGGCCAATTTTAATGCATTAGTCACATTATGAAATAGGCTAATTAAAAGTCACTCTATTAGTTCTGATATCAAATAAAATAACATTCGTAAACAGGTCTACAGTATATTCCATCATTAATACAACTTTGATAACGTGCCATAATGTGTTTGCATACACCGCTGATTTATAAAGACTGCTGCTCAGTGGCGGCGACTAGCGTCTTGAGCTGAAACTACGCTAAGAATGAGTTAAGGTTGGTCCAGACCAACCTTACGAACGTGTGACTTACTGTAGCTAAGAGATACTTAGCGTAAGAACGTTTCGGGAAATGCGCCATAACGTTAAGAGAGAGGTTAAGGTACAACTTAAGAACTACTTAGCGATAAGAAGCTTTCGAGAAACCGGGCCCAGATGTATAATGAGATAAAAATGTAAGTCGCTCTGGATAAGAGCGTCTGCCAAATGCCTAAATGTAATGTGATGCAATGAGTAAGTTATGATTGCATAGGCATATTCTAGGATTAAAACTGTAAATGAGTAGTTCTGGGAGCAAAAGGAATCATACACCTGAAATGACCACCGTATTGCATTCTGTAGTTAAAGAAAAGGTGGCAGTCAAATGAAATATTTCAATGATGACTTTTTTGGTCAGTCATTATATTTGTCAGCATTTGGGAGAGTTATAAATTATAACCTTATAAATATAGTGTAAGTAAATAAAAACAATTTTGTAGATTTATTGTTTTTTAGAATAATTAAATATAATTATAATTAAATATAATAAGCCAGTTTCATATTTATTTAAAGTGAAGTGGCGACAACAGCATCATTCCCACCTCTTTAAAA
Organism: Channallabes apus; assembly: GCA_030522415.1. NCBI lineage: Eukaryota > Metazoa > Chordata > Actinopteri > Siluriformes > Clariidae > Channallabes > Channallabes apus. The sequence continues at coordinate 40,806,356 of CM060115.1, read as the reverse complement.
CAGGATTCAATTTTATTCCTTGTATTTGATTAGCCTTTTAACAGTGGATATTGTCACAAAGAAGCTTTACAATAAATAACTAAATTCTGCATATTTACATTTATAAATTTCCCCCACACTGTTATGTATATTATTGTGTAGTTTTGCATTTTATTATAAATTATTAATTGATGTGCATGTTTATTTTTTCAAATACACACTGAATTTGTATACAAGTATAATATACTGTACATATATCTCATTTACTAAAGACAGACCAACTTGCGATTGTCATTAGATGACAGGTTAAATGCTCCATTTAATGGGCCTTAGCGTTGCAGTTTCTTATAATAACACTTACATTTTGTCGTATACCTTGCCTTGGTAGTATTGGAATTAATTTCCTGGTCTTGTACTTTGCTTGCCATTTTTTAAACATTACATTGAGGGGAGCATTTTAATTATACAATTATCTATTGTTTAATTATCAATTATCCAGAGCCTCATATGAATAATTATATTTAAGTTAGACCAACAAAGTAATTTGATTAGACAAGAGGCATTCCAAGAGTGCTGATATATATTACAGTAGCACTGGGATCTTTAATTATGTGTATCACTGCTTCACGTGTTCTAATAATTGTTCATTACACTTTGTCGGTTGCCAGTTCCAGGCCAGTTGCTGGACTATTTGTTAGCTGAACTTATTAAATAAACAAACAAATCATAATCTGTTGATAATAAATGCCTTTTGTAAACCTGTTGAATAAAATCAATAGTACACTTGAGGTTTTGTTGTTTTACTGAATATCAGCATGGCTTTAATATTTTTGGCCTGTAATATCTACTACCACATCACAGCTGTGCTGTGAGCAGCAGAACAGCGCTCCCTCTCGTGTCATATTGCTTAAATATACTATTTTATTTACCATGATTGCTTACATGTATATAGACTTTTCCCTTTTTCTTTTTGCTTATGGTGGACTAATTACTGGTGCTTTAAACAAGCTGTGTGCATTATGAATAAATAACAATTAAGTATTAACCATTATAGATTTTACCACATATATTGAATTAGTGTTTTTCTTTTCATTTCAAATGTATGTTGTGTATTATTTTACAACCATGGTTGTCAAGATTTTCCTATTAGAAATACATTTAAGTGCAGCTGTCCTGAATTGCCTGTAGAGAAATTTGATACAATCTGGATATAATTTGGCAATATTATTAACAGTGTTAAAAACCTCTGTTTGTGTACCTGCATATGTACAGTTTTATAGTCATGATGTAGGAAATAGGTACTGTTTGTTGTTATTGTTGTTATGTTGTGTTATTGTTTTGAATGTTTTATGATAGAATTCCCTAAGGAATGGACTTGTGGGGGCGGGTATCAAAGGTTTGTGCCTGATTAGTGCCTACCAATATAAGGAGGAACACTGCCAGTCTTTTATAAGGCATTGTTACAAAAACAGTATGTGTAAAATTCAGCAGAAGGCCTAAAATTCACCGAACTCACTAATTGAAGGATTCTGGTACAGGTGTTGTGTTAGGTATAAATTGACTCTATAAAAGATAGAATTTTAGACAATATTTAAACACATTTCTTGCCTTTTTTGTACTTGTAAATACATTATACATCTGTATACTATATATGAGAGTTTAAATGACAAGGTTGCCCAGATGAGCATACATAGAATTCCCTCCCTGACTTTAAATTCAAGAGGAACTGTATGTAGGGTGGATGGAGTCAGGGTGTATAGTACCACTTGATAGAACTCAAAATATTATTATTGCTTTTTTTTGTAACAAACAAGATCAAACGTTTGTAAGACTTTAATAAAAATGAACTAATGTGTATGACATGTCTGAACAGTCTGTTTTTGTTTATAAACTTCAACATTTAAGTGCATTTGGGGGGTGAATAGTGTGATGTCATTCTCCACATCTACTTGCTGTTTATATTAAAGTCAAATACAGTGGAACCTTGGATTACGAGCATAATTATTTCCGGAAGCGGGCTTGTATTTCAAAACACCTGTAAACCAAATAAAATTTTCCTATAAGAAATAATGGAAACTTAAATTATTCGTTCCACAGCCCAAAAAAATGAATACATAAAAATAATTAACACAAAATATTAACTAAAAATAAAACAAAGTAACCTGCAGTTTACCTTTTAAAAAAAAAAGTCAAAATAAATCCCCACAGATAAGTGTTTCTGTTTGTGCGCGCAGGCGCTGTGTATGTGTGTTGTATATTTGTGAATGTGTATGAAGCTAAAGTAAGAGGAGAGGAGGAATCAGCTCCTCCCCTCTCCCTCTTCTGGTCTTACATGGTAACCCTTACTCCTCTCTTATTTGAGTTCACACTAACGGAATCACTGCTATAAAGTAAAAATAAAACAAATTAACCTGCACTTTACCTTTGAAAAGAATCACGACAGAATTTCCATTTAAGAGAGAAAGAGAGAGTGTGTGTGTGTGTGTGTGTGTGTGTGTGTGTGTGTGTGTGTGTGTGTGTGTGTGTGTGTGTGTGTGTGAAGGCGAGAGGAGGAGGTGGGTGTGTGAAAGAGCACAGTGTCCAATGATGCATGCACAAACAGACACAAAGTGCATGCTGACAGACACACAGACAGAGAAAATGGATCTTTAACCTCTCTAATGAGACTTTCTTTTGCTTTACATTTGCGCACACACATTATAATAAACAGTACACGCACGCTGTACACACATGCATACAAACACAAAATAAAAGATGTTTTTACGCCCACACACATGGTCACAGTGTTATAGTAAACAGTACACGCATGCACGGATGTTGATTATACCAGTGAGAAATGCGCAGAAGAAGACCCAGCTGGGGGGACGATTGCGCAGCGCGCAAGAGAGAATAAAACGTTGGCTCGGTTGTGAACACGTAACGTTTGGCATCAAAACAAGAATACATGTGATACATGATACTCGTTATATGTAAACCAAGACTTGCTAGTTTTTCCAAGTCAAAATTACTTCTAAATTTATTATACATATTCATACTGTACATTCAATCATTATTAATAAAATAACATATTAATAAGTTTTATAATAAGCCTATAAATAAACAGTCCATGCACATTCCACAGTTTTTGTTGATAATTTAGTTTAATTGTTTACATAAAATAGCTTTTAAAAAATGGGATTTTATTTTTATGATTGGAATATAGCTGTTATGAATGCATGTTTACTTCAAATTGCATAGCTCCATTTTACTTTTTCGCTTTTTCTTTGCTTTTTCGCTGCCTCTACAACAGGGACAAAGGCTAGGTCAAATGTCATCCAAACACCACTTTATTCAATAAGAGATTCTCTTGTTGATTTCAAGTGGCTCAAGAGTTTAAAAGTAGAATTACTTACTAGAATCGATTGTTTTACTGTAGGTTCGCTGGTCTTGTATACTGTGCTTCTCTGTACATTTAATTATTTATTAGGTAGGTTGCTAGTTTATTACAATTATTAAATTTATTATTAAATTTTAGACACCATATAGTGATATAATGAAATTCTCCTTCCACAACACACATCTGCTATCCTTTAATATCATTGGTAATTTGTTTGTATCTGTAGCTGATTATAGGATTTGGTTTAGTACTGAAGTTCAGACAGATACATACATGTTATTCTTCATTGGAATGGTGGCAGTGTCATATTTGTTTTCACAAAGTGTTATGTTATAATTGTAAAATAGTCTCTAGTGGTTATAGTTGCTGTGAGGCTAAACTTTCACTTTCAACATTCTTTTTATAATATATTATTATATTAAAATAAACTATTTTAAGGTTTTTTGCTAGTATGTTTGTATGCATTTAATAAATTGAAAATTTCAATTTACTGTAGTGCAATGCTTGCATAGCTTGTTAACCACATAGGCACCCAACATTGCCTCTCATTAACATGAGAAAGCATTGGTATTTAGGCTCTCCATTATAATTGTGGCTAAAGGCTTGTAGGCTTGCTCACTTACACACACACATGCACACAAACACACACGCGCACACACACACACACACACACACACACACACATGTGCATGCACAGAGCTACAGTAGCTGGGGAATTCACCCTCTGGATCAGTGACTGATCCATTCCGGTGGACTTTTCTATCACACAATTTAAAATCTTTGTTCCCTAAAAAAAAATTTTCCTAAAACCATCTGTTCCTGCAAGGCCTAAGATTACTCACTGCCCTGATTCATTCTCTTTGTTTCAAGGGCTCCAGCTGTGCATGAGCATTGCAGTGCTTAATGTTGTGTGCATTTTGTTGGATTCTTTTTTAATCTTTCTGGTTTGTTAGCCTTTTAGTTCTCTGATGAATAAAGTAATACATAATTTTTCTGTGTGATTTGAATAGCATTGTAAATATTCCCATGAATTTGTTATATTATAAATATTTATCACTCATTTATCAATCATCACTACACCACACAGGACTAATAACATCTTTTTAAGCTCACAACATTGACTGGACAATCATGGACACATTCATACACACTTGCACTAAATATTTATACATCTGGACAATTGCACATGTCACTTTCACTGGTCACCTTTCATGCATATTTGCATAACCATGGTCACTTTAAATTCTATATATATATATATATATATACTCCCCCCCCCTATATTTCTATATTTTGCAATATTTTATTATGCCCTTATTGTACAGTTTATTTTACTAGTTAAATTTATTTCTTTAGTATTTCCTTTTATTGATATTTATTTTACGTACAAGCTTTTATTTTATTTTTATTTTCTTTTTAAGGTAACTGGCGGTCGTGTAAGCATTTCACTGCATATTATACTGTGTATGACTGTGTATGTGACAAATAAAATTTTAATTTGAATTTGATATTTCCCATGAATGTTCCTTTCCCTCACTCACTTGATGCCCCAGCTGGTATGAATTTGTGATAATCTGTAAATGGATTTTAATGTTGTACTATTTTATTATATTGGTCTCCTCAATACTATTATGCCATTCCAAATATTCTCCATTAATTTGTGCGGCGCCTCTACTGCCGTGACATCATCGTAAATGCGCCACAAACAAACACACAACAATGGAGCATATCGACGGAATGGTGTTCTTCATTCTCCGCATGTGGATGTTTTTAACAGCAAGACGAAGGAGTTTGTTTCAAAAGAGGCTGATGGCAGCCAAAGAAAATTTTGGGTTAATACAAAAAGGTGCGTCCGATCCTTCTCTGGCTGTTCTTAATATAGCGGTTCTGTTGTGTCTCGTGTCGCAAGTTCGGTGACGCAGTAATGACGATTTTCTCCGGCCAATCAGTGACCAGCAGAGTTTACACGTCACGTTTTGGTAACGGTTCGGCGCGCTTGGAACCTCGGCTGAGGTGGTACTAAAAAAAGGACCAGGTACCAGGAACTGTTCCCAGTGGAAAACCCCCCAAAAGTGAGTTGAACTGAACCGTGTCGTGCCGTACTATGCAGTGGAAAAGCGCCATAAGTGCAATTTGGGAACGCCAGTTATACCCCTATCTCACCTATGCGGTTTCACGCGGTAGCCGTAAATACGGTTCATTATGATTTACCGCGAGTTTTTGGCGTTGTGAGTACATTTCCATCTTTCCGCGTGGAAAAATTAAACATGTTAAATTTTTTTGACGGGCCTTAGTTTGCGGACCTTGGCAAACTTCGCGGAACGTCGGCAAGCAATCGCGGCAACTCACGGTGCCCGACACCGCATCTCACCGTGAGTCAAACCGCACAGGTGAGATAGGGGTATTAGCCTAGCCTCTTTGAACTGTGGGAGGAACCACTGGTCTAATCCATTATCCCTCCGACTGCAATGTTTAATGTAGTTCCACATGGTTTCCGCTAGATTTGTTAAAATGAAAAATTTTAACAAATGTTAAAAACTATTGATTTAAATGGTTCAAGTCATTATCGTTTTGAAAAGCAATTTTAAAAATGGAAAACAGGGTTGGTATAACATTAACTTTATTAATAAAAAATGACAGTGTATAAAAATAACTCGTTTAGAATTTGGTTGAAGTATCCATCTGGAGTAATGTTTGTTAATGTGCAGTTAACGTCTGTCGACACCTGGGGGCAGAAACACATCAGTGTTCCTTTCTCTCCGTCATAATACCACCGAGGAAGAAAAGCACGCAGCGGCCACTAGGTAAAGAAAATGGCCGACGTGGAAATGGACTTACAAAGCGAGAGGCTGAATAATGGGTAAGACCGTAAGGTTAAAAAGAAGTGCTTTAATTTGTTGCCGCAGAGTTCTTCTTTATACGAGGTGTTTTGTGAATGAACATTTTGTTTTATTTCAAATCTAGCCGTTTTTTTAAAGTGTTTTAGCAAGCTAACTTAAAAAATGCTATCTAGTTTGCTAGCTGAGACCATAACTATTACGACTTCAATTAAGCTGCTGGCAGGTTAGCTTTGTAGCTGAATGTTGAAAGAGCAAATGTAATATGTTTGATATTTATTATAAATTTCTTTATTATTATATATGAAATCATCCAAAACAAACCTTTAGGCTCAATAATTGTATTTTTGTTAAACATGTTTCCGCGTGCTGCCTATGTAATGGCGCTCCCTGGCTAATGCTAACGGTAATCCTGATGTTATGCGCTACTGCTAATGTTAGCTAGATGTCTATATTCATTATTTAATCAAATTACTATTGGTTTTGGCTCTTTGTGAAACAAACATAACACAACGAATGCAGTGATGCTTGTGTCCTAAAAGTTTTGCAGTAAAGTGAGTTACACAGGACAACTGTTGTCTCGAGTGTCTCAGTTTCGGGTTGATGTCCACGCTGTCCTTCTGTTCTCGTGGATTTCCTTCCACTTCCAAGAACATGTCAATAAAGGGATTGACTAAGATATTTTCCCTGCGATGGATTGTATCCCAGTTCTACCCCGGGTGTTCCTGTGATAGCCTTTGGATCCAGGATAAACTGTTACTAAAAGACAGTGTATGTACTTAAATTCAGCAATGGTACACACATTCTGTATGTTTTGCGTTAACGTTTTGTTTGTTAAAACAGGAAAGAAGATTTGAGGAGTCCACAGAATGAGAACAGTGAAATGTCCGAAGAGGAGGAGGAGGGTGCGGGGCAAGCTGAGGTAAATGGGGGAAACCAAGATGAAGCCGTAAAACCTCACAGTGGCGGCAAACACAAGAAAAAGAAACACAAGCACCGCAGCAAGCACAAGAAGCACAAACATGCATCTGAGGAAGAGAAGGAGCGCAAGCGAAAACACAAACACAAACATAAGAAGCACAGGCGCAAGGAGGGTAAACTACCGTCCTCGGGAGTCAGCGACCAGAAGGCCGACAATGCCTCCCCTTCTTCTGAGAACCCAAATGTGGATGACCGGGTTCTGCTAGAGGATTTGGAGAAGCAGCGAGCTCTGATCAAAGCTGAGCTGGATAGCCAGCTTATGGAAGGCAAAGTTCAATCAGGAATGGGCCTTATTCTGCAGGGCTATAACTCAGGCTCTGAGGAGGATAGAGAGGGACAGAGGCCCAGAAATGGTGAGCAAAAAGGGAGTGAGGGTAAAACACAGTCACCAAGGGAGCGTAGCAGCAAGAGTGGCAAACCAGCAAAGCCGGAATCACCAGATAAAACCAGCGCAAAAATTCACAGCCACTCTAGGGACAGAATGGCAAAAGAAAGCAGAGGTAGCCGGCTGAGTAATAGTGGGAAAGAGATAGCCAAGGAATACAGCAGATCCAAAGACAAGAAGGGTACACAGAGCCAAAACCAATCTCGTGAGGCAGTAAAGAAATCACAATCCCCATCCAGCAAGAGGCACTCAGCGGAAAGAAAAGCAGAGCAAAAAGGGTGCTCATCAGAAGGAAAGGAAGCTCAAGCAGAAAGACACCCCTCTCCTCGTGGAGAGGAACGAAGGACTACTCAGGTGCAGGGCAGGCTGCGATCGAGTTCACCAGCACACTCGCACAATCAGAGGTCTCATTCCAAAAATGGACGCCCAGACGCAGACAGAGACACAAGACCTGGCAAATCGCCCACGAAGGATCCCTCATCAGGAAAAGAGAATCGCTCGCCACGCCACAGACGAGGATCAAGTTCACTGCACCGGCGTAGTTCCTCCACCCACCAGAGAGAGCGCCAGTCGCATCAGGGAGCATCATCAAGTTCCAAACAGAGCTACTCTCCTTCCAGGAACAGGTCTCCTGCAAGAAGGGGGCGTAGTCGTTCAGCAGATCACAGAAAAGACTCACCATCTAGGTAGGATTTTATTTTATTTAAAAAGGTATTTAAATGTCAGTGAAACTTTATTTTAATATGCAAATCCATTTAAACAGCTCTTATTTTTATACTGCCTCAAATAATGTATAAAAAAGAAAAATAACGTAATAAAAATTATTTTGATTTGTTTACTTGGTTCTGGGTTACTTTTTTAAATGTATATATTTGATTCTAAATGTTCTATGGTAATTTTAAACTTGATTACAAAATGAATCAAAAACTTTTTAACTTTTAATTCTTTTGTTATAAATGTTCCCCTGTGGCAGTACCATCACAATGGTGACATTTTACTCAACAAATAAAAACATTAAATGTCCATAAGGTTCAACTTGACAAGTTAAGCAGTTGAAGGTAAACAGTTTCTTTGCACACTTATTTTTTTTTTTTTAGGTGAGATTTTATAAGGAAATTAATTATGGTTCTCCACAGCTTGGTTGTAGGATGAGCTTGGTAATGCAAATTTCAAAATGTGATCTATTATATAAAATTCACTTGTCAGGGTGTGTTCACATTTACAGTTTGGTTCACTTGGTTAGGGCCAAAGGAAAAATATTAGTTTTGGTTCACTAGTATAAAGTGCTGGTTTGTTTAGTGTTCATGCTGGTATTTTCAATATTGTCCTGAGATGCAACATAGGGCATGTTAATTACATTACATGGTTATATCATTACCAGCTGAAAAATGTAAGAATTTATAAAATATAATGTGATACTTTTGAAAATATAAAAAATAAAATGGCAGTCGTCCAGACAGCAGGACTGCGTTCAGTAACGAAAGCACTCAAAAACATAACATTTTGATCATGATACATTCATGAACGTTTTGTTCACAGCCCTGCTGTGTGGATCCTGTGCTCTTGTTCACTGTCTATATCGAATGTCTTTGGATGTCCATTTGTCAGTGTTAAATATTATTTGTCAGTGTTAAATTTCTGATATTTATTTATTATTAATTTATTCTTTAACTTGTCTAGTGCTGTGCTAATTAATTCGCTTGATTTACTCCCTCCCTGCCTATCCAAACACTGCTTCTATATTAGAATTTCAAGTGTATCCGTGACAGGTACAGTCATTATCATGTGCTAGCAATGCTAACTTGGTTGGTTTGCAGATTTTTGGTCTGTGGTGTGTTCACATTTCAGTTAAACTGCACCAAAGTGTTTGGAAGCAAACTGAGACTGACCTTTTCAAGTGTTCACACTTGGTGCTTGTTGTTCAACAACCGTGCACCAGAGTTTGTTTTAATCAAACCAAACATGTCAAGTGGGAATACACCCTAAGACTTCCAAATGCGTCTCCAGTGTGCATGCACCAAAATAGTGAGGGATAAAAAAAATTCTTCTTTTTGTACATTTTCCATTTTTGTGTTTTCTGTGTCTAAACCAAGCCTGTCAGATTTTTTCTTTATTGTGATTCAATTCTATGGGGGAAAATAGAACCAGCAGAAATTTGTATAGCTCCTTACCCGAATTGTTGTTCACATCAGCTCAGCTCTGCCACTGCGTGAGCTTCTTTTTATGTCAGAATCCATGATGCACTTTGGTGCTAAAGGCAAGCAAGTTATCGTTGAACAATTTTCTCAATTTTAGGTGCATAGTTTGCACACAAAAAAGCACATTGAAATTGTTTTCACGTAATGCGATCGCCATTTAAATTGCTATATGATACTTTCAAATGTACTATTTTATATTCAAACATATTTGTCCAGCCTAAAAGCGAATAAAGGCACACAAGAATGTGTATATAAAAAATACTTAAATTGTTGACGCTCTACTTGAATTCTTCAGTATGCATACATAACCTGGAATAAATTGCAGCCTTTTGCACAGGTCCATAACATGATATTAAGTATGTGATTGATTATGCAGAACACCTATTAATTTGTTTGATTTAAGTTAGTTTTAATGCAGTTTTTAAATGTCCCAAAAAAAAGACACCATTTCAGAAGGGTCAAATTATAATTAAAGAGATTTATAATTCTGGATTTGAGTTAAGCACTGTCCAACACATTACTCTGTATTGAACTTTGCTGATCCTTCAACTTTGTGAAAGAAATGTGGTCAGAAAAAAAAATCCTGAATGGAGATCACTTAAATGCTTAGTAAAAAATAGGTAAATAAAAATTTAAGTAGAAGTCACATGAGCATATCCACACCCATAATGTGACGAACTCACTGGATAATTAAACAGGTCTAAACAGCTAAATAAAAATTGGACTTTGGAGAAATGGAAAAAGGTCAAGTGGTCTTATAAGTTCAGATATTTTTACTCTGACTCATGCAGTCTCCTTTGAACAGTGTATGTTGTCATGTCTCCTGCTTGAACTCTGAACAGGTGTAAATTGGCACAGGTAGCTCTTGGTCTTCATTTCAACATGAGAGCCAATTTCATCAGAACAGTTAATGGTTTTAGTGACATCACTTGAGGATACAGCCACAGTTCTTTAGATTATTTAAAGATGCTAAGAAGAATTATATAGGTTTTTACGTAAAAACACATGTCGTTAAGAGGACTACTAACTTTTTAACATGAGTGTGTGTGTGTGTGTGTGTGTATATATAGAAGATTCAAGATTCTTCTGTGCGGCATGCATGTATGGACTGACTCCTAAATTGACTTTAATTTGTAAATTGATCAATTTATTTAAAATGTATCTATATTTGCATTTGGTAATGGTAAAACTAGGCGTGGGCGATATAACGATATGTTTCGCGATACACGTGATCGATATCAATAAAAAATTAGTTAGATAGAACGTTCGATATTTTTTATTCTCTGTCGGAAGAAAACGCTGGTCGCGAAGCTAGTTTGATTGCTGTAATGCGCACTCGCTACGCGACAGGCTCTAGGACCTGAGAGTAGTACGGTCGCGATTCAGGAAGCATAAACGGAGACAAGATGGCGTTGACAAGGTAAAATTCGGCTGTGGCGTGTAATAACTTTAGTCTCACTAGCCACATTGGCAGGTAGTTTATTCTTTGGTATGACAATTGTTTGCATCAATATGCACAACTAACATCTATAATATTACTTGCTTTTTATGTGAGACAACTTTTACTGCATTCAGTGCACACGACACTTATAGTATTCAGCGCGGTATTGCCCCCTGGTGGCCCGCCAGTGAATTAAAATCAAACTCAAATATATTACAATATATTTTTGTTGTAGTTTTCTCTCAAGGCATCTGATGTAATAAACGCATTTCACTATTTTATTACACTTTATTAAGCATTTCTTACATTTTCTTTTAATTTTGCACCTTAAATGTTAAGACATAATTGTTGTGTTCATTTTGACTTTAGACTTTAAAATAATTTTCCCATGGTTGTTGACATTTGTCTTAATAACTGAGGGGACTATGATCATAGGTTAAGTTTAAAATAAAAATGTTTAAATATAATATATTATTCTACTGGTCCGTATTTTAAATGGGTCATAAAAAATATCAATAATTATCTATATCGACTGATATGAAACACTGATATCGTGATACAGTTTTCAGCCATATCGCCCAGCCCTAGGTAAAACGTTGCCATTCTACTATAATCCCGCAGAATTGTAACAACAGTTTAATACTGAATTGGGGATATTTATGAAATTGTAATACTTGGACAATCGCATTGCAAATCAGTTGGTTTGATATCAGGAGGGCCCTGGTCCCTCCTATTCTTTTACATATATTCACTGGAACTAAGGGGCCACGCCCAATACACACACATCCTAATCCCTCACCTTCACCAAACTTTACACTTGGCACAATGCAGTCAGACAAGTACTGTTCTGGCAACCCACAACCCAAACTTGGTTTGCCAGACAGGGAAGCATGATCAGAGAACACGTCTCCACTGCTCTAGTGTCCAGTTGCGGCGTGCTTTACACCACTGCATCCGATGCTTTGCATTGCACTTGTTGATGTAAGACGTGGATGCAGCTGTTCGCCCATGGAAACCCATTCCATGAGGCTCTCAACGCACTGTAAATGACCTAATCTGAAGGCCTCCATGGAAGTGATTGTAACACTTGAATTCAATGATTTAGATGGGTGACTGAATACTTTTGGCAGTATAGTATATGTCTATATCTTTCTGCAGTTTGTGTAGTACTGGGACCATCCCACATAAGCTGCAGCTGTGGAGTTGCTCCAACCCATTTGCCTAGCCATTGTCGGAGTCACTCAGATCCTTACACTTGTCCATTTGTTCTGCTTCCACCACAACTTCAGGGAAGTAATATTGACTTGCTTCTTAACTTATCCCACTCGCTTCCAGCAGGAACTACTGTAATGAGAGAATTTTTCTTTTTTTCACTTTCACTTCACCCATCAGTAGTCATAATGTTATGGGTGGTGTGTGTGTGTGTGTGTGTGTGTAGTTAGTGTTTTTGATTTAACAAATGAATGTTTGTTGATTAATCCAATGCTACCACTTTATATATACAGTATAATTAAATTTTGCAACGTATGTAACAATGTCTGTCTGCCATGGTCCTTGCCCACTTATGACCACCAAAATGGTCGTTACGTACTGGAAGCCAATACCTAAACCCACACTTGAAACCAGTCACAATTGCATTCCACCAAGAAACACATTGCATTATGTCTTCTTAAATAACACTTTCTTTAGTAATTGTTTCCAAGCGGTTCGGAATTGCCTCTGAACTGTCTGTTGTATGTCATGGTTGATGCAAGCTACAAAGCTAAGTAACTTCTAACACATTGCTGAATCCCAAATCCTTTTCTAACCACTGAACAAGGGATGCTACACCATATCTTTTGTGCTATTTGAGAGTCAACTACAAATTAGTTAGTTAGCTTTTAATTAGAAAGCTTGGCACACAATTTTATGATGCATAAAGCACAGCATATTCTGTTGCATCATCTCTTTTGCAACTGAAGCACTGAATGAGCTAATGCTAGCGCTAGCAAACTCCACCACATCCAGCAGAAATCCTATAAATGTACACTATCATGTTACAATCATCAATCTTCTGCAAATAAATATGCCTATGAATGTCATCTATTTTTAAACACTTCTTCTCTGTTTTTGCATTTAGAAGCTAGTATATACTTTATCATTGCATGCATACATTTATTTTTATCAGAATAAGTGTCACACAAATATATACTACCGTCCAATCAGAGACAGGCATGTATACACTGATTCTACCTATTACACAGGCTCTGCAAACAAAGAACGCTAATTATACTAGACACATTTTAAGATTATGCAATCAAACCATATAACAGCAATAAATGCTTTACTGTAAACTATGTATTTAATTTCAAACATAAATTCTCACAATTGCCTTATGCTAATAAAAATAAATTGTTGTACTGCCTGTTTAGCATATAATAAGTTTATTTTAAAAGTAACTAATTTTAGGGAAATGTAATTTTTGTACTCAAATGAAATTCCACTTTCCCTTGGGTACAAAACTGTTCTAAACATGGTAAATTCCGCCCTAAATCATTGAGCGTCAGCAGTAAAAGCCATTACAGGAAAACCGCATTAGCCCAGTCCAAAACCATCTTCATGAACATCAGTCACCATCCCCAAGCAGCCCTTAGCAACATCCTGAGGTGTACAAGAAGAGCTCCTTCCAGAAGTAGTGTTCCAACTTGCATCAGATTAGGGCTGGGGGATATGGCTGAAAACTGTATCACGATATCAGTGTTTCATATCGGTCGATATGGATAATTATTGATATTTTTTGTGACCCATTTAAAATAAGGACCAGGAGAAAAATATATTATATTTAAACATTTTTATTTTTAACTTAACCTTCTGATCATAGTCCCCTTTATGGAACGATATCGCGGACAATATTCAAATGCAATTGCAAATAGCATTTGCAATTGCGTTTCCCATATGTGGACGCACAAAGTGTGCCATAATTCAAATGCAATTGCAAACTTTGCATTACCGTTTGCTGTTTCGCCTTCGCGAGCGCACACTGACTGCCAAATTTCAAATGAAAAAGAAAAGTCCATTTGCATTTGTATTTCCCAGGTCTTACACGTCATGAACCTGTCATATTTAAATAGCTAAATCAATTATCACGTTTGCTTTTTCACTTTCTCTGCGCCGCGCGTCAAACCGGCCAAAGTTCAAACGCAATCGCTAATCCATTTGCAATTGCATTTCCAACACGTTACACAGAAACCTGTCAATCAGCGTCAGGGGCGGGTCTATACTGTGGGGCGGGATTGTATGGGGAGTGACGTCACTCGCCGACCAAAAGGGGGATATTTGAGCACTGGAGGTGAACCGAGATTATCTCATTTGTTTATCAAGAAATAAACACACAAAAATTACAAATCGCATATTTTCTTGCTCCGGAGTGGACAGAGAAGTTTTTACAAATAAAAATATTTTTAGATCTTCTCCTGTTACAGCCTGCTGGAGCTAAATCTTTCAGAAACGCTGCGTACCGGTGTTATGCCTCCATGCCACGGATTGCCCCTCCAACATAACCTCTATCAAATATTATATTATAACATAAATTAATAGGTTTATGATGCACCAAACGAATTTGATTATAAAATAATCTATATAAAAAAAACACATGTAGTATAGGGGGAAAATATATTAATTATATATTATTTTCATATACAACCCCTGGCAAAAAGTATGGAATCACCCCTCTCAGAAGATGTTCATTCAAATGTTTAATTGTGTAGAAAAAAAACAAGCACATACATGCCACAAAACTATTTTCACTCAACAATCCAAACTTCTGGCTGTATAAAACACTTAAAAAAAAAAAAAAAAAAGAAAGATAACTATAGTCAATGACAAGTGTTTTGACAACTCAAACAGAGGAAAAAAATATGGAATCACACAAATCTGAGGAAAAAAATATGGAATCACCATGCACTTTGCATTTCTAAAACAAATACCTGTATCTGATTACAACTGCTAATTAGTCTACAGTTAAAAAAGAGTGCTTGCACACATTAGGGATGTGTTGAACCAAGATGATTGACATAACGCATAGCTCCAACATGAGAGATGTCAGTTGACAAAGGAGAGAATTATCAAACTTCCCAGTGATTCCATATTTTTTTCCTCTGTTTGAGTTGTCAAAACAGTCGTCATTGACTATAGTTATCTTTCTTTGTTTTTTTTTTTTTTTTTAAGTGTTTTATACAGCCAGAAGTTTGGATTGTTGAGTGAAAATAGTTTTGTGGCATGTACAGTATGTGCTTGTTTTTTTTCTACACAATTAAACATTTGAATGAACATCTTCTGAGAGGGGTGATTCCATACTTTTTGCCAGGGGTTGTATATGAAAAAAATATATAATATATTTCCCCCCTATACTACATGTGTTTTTTTTTTTTTTTATATAGATTATTTTATTATCAAATTCGTTTGGTGCAATTTGTAAATCATAAAGCTATTAATTTATGTTGTAATATAATATTTGATAGAGGTTATGTTGGGGGGGCAATCAGTGGCAGGGGGCATTTTAGCGCATCACACCGGTACTGAAACCGGTACCGGTTTCTGAAAGATTTAGCTCCAGCAGGCTGTAACAGGAGAAGATCTAAAAATATTTTTATTTGTAAAAACTTCTCTGTCCACTCCGGAGCAAGAAAATATGCGATTTGTAATTTTTGTGTGTTTATTTCTTGATAAACAAATGAGATAATCTCGGTTCACCTCCAGTGCTCAAATATCCCCCTCTTGGTGTGCGAGTGACGTCACTCCCCATACAATCCCGCCCCACAGTATAGACCCGCCCCTGACGCTGATTGACAGGTTTCTGTGTAACGTGTTGGAAATGCAATTGCAAATGGATTAGCGATTGCGTTTGAATTTTGGCCGGCTTGACGCGCGGCGCAGAGAAAGTGAAAAAGCAAACGTGATAATTGATTTAGCTATTTAAATATGACAGGTTCATGACGTGTAAGACCTGGGAAATACAAATGCAAATGGACTTTTCTTTTTCATTTGAAATTTGGCAGTCAGTGTGCGCTCGCGAAGGCGAAACAGCAAACGGTAATGCAAAGTTTGCAATTGCATTTGAATTATGGCACACTTTGTGCGTCCACATATGGGAAACGCAATTGCAAATGCTATTTGCAATTGCATTTGAATATTGTCCGCGATATCGTTCCATACCCCTTAGTTATTAAGACAGAAATGTCAACAACCATGGAAAACTCAAATAATTAAAATGTAAACATAAGTCTAAAGTCACAATGAACACAACATTTAAGGTGCAAAATGAAAGAATATGTAAGAAACGCTTAAAATGTAATAAAATAATGCAAAATGCATTTTCTGCTTATGAAGAGGAATCCAGGAGACCAGCACGAGACAACGATCTGGCGCAACCATACTGTTACATGGTTGGCTGTTAGTTTATCACTCCCTACGTTGCTAGGTTACTAGAGAGCGAGTGGCTTTGTTAATGCAACTGTCACGGGCAACTGGAGGCGGACCAGAAGACTAGCAGTTAGCCCTTGTAGCGTGGACGGTAAAATAGGGTGACCATATTTTGATTTCCAAAAAATAGGACGATCGGCACGGCCTCCAGACGAATTCAGACAAACTTCTTTGTGGTTGATAAACATTATTATACAGTACTTCAATGGTGCAGAATTAACCTCTGTAATAAAATAAAATGAAATCTGCAAAAACTTAACAAAATAATAGCTCTCTTAGACTCTTCAAATTAGGGCTGCACAATATTAGGAAAATATGCGATATTGTTGAATACTGCGATAACGATATTTCTTGCGATATAACATTTCCCTAGAGAAATGCATTTTTTTTTATTATTGCCTTTTTTTTATTATTATTTATTTATATGTAACGATCATACTAAAATAAACAGGTAATAGATATTCGTCTGATGTAATTAAAGCTAATTCAGGCTAAAAAGAAACTATATGTCAAGGAAGTAGGAACTATTTAGAATTCAAAACACTATGAATGACTTAAAACCCTCAGCAGATATTCTGACTTCTGGTTTGCTGTTACTATAAACCTGCCAACACAATATGAATTACTTTCAAACATTACTTTTTATTTACATGTAACCATACACTCTTCAATAGTGTCTTAAAACAAGAGCATCTTTTAAACAAAATATTCTCTTTGGCTTGCCTGTTTTTTTAAAATAAAAATTATTAAACAAAAATTAAATGAAAAAAATACTATTTGTCACACACACGCACACACTCGCTCCGCGACCGGCACTAGGACCCGGAAGTAATGCGGGCGCGAACTCGGAAGTATAAGAGGAGTAAACAAAGCATTGCATACAGCTTAGTCACTGAGTTCGCCATGTTGGTTTCTGATTCGAGTGTGTGTCTATAGGACGCGGGTTAAATGTGTGTTTTTCCCTTGCTCCCCTTCTGTGAGAGTCCTTAAACTAATTCGCGTGGTTATCCTGCCTATTCGCTTGCTTCCGCGTTTGGGTTTACCGTCTAAAAGGGCTAACGGCTAATCGCGGCTAACGGCTAATCGCTAAGTCCTGACTGTTATATATATATATATATATATATATATATATATATATATATAAGCGGGTATAAACATAGTAAGGGCCCATCTGATTGGTCAAATTTGCATACACAAATGCTTGGCAAATAAAGTATTTATCGCAACACCTTGCGATCTGGTTATCGCGCATGCCATTATCGCGATAACAATATTTTTTCGATATATCGTGCAGCCCTATTGTTAGCATAACACAGCATGTGAGATTCTTATTTGTTTGGGGGTTTCTGCAGAAGCTTTGTTTAAAAAAAATAAAATAAAAATTGCACCAAGTTACTAACATGCATAGTGTGGAAAATTGCCTTGAAGGCAGTTTTAAAGAAGTTGCACTAGGACTCAAAGTTTCACATTAGTATGGACAGTTTGTTTCTGCTGAACATATTAATGGAAATATGATGGTCTGCCCAAATACAGCTTTGTTGTACTGTTTCTTGTTATTGATATTAATCATCTATCTAGAAAAGTAAACAAGGCCAAGCATTAATAAACAGAACACTATTCCAGCTGTTATCTTAAGAAGTGCCGTGCATGTTGATGAAATTTACCATATCATGTCCAGCTGGTCACCAAGTAAGGATAATTGCATCCTAATTTTTGCATTCGATTGATTTGTCTTCACGTAGTCATGTCCTGTTTGTACAGTGCTAGCAGACAGGGGATCATCAGAAATGCTTCAGCAACACAAGCAGATGTTGCCAGAGAACAGGAAAGTTGTGCAGAGCTGGGTGGACCTGAGAAACAATTTGGAGAGGACATCTTATGAGTTCACAATTGGAGGAAAGTTTAATTGGGCTGTATAAGCCCTGACCAATACAGCAATGGAAGAAAGGAGAGATTTTTTTTCTCTTTGCATTTTTGTTTGTACTGGAGACTCCTCTGAATATCTAAAAACGACTTTAAAAATACATTTTGCATAGTAGGTCATTTTTTTTAAAGGAGGGAATTGGTGCTTTTAAAATTTTATACCCTTTTCCAATTATACCCAAAATGTGGTAGATATTTATTTCATACCTTTTTTGGTACTGGTACCATTATGAATTTTATGTTAAAAAATTTTCTCTCTCTGGTTGAAAAAAAAATGGCTAGAAAAATTAAAACCTAAATGCGTTATAGCTGAGGCTTAATTAGTGTGTGAGCTCCAGAAAACATTTTGTTGAGACTGATGATGATCTAGGACTTCATTGTCATATTGTCAGATTAGTTTTATATTGTTAGATCATTTTGTGTCTGTGGTAGCAAGAATAGTCATGTAGTGGAAAAATGCAATTAGTTTTCAGAAAAAAAAACAACAGTAACAGCAGCTTGCTGTAGAGTTGCTAGGACTGTGTAATCACTCATTTAAAAATATGCCTCATCAATAATCATTAATAAAATACATGTGCTATAAAAGTAAATAACTTCTGTATCCATACTGTATTGTAATACTGCAGTATGTTAGAGATCCCTTGATGTTAAACAACTTAAATGTTTGTAGAATCTAAAAGTTTTTTGGATGGTCTCTACTTCCACCATGGAAATAATTCAGTTCTCTTCTGCACAGCTAGCAAGGATTATAGCCTAACTGTAGAGCATAACTTCTAATTATCTGATTGGTAAAACTTGTGTACCTCAGTTAAATCACAAACCCTTAAAATAACTAATCAATTCAGCATCGTGCTTTTATAAAAAAAAAAAACGCAGCTCCACCGTTTACTCATATTTGCTCACAGGTCAGTGTTGTGGTGTCTAGGTATCGATGTCTGTGGTGGAGACTGACCAATCAAAAGAGCGGAGGCATCCTGTCCCCGCCATCAAACTGTCAAACTCAACTTGACGACGAGCGCATGTTGAGCAGCTACAAGCACGTGTGCCCGGCTTTTATCGCGGGTGAGTTTTGAGACTAGTGCACGTGCGTGTAATGGTTAAGTTTTGAGACAAATGAGTCGGTTTTCTTTTTCACCTGCGCAACTGTTGATAAGAATGTAACATACTCCATGACTGTAAAGCGCCAGTGATCAGTACTTCTGACTGACTAGATTCTCTAGATTTTAATGGGAAGTGCTCCACCCTGTGTTTGCTTATGACTTGCTTAATGCACATCATATAACAGTCAGGATTTTCCCCCTACATCACAGTGTCACAACGGTATATGGCAGAAATACCAGTAACTGACATTAGGCTACTGTGTATTTTCATTGATTACATTTAAGGGGTATTTCAGAGCCAATACTTAAAGGTTGCCTGATGATTACTTGTTGGATTTCCGGATGCTTCATCACACAAAAGACAAACAAGCATTGGATAATGGTTGAAGAAGGTACTAAGAATATTAACTGGCAGAACTTTTATTTATCATAATTCGATTACCTCAGTGCTTCATAAAATAATGTGCATGTAGCATTTTAACTTTACATCTTTTTAATTAACTGTTCTGGGGTTGCATCCCAAAAAATGTGAAATGAAGCAGAACTACAGACGCTTGCGGTGCCGTACCAAAGTGAAACTGTAAAATTGATTTTCATTTTTCAACATTGACATAAACCATAAATTCAAATTAATCTATAGTAACGTTTAATCGCGCAGCTCTACCAACTTGTATCAAATTGGTATTGAGACAAGTGTTGTTTTACAAAGACAACATTATTAGGTGTGTTTATCTGCTGAAAGTGCTTCCATGATTGGTTATCATTGTTTTGTCACTGGCATCCGGTGATTAAGGTGCCTTGCCACTTGACAGTGGCCAGGACCATGGCAGACAGACATTGTGATGTGTGCAATTGTACAGCAAATTCCTTATTTAAATACAGTGGTGTGAAAAACTATTTGCCCCCCTCCTGATTTCTCATTCTTTTGCATGTTTGTCACACAAAATGTTTCTGATCATCAAACACATTTAACTATTAGTCAAAGATAACACAAGTAAACACAAAATGCAGTTTTTAAATGAGGGGTTTTATTATTTAGGGAGAAAAAAAATCCAAACCTACATGGCCCTGTGTGAAAAAGTAATTGCCCCCTGAACCTAATAACTGGTTGGGCCACCCTTAGCAGCAATAACTGCAATCAAGCGTTTGCGATAACTTGCAACGAGTCTTTTACAGCGCTCTGGAGGAATTTTGGCCCACTCATCTTTGCAGAATTGTTGTAATTCAGCTTTATTTGAGGGTTTTCTAGCATGAACCGCCTTTTTAAGGTCATGCCACAACATCTCAATAGGATTCAGGTCAGGACTTTGACTAGGCCACTCCAAAGTCTTCATTTTGTTTTTCTTCAGCCATTCAGAGGTGGATTTGCTGGTGTGTTTTGGGTCATTGTCCTGCTGCAGCACCCAAGATCGCTTCAGCTTGAGTTGACGAACAGATGGCCGGACATTCTCCTTCAGGATTTTTTGGTAGACAGTAGAATTCATGGTTCCATCTATCACAGCAAGCCTTCCAGGTCCTGAAGCAGCAAAACAACCCCAGACCATCACACTACCACCACCATATTTTACTGTTGGTATGATGTTCTTTTACTGAAATGCTGTGTTACTTTTACGCCAGATGTAACGGGACACGCACCTTCCAAAAAGTTCAACGTTTGTCTCGTCGGTCCACAAGGTATTTTCCCAAAAGTCTTGGCAATCATTGAGATGTTTTTTTAGCAAAATTGAGACGAGCCTTAACGTTCTTTTTGCTTCAAAGTGGTTTGCGCCTGGGAAATTTGCCATGCAGGCCGTTTTTGCCCAGTCTCTTTCTTATGGTGGAGTCGTGAACACTGACCTTAATTGAGGCAAGTGAGGCCTGCAGTTCTTTAGATGTTGTCCTGGGGTCTTTTGTGGCCTCTCGGATGAGTTGTCTCTGCGCTCTTGGGGTATTTTTGGTCGGCCGGCCACTCCTGGGAAGGTTCACCACTGTTCCATGTTTTTGCCATTTGTGGATAATGGCTCTCACTGTGGTTCGCTGGAGTCCCAAAGCTTTAGAAATGGCTTTATAACCTTTACCAGACTGATAGATCTCAATTACTTTTGTTCTCATTTGTTCCTGAATTTCTTTGGATCTTGGCATGATGTCTAGCTTTTGAGGTGCTTTTGGTCTACTTCTCTGTCAGGTAGCTCCTATTTAAGTGATTTCTTGATTGAAATAGGTGTGGCAGTAATCAGGCCTGGGGGTGACTACAGAAATTGAACTCAGGTGTGATAAACCACAGTTAAGTTATTTTTTAACAAGGGGGGCAATCACTTTTTCACACAGGGCCATGTAGATTTGGAGTTTTTTTTCTCCCTTAACGTAAACCTTCATTTCAAAACTGCATTGTGTGTTCAATTATGTTATCTTTGACTAATAGTTAACGGTTTTTGATGAGCAGAAACATTTAAGTGTGACAAACATGCAAAAGAATAAGAAATCAGGAAGGGGGCAAATAGTTTTTCACACCACTGTGTGTGTGTGTGTGTGTGTGTATATATATATATATATATTACACCTCGATTAATTGGATAAAAGCTAGACGCTTTAATTTGATGTTTTGCTTAACTATATAAAACCATAAATCAGGGTATTATTTATGTATAAAAGTCAACTTTAAAAAATGCAATAGCCACATACAGTTTAATTCTTTAATTTTGACATTTAAACCTTATTTTTTGTAAATCAACATTTTTTGTTTTTAACAGTAATTGCAGATGGCAAGTTGACTGTGTATATACTGTGTATATACAACTGACATTCAGTTGTTAAGAATGACCTCAATTTTAAATTCTCTTAAATTAATTCAACTTAATAATAAGAATAGACTTCTAGATTGATATCATTTTTAATTGAAGTGTCTACTACATCCTTTTCACAGTTTACACGGTTTATTTCGATCCTCTCGTGTATATTTTATCCTTTTTTTTTTTTTTTTTTTGTCTCAATAAAAAATATATAGACCATTTTGCTATACTAGATATTCTCGTAATACGGCGGCGTAGGGAGAGAAAAAACTCGCCGCTACTGTATTCACTTTTTTATTCAGGTTTATTTTGCCCTTTTCCCGCATTTCCCTGTGTATAGCCTGTAGGATCATGGGATATATCCAGTCCTCCGAAGTGTAAAATGAACGCGAAGAAAACCAACTAAAGTGTTTTCCTTGCGTTCGTTGGGGTTTGAACGCCAAGAAAAAGCTGCATGCAAAGGTTTTTTTTTTTTTCACTGTATAACTGCGCAGCCGGACAAACGCACGTCACCAAAGCCAGTGTGAACTCTCTCACTGACTCCTATATATGTTTAGAAAACCCTCGGCACTTCATCCGCGCTCACCGGACACTACGACCGGCAGAAAAACGGTCGATTTTAACGCCCGATAAGAGGTGTTTCATGTAAATTGCTCCCATACCTTGGAGGACTTGGTGCGCGCGCTTTTTCCTGCAAAAGCTTGTGTAAACTCCATTGCGCGAGCGACTGTGTATTTGTGCATCTTGCGGTCGCGCGCCTCAATAACGTGAGCAGCCCAACTAATCGATAACGGCATTCGTTGACAACGAATTTCATTATCAATTTTTATCGATTAGTTGTTGCAGCCCTAAAATAAATATATATATATATATATATATATATATATATATATATATATATATATATATATATATACACACACACACACACACACATATAATTTCTTTTTTTGAGTAAAATACTACTAGCCCTGTGTAACGGGTTCGGCCCTAAGTGCACGGGTGACACCGTGCAACACGGACACGAGGTGAGGTCTTATAGGAAAAAGGGTAATTTATTTTGAAAAATGGGTAATGGGTTAGAGGCTCTGTGCGGCCTTTTCCACTTCGGCGGCAGAGATGCAAAGGCGGGCTCTACGCGGAAGTGAAGGTGCCGCGGGAGCTCGCCCAGCTCATTCACGCGCTCCTCTCGCGGAGATCAAAGGCGCCCCCCTTTTTTAAGTCTCTGGGGCGCATCACATCGCCCCGCTCTTGTGCCACTGTCTCTCATAAAATTTTTGTGGTATCGGTAACATTTCCGATACCAGTATCGGAATCGGAACAACCCTAGTAATTATTAACTACTAGTTTTTATCTTTTGTTTGTTATGGATAAAATATTTATAATAGTTCAAAATGTTTGATTTCTTGGAAATCATCTCGCGACCCCCTCTCAATGTCTCACGACCCCACAGGTGGTCGCGAACCCTACTTTGGGAACCACTGACCTAGATGGCTGTAAGGATCACCTGCTCTCATTTGGTTCAAGTCTTTTGGAGCTGGGAACTCTTAAGGTTTCTGTGTGCAGGCTGTAAATAGCAATCAAACCAGATTATTTTATTTATAATGATAGTGGAATGTTTCTTCTTTCAGGAAACGCTCTCGTGTAGATGGGACTGGAAGGTCATATGAAACCAGCCCAGCAAGAAGGAGAGCCAGCCGTTCACCACTCAGACGAAGATCTCTGTCCCCACGGCGACAGTCACGCACCTCACCGAGAAGACGGAGCCGATCTCCTTTTAGACGAAGGTCAGTGTAGTGGTTAAAATTTTTTAACAATCACTGTTGATTACAAACAAGCTTGGAGGTCACTGTCATCTTCCCACTGTGACACCCCCAGGTCTGGTGAGAGGGATCGGTTTGGCTACACCAGAGCTCGTCGCTCCACATCTAGAGAACGTGTGCGCAGGAGGAGGCGGAGCCGAGACGAGGACAAGTACAAGGGCAGTTTGTCAGAGGGCATGAAGATGGATCAAGATTCCTCTTCAGACGATGTGTGAGTATAAGTTACCTGCTATTATAGGTATACAGGAAAGCGCAGCTCTTTACCCTATAATATTACATTGCACTTTAATATGTATGCTCACCATACATAACTTTTTACCATGAAACACTATTTTAATATCAACTCATTATTAGTGACCTCAAAATTGCCACTCCTGTCAGTTCCAGTAAGAAGCATCAGTGTAGAGTTTCTACTTTTTTCTACATGTAGCGCATATTTCTTATTGCTGAACACTGGAACTGCATATGTAGAGAAAATTACATTTAATTGTTGCATAGTTTTTTGATGTTACTGTTTGTGCTTATGAATGCAATTTGTTTAGAATGGAAGATTTTGATGCTGAAGAGGAGGATGAGGAGGCTCTGATTGAGAAGCGACGACAGCAGCGACTGGCTATAATGCAGGTGGGAAAAACGCCATGCTTATTATTTAAAAATAATATAGTTGTCCTTTCCATGCTGAATCAAACTGAAAAACTTATTTAAATGCCAACATTGTCCCCCATCATTAGAAATACAGGGCATTAAACGACGACAGCAACATGGGCTCGGTGACGTCAGAGCCGAGCAGTCCCCAGAGCAGCACACGCAGCCGCTCTGCCTCACCAGACGACATCCTGGAGCGTGCTGCTGCTGACGTTAAGGAGTACGAACGTGAAAATGTGAACACGTTTGAGGCCAGTGTGAAGGCTAAGTACAACCTCATTGCCCTGGAGAAAGAGGGTGAGTATGTGCTTTTCTTCAACTTGCGGCAGTAATGTGTTCATTCTAATTGTAGTTCGTAATTGTTTTTGACATCCCCATGTGCACATGGAAGTCAGTGGTGTTGGGGCTAATTTTGGTTTTTACTTGTTTAAGTGTTGCGGGTAAAATAAAAATAAACAGCTGGTAGCGTTCATACTATGTCTCTTAACTCAGTGACGCACTCATTTAATCTTTTTTTTTTTTTCATTTAAATTTTTCATTTCTAAAAATTTTTTTAATTTTCAATAACCAGCTGCTCCTGTTGGAAATATTAATCAGAGTTACCACATTTAATCATACTACTAGGGGATGGCACTATTACTGGGATTTTAGCCAGTAATGTTTACTATGCAAACATTAGCCAGGTTCACCAACTGTTTCTTTGCTGTCTGGTATTATGATTCCCAATTCAATTCTGACTTTTATACATATTTATTTATTGTTATAAACGCAGTCTCAAACATCCCACATGCAAGTTTGCAACAAAAAAGTTTACTTAAGCGTTTTTTTTTTAAACAAGCACGGTTGTGAACCTGAGGCGTAAAGCTGCTGTTCACCTCTGTCAAGTAATTAATTTATGGGACTGTACACTTCATTTAATGTGTTTTAGCTGAACCCTGAATACAGGATAAAGTGGTATTGACGTTGAGTGAGTGAGTGAGCTGTCTCTTGTGAAGTGGAAAATTAACTAGACTGATTTTTATTTATTTATTTTATTTTTTTTATTAAATTTAGAAGCTATGTACAAACTAGTTCTGCTTTTTGTTTATCAGGGACAAATGTGAAGAAGCCTTCTGCCCCTGACATGTTTACAGAGTCAGACGACATGTTTGCTGCAGATTTTGACGTAAGTGTGAAAAGTAAAAAATAACTAAATAATAAATACAAAAAACTGATTAACTTTTTCTTTAAACAAAAGGTAATATGATAAACATGGTTCACAAACTTTTTATCTTTTTCAGAGTGCCAGGCTCAGGGCTGTTGGAGTTGGCAAAGACTTTAAGGAAAACCCAAATCTTAGAGACAACTGGACTGATGCTGAAGGATATTATCGTAAGTGTTTTTTTGTTTTTTGTTTTTTAAGAATTTAATAAGAACAAGAATTTTGCTTGTTGCAAATTCAAGTAAAAAAAATTTAACAATTTTATTCAGTGATAGTGTTGCTGCTATTATAAATCTGTTGATGAACCTTTTTAATTTCTTTTTCTCTTTACTTTTTGTTTTATATATGCAGGTGTGAACATTGGTGAGACACTGGATAAGCGCTACGATGTCTATGGCTACACGGGACAGGGTGTATTCAGCAATGTCGTCCGTGCTAGAGACACTGCCCGTGCTGGCCAAGAGGTGGCAGTCAAGATCATCCGAAACAACGAGCTCATGTAAATACACAGGAATTATAATAACCGTTAGTTATAAGTAGGGCTTGGGTGATCTGGTAAAAAAAAAAACTACTTTTTTCAGGCTATCTCTATCTCTCTTGTACAGTGGAACCTCGGACTGCGAGTAACGCGGTTTGCTATTACCGAGTATCATGTATCACGCATGCACTTCCTATTTTGATGTCGAATGTCACGTGATCACAACTGAGCCAATGGTTTTTCTCAATGTTTTTACGCTGCAGAATTCTGGGTAATCGCCTACCCTCCTGGGTCTTAGTGTATACCAGTCTTTTACTGGTATAATCAACATCCGTACACGCGAGGGCTTGACATTGGCACCCGCCAAATGCGGGGGAAATTCGGCTGTGGCGAGTAATAACTGTAGTCTCACTAGCCACTTTGGCGGGTAGTTTATTCTTTCGTATGACAATATATTTTTGTTGCAGTTTTCTCTAAAGGCATCTGATATAATAAACGCATTGCAACGTAATATTACATGCATAAAACTCCCATTCTCACATGCATTTTTACTTCCTGTTTGGTGTGTGTGTGTGCGTATCATTTCCTTAAACGGCTATTGCTTCTCAACAGGATGAGAATGTTTGTCCTTTCGCGTAGGTTATTTACTGATTATATAAAATAGTAATCACTATTAAAATCTATTTAGATTTCATGTTGAATGATAGAAAATTCATCAATTGATTGAATTGCCTCACACTATAAAGAGTCAACACTACAAGATAGACCAGAGTCCATCAGAATTATGATATAATAATACCTGGTAATAGTACACATAGTAACTAAAATGATGAATGTTCTGAGTTGCTGTATTTTTAATATCAGAATGAGTTCAGTTGTTCAACAACTGAATCTGTTATTTTTCAATTTCATGTGGTAAGAGGCTTTAATTTAAGTTCAATAAGCAGAATACTGTTTGCATGTTTTTATATAGGGAGCTATCTTAACAGTACTGAATACTTGACTACTACTATAGTGATACAGTGTATGCTGTCATTTATAAGTAAATCTAGATCTAACTAACATTAACGTATCATTGTGAAAAAAAATCTGCAATTTTCTGGTAACAAAATTGTTGCTAGTAAAAAGGCTGAATGGCTAGTGACTCCGGAAGTTCACTAGCCACATTGGCCAGTGAGCAGAAAAGTTAATGTCATGCCGTGGTACACGCGTGTACTATTTACGATAACACTGTGACCATGTGTGTCTGTATAAAACACATTTTATTTTCTTTGTGTGTGTAAAGCGTGCATGTACTGTTTATTTTAACGTGTGTGTGCATATAAAGCAAACGCAAGTCTCCGTGAGGTTAAAGATCTATTTTCTCTCTCTGATCTATTTTTTTCGTCTCTGTATCTGCTTTGTCTGCTGTATCTGCTCTACACAGAGACACGGCTCTGTCGCGATTCTTTTCAAAGGTGAAGTGCAGGTTAATTTGTTAGTTTTTTTTTTTTTTTTTACTTTACAGCAGTGACTCCATTAGCGTGCACTCATGCGAGGTTGTTGTGTTCCTTGCTAATTTTCCAGGTAAATCAGTCTTTCTGTTAATGTGTGTGTGAAACTCTAAGTGAGGAGGAAGGTTTACTGTGTAAGATGAGAAGAGGGAAAGGGAGGGGCGGATTCCTCCTCTCCTCTTACTTTAGC
The DNA here is from genome assembly GCA_030522415.1 of Channallabes apus. NCBI lineage: Eukaryota > Metazoa > Chordata > Actinopteri > Siluriformes > Clariidae > Channallabes > Channallabes apus. The sequence goes on along the minus strand of CM060115.1, from coordinate 40,778,078 downwards.
TTCACACACAAATACACACACAGCGCCAGCACACGTAAACGGAAACACTTATCTGCCTGGATTTTTGCAGGTTACATTTTTTTTTTAACCTTTTATTTTGTATTAATTATTTTTATATATTTATTTTTTTTAAATGAGAAATTTGAGTTTCCATTATTTCTTATGGGGGAATTCCCTTTGGTTTACGAGTGTTTTGAAATACGAGCTTGCTTTCGGATTTATGCTCGTAATCGAAGGTTCCACTGTATGTAATGTATCTCATTTAAATAGTTAATATGGAGTAATGTTTCTGCTACTTTTGCCCTGTAATTCATAGTGGCTCTAATCTGAGGTGATGTAAATGGGAGATTTTTTAAGCTGGCAACACAAAATGACCACCTACTGTTTTGTGTTGAAGTGGAAGAAAGTTTATATTTGCTATTTGTCAAATTATATTGTTTTACATTGAAAATTGTATGAAGCACCATCATGTTAACGGAACGATCTCTCTGCTCATAGGCAAAAGACGGGGCTGAAGGAGTTGGAGTTTCTGAAGAAACTTAATGATGCTGATCCAGATGATAAATTCCATTGCTTGCGCCTCTTCAGACATTTCTACCACAAACAGCACTTATGTCTGGTGTTTGAGCCTCTTAGGTACATTGTAGTACAATATAAGTATGCATGTGTGTTTGTATTTAATAGATGAAGATATGTGATTGAAGCATTGAGATCATTAAACAAATTGTAATATTACACAAAGATAACCTGAGTAAATACAAAATGCAATTTTTAAATAGGTTCATTTATTTAGGGGAAAAAGCTGTTCAACCCAACCTGTCCCTATGTGACAAGTAATTATCTTTCCCCCTTCTTTGGGACTCCAGCGAACCATGGTGAGAGCAATTATCCACAAATAAAGAAAACTTGGATCAGTGATGGAGTAGCCAGCCTATCAGAATTACTCCAAGAGCACAACAACTCATCCAGGAGTTTATAAATGAACCCAAACAACTTCTAAAGAAGTCCCTAACTGAGGCAGGTCTCTTTTGCTTCAGTTAGGGTCAGTGTTCATGAATGGCATCCATAGGAGAGGTTGTCTCACGCTTGGCCAAAAAGAAAAATCTTGACTATCCCCAAGACTTTTGGGCAAATTTTCTGTGGACCGATGAGACAAAGATAGAATTTTGGTGAAGATGAGCATCCCGTTACCTCTGGCATAAAAATACCAATTCATTAAAATCATCATACCTACAGTAAAACATGGTGGTGGTAGTGTTATGGTCTTGGGGTGCTTTGCAGCTCCAGTACCGGAATGATTGATGGAACCATGAATTGTGCGCTCTTCCGGAAAATCTTGAAGGAAACCACATGACCTCAAACACACTTGGGTTATGCAGCAGGACAATAATCTAAAACACATCAAGACCAAAAAATTAAGGTTTTGTAGTGGCCTAGTCAAATTCTGGACTTGAATCCGATTGAGATACTGTAGCATAACCTTAAACATGCCGTTAATGCTCGAAGAACCCTGAATTAAAAACTGAATGTCTGAATTAAAACAATTCTGTAAGGAAGAGTGGACAAAAATCCTCCACAGAATGTCAGTTATCACAAACACTTTATTGCAGTTGTTGCTACCAGGAGTGGCACAGCGAGTTAAGTTGAGGGGCAGTTACTTTTTTACATAGGGCCAGGCTTCCTTTCATAGAGGAAGTTTCAAATGGGTTCCTCTGCACAAGGTTTGTAATTGTGTGGTGTAGTAAACGCATAATGCTTTAGTTCTTTTTTTTCCCCTATTTAGCTGGAACAAAAAATGCAGAAAATTAGGATGATTATCAAAATGTCAAGGAAATTTGGTGCACTGTAGATGAGTGATTAAACTATTAGTGCACTTATTCTAACATACTCTTTGTAACATGGTGCTTATATTTTCTCTCTCTCTCTCTCTCTCTCTCTCTCTCTCTCTCTCTCAGCATGAATCTTCGCGAGGTCTTGAAGAAGTATGGTAAAGATGTAGGCCTTCACATTAAGGCTGTTCGTTCCTACAGCCAGCAGCTTTTCCTGGCCTTAAAGCTTTTAAAGCGTTGTAATATTCTACATGCCGACATCAAACCGGACAACATTTTGGTGAGCTAAACCAGGACTCTTATTTTAACCAGAAGAATCATACACACAATTACTGCTCTTTCTGTACTCATATACTCTGTATGACCAAATGTGGACATCTGACCATCATGCTGATATGTACTTTAGACTATCCCATTCCAAAGTTGGCCTACCCTTGTTGTTACTATAACCTTCATAACCTGGGAATATTTCCTCTAGACCTTGGAATGTGGTTTAACATGATTTACCCATTCAGCCACAAAAGCGTAGTGAGATCAAGCACTGATTTTATACTTCATCCACAGTTAGGTTTTCAAAGTTGGGACTTTGTGCAGGCTGTCAGGTTTTTCCCCAACTCAACTTTGCAAACCAGGGATTTATATTCCTGCTCGCTCTGTGCACAGAGGCATTGTCATGCTGGCAAAGGTTTTGATCCCAAGAATTGTTTGGAAGGGAAATGGAAAGATAATCTTAAAGATACAGCGTACAAACTCAATTAATTTGCTTTCTAGGTGGTGGTAACAGTTTGGAGATTGCCCCCATATGATGGTCATGTATGTACGTACATATGTTTGACCGTATAGTTAACATAGTAAAAATTTGGGGTTATTCTTGGTAGTTGGTATATCAAGGCAAACAACTAATAAAGACACAAATGATAACATTAAGAAAATATTTATATTTATTTATAATAAAAAAAAATAGAACATAAATAATTGACTATTGTTTAAACTGACACTGCTTATATTACCTACAATAAATAAATTGCAGCTTTTTGCAATTCAATAATTGCACAGGTTTGTATTCAGATTAAAAAAATGTTTTGATAATTGTGCAGCACCTTCCTTTAAAGAAAGAAAAAAACACACAATGGTCACTGAAAACTGTTGGTAAAGAACGGTTCAATAAAATTAGTTTATGGCGCCCATCAGATTTGTCCATGCTGGTTTCATTAATAGTACAGTCAAATTTGTTTATGTATATAGATGTTTTATGAGCACTATGTGAATGAAAATATCACTTTTAAAGCAATTGTCTGCTGAGCCAACTCCTGTTGTTGGAAGGGGCCAGACCAGATCAACCGTTTTCTGTCAGGAAAATAAAAATGGAACCGAGTTACATGGAATAATAGAAAATCTGACAATCAAAATATATGGCTCAAACCTCATCTGTCTACAAGTACATTGCAAATTAGAATATTGCGAAAAAGCCTTGTTTGTTTTAAATTAATTTAAATCAAGCACTGTAATAATATTGGTCAACAAACCAGTTGGTGGTAGTTATGGCGCTGTAGTTGTTGCATGTACTGAACAAGACTGCAAGTTATCTGGTGTTTATTCTGTATAACAAGTTACTCAAACACTAAAATATTTTGAGATAATGGATTTTCATGAGCTATAAGATAAAATTATCAAACTTAAATTTATATTTTAGGGAAAAAAAATTTCAAGCCGTTTTGTTTTATTAAATGACAGTCTTTTTTGGGATGCCCTAATTTGAGATTCACTTGCATCACTTATATAAAAACTATATTTATAGAAAATGTATAGAAAAACTATAAATGTTTTAAACAGCATGTTTAAATTATTGTCTTGTTTATGCAATTCAGTTGCTTGGAACTTAAAAGTAAATGCATCGCAGACATATTGCACCTTAATTAAAAGTTTATTTATTATAATGGGATTTTTACTTCTTTTAATTGTTTATCCTTTTTACAGTTTTATTTCTAAACAATGGCTTACTCTTGCAGGTGAATGAATCAAAGACTATCCTCAAACTGTGTGATTTTGGTTCAGCCTCCCACATTGCTGATAATGACATTACACCTTACCTGGTCAGCAGGTTCTACAGAGCTCCTGAGATCAGTAAGCTCACCTATCCAATTTCAAATACAAGAAAGGAATAGAGAGAGAGTGCTGGTCCAATAAATGTTGTCTACGTACTAAGATACCCAAGAATTGGCAATAGACTTTATATTACAATGTCTTTTGAATGGGCCGATACTTTAAACGATTCCTGTTTAAAATAACGAACAATGTCTGCCATCTTTTCACCTCGCTCCATTCTCTCAATTATTTTCACTTTTGTCTCCATTGTCATTGCTTGGTGCTTCTTAGCAGTACCAGCTTTATTGTGCAGCTTTTATGCTTGCTTCCAGATGTCCTGGGCTGCATGTACTGCATTGCAGAGGATGCACGCTCCTCGCACATGGCAATGTACACTGGACATATGATCTAAATTCTGTGATTGAACATCACAGAATCTCATGTTCTGCAATCTCATGTTCAGATTTTTGAAAGTTTGTCACTTGACTGTTCGTATGTAGGGGACTGACTCTATATAATGTAAAATTGTTGTAATGTCATAATCATTTACTATAGTGCAAGGTGCAACAATGACTTGTACTGTTTTCTCTTTGCCTGCAGTCATTGGAAAGCCGTATGATTATGCCATTGATATGTGGTCAGTGGGTTGCACCCTGTATGAGCTTTATACAGGAAAGATATTGTTTCCTGGCTCCTCCAACAACCACATGCTCAAACTGGCCATGGACCTTAAAGGGAAAATGCCGAACAAGGTCTGATCTGGCTTGTGAATTAACGTCTTGCTTTTATTCTTATTATGGAATGAGACCATATTTGCAGTATGTTTGAAATGTTGACATTGTATTAATTTCTGATATTGCATTTACCAGTTTTTTTTATTGTCTTCAGATGATTCGGAAAGGTTTATTTAAAGATCAACATTTCGACCAGAACCTCAACTTTCTGTACATAGAAGTGGACAAAGTGACTGAAAGGGTTTGTTAAAATTCCTAATGTTTATAACGTTTAGTCTATGCATAGTATGATATTTTTGCAATATTAATTTGTTTATTTGCATATTACATTGCAAAAGAACTTATTGTACAAAAAAAAATTACCTTCTTAATGCTTTTGCTCATACATGTACCTCTATATTCCCCAGTACTGATGTAAAACCTCTGATTATCTTTAGGAAAAAGTGACTGTGATGAGCACTATTAACCCAACTAAAGACCTGCTGGCAGACATGATTGGCGGCCAGAGGCTTCCAGAAGAGCAGAGAAAGAAAGTGATGCAGCTTAGGGATTTGTTCGATGGCACACTGATGTTGGACCCTGCCAAGCGCATTAGTATAAACCAAGCCCTGCAACATTCATTCATTCAGGACAAGATCTGACCTGACCAATTTTCTTTGTTTCATGTCTAACTTTTTTAGCCTTCCACTAGAACTATTTTGTCCTGCCAGTTCCTTTTTGGATATCAACCATGCAATGCAAATTTAATTCTATTCCCTGTATAATTTTCATGTTTTCTTTAGTGTAAAATAATGAATAACTGTGGGATTTGTTAAATGGTTGGAGCTGTGCCTGATAGAGCGTACTAACCAACAGCACTGGAGTTGGACTGAACCAAGAAACTATATTCTAGAATGTTTGAAACCATTTGATTGTTCTTTTTTGTTGTTGTTGTCGCCCCCCCCCCCCCCCCCACCCTCCCATTTTGTTTTATAAGCATTTCTTGTTTTTCTCATTACATTCTTTGAATTATCTTTTTATTGTAAATAATCTATTCAATGTTGCATTTTCACACGATGTGCGGTTTTTTTCTGCAGTTGTTAGGTTTATATTTATCATCCTATTTAAACTGAGGATGTTGTCTGCAAAAGAATAGTGTGACCACCAATAAGGCTAGTTTAAACGTGATTGATTTTGCATGCACATGTATGAGCAGAGAGAAACATGAACGTGGCATTGTTCACATACTTGCCTGCATTCCTTATGTACACACCTGGAGGATTAAAAGCAACATCCACTCAATCACACGTCACAAATGAAATATACTAGAATTTTGTTTACTGGTGTAATGATTTCATATTTCTTTCCACCATAGTCAAGTATCTTGAATCAGAAAACAGTTTACTTATTTGGATCAGCCACAAACTGGCATGTAAAATATTGGTTGGGTTTAAACGTGAGGTTTCCTGGCAACAAAGGTTGGGCAACTTTTTCTATATAGACATTTTACCATTTAACCATTTCAATATAGACAATTTTCCATTTACTATCTTGTTATAACAGCTTTCTTATACTTTTTACATTTACTTAAATAGATAATGACAAAGCATGTAGAAAATGCATTTGGCACAAAACTTTAACATTGGACTAAAAAGTATAATGTTTCTAATGCACCAGCAGCTTGCATCTGCTAACTTTGTTTCATAAAAAGTTCAAGGTGCCATGAGTTTTAATTAAACTGTACATCAAGAACCAGGAATAACTACGATCCACCAAATTTGGCAATTTCCCAGGGGTCGCATTTGAAAAAAAGCTTAGCCCTTATTCCAATTTTTTTTTAAAGGTGTTTTTGCATAACTCTGTATTACAGGAATACATTTGAATACTAAATCATGTACAACATCTTTAAATTTAGTAAGGTGTATTTAAAAAAAAAATTTAAACCTGTTTGGTGAGGAGTGAGAGAACACTGGTCTTTACAATGCATCTTTGATAACTATGCAGATCTTATGCATCTAATTAGTTCCATATCAATGGTCTAATCTATAAAGGCCTATATGGGTCAAAACTCCAAACACGGATAATATCACTTGATCTCAGCTGGAGTTTCATTATTTCAGAAACTGATGCATATTGACATGTAAAAGTGAAATTTTCTCTTGCAATACAGTTTATACAGCGCATTATTGTTAATCAAATGTTACCAGATCTAGGATAAAAAGGATGGTTAATTTTATCAATTGAAATATCTTACAAAAGCAACTTTTTTGGAAAAAACATTTGTCAATTTGGAAAAATTGTCCATTTGTTTGCAAGATTTCATTAACACCTCTCCAAATAAACATTTTGAAAAGTCCTAAAAAAATAATGAACAATGTGTAAAACACGGCATGTACAGTAGATTTTGGGTGCAAATGAAAAGATGACCACCTTACAGATCTTTTTTAGTTTGTTTTTAGTCAGGGGTAGCTCAGTGGTTAAGGCACTGGATTACTGATTGGAATGTCCCACGTTCAAACCTCGGCACCTCAAGTTGCCCCTGTTGGGCCCTTGAGCAAGGCCCTTAACCCTCACCTGCTCAGATGTATAATGCAATGAAATTTAAGTCACTCTGGATAAGGTTGTCCATCAAATGCTGTAAACGTAGTCAGCTGTGTTTTTTCCAACATCAATTCAATTTAGTTTGTATATTAATTTTAACAATAGGATTATGATAAAAGAAGCAGCCTTACAGAATCTTGCTCTAGAGAATCTTGATCCCAGGGACTGATGGTCCATGTACATAATGGCCAAATGACAAACGCACACCAACATTCAGACTCAACTCATTCTAATACACTTGCTGTTGTCTTGACATTTTTGAGAACAGAGATGGTGAGAGCCATAAGTGGTGCAGAGCACCAATTTAAGTAAGTGGTTCTTTAATGGATTACTGCACATATATCCACCTAAGGATAAAGTTGGTGCATGCTGTCTGCACACAGGGACTGTATTTCTTTGACTTCTATATCTAATTTACTCCGTGCCCGAGGACAGTGTGGGAAAAAAATCTGAACTTGTTTTCACATTGTGGCATTGACCTCGAAGTCTGGTTCATTTTGAGCAGTGAGAACACAACCGTTCTTTCCCCTAGTTTACTTGAAAAGGTGGTCTCAAGAATAATCCAGCGTGCAAAAGAACTCAAGATTTTTCAACATTTGTTTCCCTAAAATCTCAATAATATAGTGTGTTGGTTCACTTCCTCATTCTCTTCTTCATTTGTTTATTGGTGGATCATAACACATAAAATGTAGTCATCTTATGTGTGTGTGGGATGGGGTGGGATAGATACTACCACCTCTTGGATCAGTGTAATTCCACAAGTGTACCTAAGAATGGAGAGCATAAATAATGTGACCACTGGCCAACCGTTGAGGGGGAGCAACTGTTCCTGGGTACAAATCAATCTTGCCTAATGTAAAAACACCCTGTATCGTTGTTGAGACCATTTTTTCCAGAGAACTCAGGGATACGAACCTGGAGCCCTAATGTGAAAATGCCCTATATACTTTATATATATGTATTGTATACATATATGTTTCTGTCACCGGTCAGAATTATTATTTCTAAACAAACATGGCAAATAATTCATTCCTACCACACGTGATGCCAGTGTGGGAATAATCTTAGGAAATTCTTGAAACTGTGTTTAAACATGATATCAAAACCTGCGGATTAATCCAGAAAAAAAAAATTTTTGATTCAAATAACTTTAATAATCCCAGAGGGAAATTGCTTAAGATGGAGATGGTGAATGAACATACAATACCATCGATTTGAAATTTTTGCTAAATATTTTCCCCTTAAATAAATGAGCACAATAGATGGAAAGCACAGACCAACAACATATTTTTTTTATATATATTTTTTCTCAAATAACTCTTATTACCAATATCATCAAAGTGTTGTATGACCCTTTAAAAAAATTACTTTATTTTGAAGAAATAGTTGACCAAAAACACATTTGGAAAACAGTAAAAAAAAAAAAAAAAAAAGATTACTAAAACAAGCATTCAGTTCTCTAAAAAGAATTAATAGTTTATTTTCATACACAGTGGTAATGAAAAGGACATTGCGGAAGATGAAATTTTGTATTAAGATAATGTGGATGATTTTGTTCCACTCGATATAAAAGGGAATTTGAGTGGATAACTCGTCTAGATTTTATATCTATATTGTAGAACTGAGAGCAACTCATTTGAATGTTATTTAATTTAATTCAGGGTTTCGTTTCACAGTTTTCAGTCTTTTCCCTAGACAATTTTCAGGTGTGGTGGCAAGAGGATGATTGGTGAAAACCCTAATATTTTTGGTTATTTATTTTTCATGCAACACTAAATGTTTTGTTTGTGATTTACATGTAAAGGTCAATTAAAACCAGGAGAGAATTAATATGATTTATTTATTGGACACAAATAGCTGTTCAGGCTACAAATTACATCACAATAAAAGAAGTGAGAATAAACTGTGTTCTTGTTTTAAGAAAAGTAATTTAAAAAATTCATACAATAACTGTAAAATAAAAACATGCTATATCATATAATTTCACATCATATCATAACCCCAATTCCCCCCAAAATGTCAATAAAACCAAAAAGAACTCATCTGTTAAGTCTCTTCACCTTTATATTAGATAGAAAGTGTCCTGACCAAATTTCCCAATGTGTGGTACAGGAACTGCACAGTATCCATATCTACAAGACAGAGCAGCACGCTATGTAAATACAACTGCTGATGCACCTGGACACATCTCCAGTAATGTACCTGGAATCATTGGGTGTTTAAGGTCTTTCAACATCATACACCCTCAACCAGGTGACCCAGCCGTCAGATTGTGCCAATAGATGAAACTGGCCAATGACACCTACTACAACAATCACAGCATTGACAAAGCCACTAGCAAACCCCCTCTCATCCCATGGTCTCTTGACTCTCTTGCATGTGTCAGAAGATTCAGGAGCATCTGTGTCACCATAAGCAGACACCACAACAATTTCTACATGGAGATTGTCAGATTACTGCTGCATCTCAATGCTCAAATTGACTAATCAAACACCTAACCCCATATAACTCAAGAACCAGTGCACACCATACTTTACAAAGCTGCATCAAGACTCTTTAAGGAGCTCTGTGCTTTTTTTCTGCTATGTATAATGTATCTATTGCACCTCCACTACTAAATACTTTACAGTTTACAGTCCATGTTCTGTGTTTTTATTGTCGTGTATATTTAGTGTCCAGTTCTGTGTATTTAATTCAGTTAAATACAATTTTATTTGTATAGCAGTTAAACAATGTACACTGTCCCAATGCAGCTTAAATATTTTAAATCTTACAAAATGTATGCTTTATATATTGCCTGAAAAAACCTTGAGACTCAAAAGGGAACACATACTCATTTGGGTGACAGTGTATACCACAATCATTAATAAAAGTATGACATATGCTACTGTATATGGGCAATGTGCAATTGTATAACAGGGAAGTAATTTTTATTTAACATGAAGTCCACTTTGATGCGGTTAACCAGCTGCTAGAGGCTGTCATGTGTTACACTAAAATAAATGCTAAGTCAATTTAATTAAAGTACCATTTATTGATATAAAATACATGGAATTCCATGGTATGAGCTTAAATATAAAAGCAGATGTTATGTCGAAGGCTTATTATTTAATTTTCCTTCTAATATGCAGAAACAAGCCCTGATGTACAGTATTTTGACTTATAGTGTTTATTTAAACAAAAACCCAAACAAGCACAGGGATATTACTGTATTTTGTTTTCTTCCCCACTCAACCTTGGGGGAAAAACAATTCTTCACTCTGTCAATCGTATGTCTGACTGAGTATTTTACCCTTGAGCATGGCTTATAATAGCTTATAATATCGGCCAGAATTAATAAAATATATTATTTACCACTTTGACACATTGGAAGAACAGCCAAATATCTTATGTGTGTTTCTGTGTGGGTTAATAATACTGTATACATAAAAGCTTAAGTGGTTCAATTCCACTTATGTGCGATTTACTGCACTTTAAATAATTTCAGGTCAAATTACAAACCAAGTATATTTGGTCTTTATGTATAGGTAGATAGATAATACTTAAATATGCTTTTCTTAAGTATATCATGATCAACATATTAAGCACAAGTAGGCTAAAGTACTGTATACATAAACTTTTATGTATACTGGTCTGTTTAAGGCAAGTTTACTTAAATATATATATATATATTTTTTTAGCATATCACTGAAAACAACCAAGTCCCACAGCATTGATGCTATTAGTATGTATTAGTATTAGTATTAATAAAACATAATTTAATTAAAACATCTTCAGCAATCTTCAGGGTAACCTGTACAATTACAATACTAATATCCAATGCCCCTAGTTGGAGGTTCGTAGTTGGATGGATAGATAGTATAAATATATACTGTACTTTATAGTTTTATTGTTATAGTTATATATAACTTTATAGTTATATAGTTTTATTGATGTTATATTTAATTTACTTGTTTTGTGCAAAAATATTTTTGTCCCAAAAGATATATAATAAAAGTGGTTATAATTGGTTATAAAATGATTATTAATTTGTTTTGTACCAAATGTTAGTGAAAAGGAATGGCAATTTTCAATTAATTCATTATTTTATTTATTTAGTGGGGACCTGAAAGGGAGTTCACCCAAGGCACGATATGCACTAAAACTGCCACTATTCCTGATGTAATGCAACATTTATTATTGCAAATTGAATAATGCTTGTACATTACTGTGAATTTGTTTATGAAAAAAGGAGGACAAACGTGTGTACTTTTTCCAGTACTCAAACTTAAAGTCACACATCCTTTGGCACAGTTTTTGATCATTAAAAGAAATTGTGAAGTTAAATGTGATTGTGATCACTTAAACACAGTGGCGGCTGGTGCAAAAAAACACATCTTTTTTGGTGGGGGCAAACAAAATGAAAATTAAACTTTCAACAATCGCCTGTAAATACCTATTTATCAGGTGATTAAGCATTATTACTACTTGTATAAATAAAATAAAGGCATGACTCACATCGCATCCAGTCAGGCAGATCTGCTTGCCATAAGAAGTGATGGAAAAGCACCGAGGGTAAGCTCGGCCGCGATCGCTTGATTGCTGCATAATTAGAAGATCAGGTTGATCTGGTCCAAGCTCTTTAAATTTTTTCTTTCTTTGTCCGATCGCCGTGCGAAGGGGTATTTTAGCAAAGAAATTACAGAATTTTCTCTCATATTTAGCTGGTTTCCACGTCAATCCCTATTCAATACATTAACTAACAATCTGCTAATTGTTAATAAGAGAGAATGGTCCAATCACATGAGCCCAAATATTTAAAAACAATATTGATTCGCTACGAACAAAAGTGGAATGGTTTTGATCAGCCGCCACTGCTTAAACACTTGCTGAAATTGCTTTGTAAATAAATTTAAAAAAACGAGCAGAAATCACAGCTTTCACAGTGGGATAAGAGCATTTTAACATGCACAATGTGACAATAAAAACAATTAGTCAAAACAGTTGTGTGGAAGAAAACCACTTGTTAGTCAGACAAATCTGAAAAAGACTTCAATTTGCTCGGGAACATAAAGATTGGACCTTGGAGAAATGGAATATCATGTGGTCTAATGAGTCCAGATTTACCCTATTTCAGTGCGATAACAATTGTTCGTAGGCTTTAGGCTCATTAGGATTATATGGCTATAAAATAATGTCAGCGGTTTACATGAATGTGTTGAATGGCATGGTGATCCCAATTAGTGTATTTTTTCTTTCCTAATAGCATGAACATAATTCCAGGACGAATAATCACTCACTCACCGAGACTTAGGGCATGAGGAGACCCTGGACGGGGTGCCAATCTATATTGGGCAACACCAATTAGCCTGGTGATGTGCATGTCCCTGTACTGTGGGAGAAAACAGGAATACCCCGGAGGAAACCCACCAAGCACAGGAGAACATGCAAACTCCCGGCACACAGGAACTGAACCCCGACACTGGAGGGGCAAAGACCAAGTCAGCAGCCTCAAACTGTGAGCGCGATGAATCATTATTACACATGAACTGGCCACAACAGTGTATTGACCTTTTGAAAGTCTTTGAGTCGTGCAGAAGAAGACTCTGTGAAGTGCTTCGACACATTCGGCATCAGTACAAGTTTTCAGCGAAAAACTAATATGCAGCTCTGGACGGAATTAAATGCTGCGACGTTGAGATCAACAGCACCGCAAATGCGCGTTGTCGTCAAAGCTATAAGCGGTCCGATTAAATATTAGAGTTAGTTTGGAGGGCATACAGTATGTGATTCCTCCTACTAGTTTATTTTAATACATATTGCACTCAAGTTCGAATTCGGAACAGTAATAATGGATCGTTCTACATTTAACATTTAATATTTCTCGCTTATAATATACACAGTGTAGCGGCTAACTTTCTACCGGATGTGAGCGAGTGTCTGTAAGACTCCTCAGTGACTAGGACCTCCTCTTAGGGCCTTTCACATTTTCACATAGGCACTTAGCGGGAAGGGAAGGAAGGAGGGAGGGGGAAACGTGTTAAATGTCGACTTTCCCCTCTAAATCTGATCACACAAACATTGTCTGCTGTTCTATTTACATTCAACTCAGGCGGCTGCGCTGCATTTGCCGCTTCCTAAAGCAAAGGGTCAGGGCTTGTCCACTCAGCTGACAAGAGGTTGACAGGCGTATTGGGACGCGGCCGGTATACATAACGGTCCACGTCCACGCAAACGGATACTCTGGAAAAAAAACTTTTCTTTTAAGTACTTGTTGGTTCAAGTCTTTAATTCGTTCGCGAGTGGCAGAACCCAAAGATTTTGTAGACATGTGATAATGAGTCCTATATGTGGGATTCTCCTGCCACATTTTGATCTGCGTCAGGAGTCTCGCTGTTAGCTGTCATCAGTCTGGACATTTAGACGGTCAGTTCCTCGACACTTCGAGCTATTTCTTCGTTTGAGACGTCCCTATTTGGTCATGTAGGATAAAAAGACGTGCCTTTTAAAGAGTTGGGGACTTTATGGAATGGCATCGGCGGTGTTTGAGGGAACCTCCCTGGTCAACATGTACGTGAAAGACTGCTGGGTTAACGGCATCCGTAAGCTGATTATAAACCCACGGGGAGAGGAAGAGGAGTTCTTTGACATACGGACTGAGTGGTCGGATAGAAACGTCTTGTACCTCCACCGGAGTTATGAGGATTTGGGACGACTTTTTAAAAGACTTTTGGAATGTTTCCCGGAAGACAGGCGAGATTTGTCGAAGTCTCCTCTAGTAGAAGGTTCGTATAAAGTTTTGACTGAAGCACGAGCCGACAGAAGCCCTGATAGTATAATTAACTTCAAATTCAATTCCTTTAAGGATATAACATTTATTTTCAAAATATTTAAGCATTTCGTGATGGTTACTATAAAAAGCCATGATGCATGTATACACGAAAGTTGCTGTTTTAGAAGGGTCATATTATTTGCCTACATCAAACAAAGGGAATATTTGGGTTAAGAATGGTTCAATACATTATTAAAACCTGAAAAGTCAATGAACTGTCAATGTCACCGAAGAAATGTGGTCTGAAAAAAATTTATTGTAAAAAGATGTGACCATAAGACACCACAGTGAGGCTAATTTGAAAAAAAAATGCTTTGAGATTGGCATATAGATTGGGTTTTGGAGCAATGGAAAAAGTTTGTGTTTTGATGATTCCAGAATGATCCTATTCCAGGGAAAAAAGAAAAGGACGTAAAACCATGCAGGCATCATGCACTTTGCACATTGTACAAGCCTCTGGAAGTTTGGAGGTGTTATGGTCTAGGGTTAATTGGTAGAGTTGACTCAATAAATAATGAATCTACAATACACCTATACAAAATTTAATTTATTTCACATTTCATACTTTCACAGTTGCATTCAGTGGTGAAAGACATGTATTTTTACAACAATAATTTAACAAGTATAATTCAAATAATTGTATACAAATTATTTTACGTTTCATATTTAAATATTTTACTTTTACAATAATACCACCAACAGCAACATCAATAGTAATATTATTAGTAGTAGTAGTATTATAATCATGCTCACATGCTCAAGATTTTGGAGGCCACTAATCCCACACTGGAATCCCATATGATATGAGTGAATTATTTGATGTTTTTTTTAAACTAACTATGGTGGATGACAGATATGTGCTAATCAGTAAAAATAGAAGTGAAGTTAGCATGTATTGTATAAATGGTATACAATTGATTAAGTGAGAAAACTAAAGGTGTGCTGATTAATTGGGCACCGAGTGACTCAACTGTCAATAATCAACTGTCAATAACAAATCACATAAACCGATACTATTGGGATGATGCAAAATACACGAGTCCCGTTGACCCTCACTCAGCCACCTACAGCAGAAGCCCTCAAAAAGCTGAAGCCTCACTCTGCAAAGAGTACATAGACTAGAGCTATTATCACAAAAATATTTCTCAAGAGAGAAATAAAGATAGATTCAAAGTTCTGGCCAAGGTAGCAGTTGCAAAAAAAAAAAAAAAAAATGCAGAAATTGATATTTGTAAAGAAATGTCTGCCCTCTCTCATTACTGAATAGCCATGTATGCCTCGCCAAATACAAAGTGACTGACTGCTTTAATTTTAAAACCGCGCAGTTTCATTTGTTATTCATTGATGCAGCTTTGTTCCATGTGCTACATGTTATAAACAGTGAATATAGTTGGACAGTCGCATCTTATACAAGTACATCAGTGATCAGAGCACACCTAGAGAAAAACAATATAAGGGATGTGTCACGTTCTGTTAGATGTAGGACTGTGGGCTTGGTGTTGAGGCATAGACAGAGGGGATGCAGTGTAAAACAAAGAGTCTTTAATAATAAACCAAACAAGCAAAACATGAACAAAGGAAGTTGGCTTAAACTTGTAGCAAGCAATCAACAGAACTCAAACACTTAGACATAAGACTAGGGATTACATACACTGATATACAATACAGACATAGGATACAAACTGGACAAGACACACGAAACAGCCTAACGGACTAAACACTAGGGACAATGCATGCAAGGGATAAACAAACAAGACAGGCTTGGCTAGGTCGACTAGCTGTCACACCCATTGGCTGCTAAGCTAGCTAGTAGCTAAACAGGCTAGTAGCCCAAGAACCAAGGGATGAACAGACAAGGTACACAGCAGACTAGGTATAAAACAGACTAAGAACTCTAAAGGTTAGTGGCTAAACGGGTTAGTACCTAAACAGACTATGATCTAAGCAGACAAGGAGACTAGACAGACTAAGATCTAAACATGTTAGTAGCACCCTCATTAGTATTTATACAGACTAAGACCTAGACATGCAAAGGAAGTCACTCACACAAAAGGGTAAACACAAAAGGCTAATTCTCCTATCGGCTAAGCCTGCTAGGAGACACAGAGACACAGCAACATACTAAATTAAGACAAATATAACCTTAACTTAAAAGATCCAGAAACCAAAAGGCCAACTATACGGTTATTTAAACAAACTAAAATAGAACAAAACAAAAGCCCACTTAACAGAACTCACATTAATGCTCGACCCAGTTTCCCAGAACAAACAGGTATTTATAACAATTCTAATGAGCATCCTCAGTTCAGGTGAGCACCCGCGGCACCTGACCGAGGAGCCTTCTGGGAAACTGAGTCTATGAACAAAACTACAACTAAAACACTGCCCTCTAGTGGGCAACCCTCACAGGATGGGCTGCATTTAATTACTCATGTTCATTTCAGTTGTGGTCTTAAAGGTCTAAATTAATAATATAATTTGTAACAAAATCTAAAAAAAAAAAGTCTGTATGTATGTACTGTATGTATTTATAAAAACTGTTGCAGAATTGCAATGTTAATCAAATCGGCATTTAGGTGTTGTGTGTATTTGTTTTTGTATATTTTCATTTTCATTTAAAATATCTCCGAGCTTATACAAATATGCATACAGAAAGCGGAAACATTAGAACTAAACATAAACTAAGCATAAACCATTTTAAACATTACATAAATTCTCTTCCCACATGAAACACACAAGATTATCAGCTATCGCTTAATATCTTGGAGAGACTATTTGTATCTGTATCTGATTAAAGGCTGTAAATTTTCTTTACTTGGTAAAGAATAGATGCAACTGTTAACATCACCCATTGGTTCTCAAACACCTCTGCATCTACAGAAAATAACTAAAATTATTTTTATAAAATAATGTAAAAATAATGCTGCCTACCCACCTACTGTAGCAGAAGTTGTCCGCTAACACAGAAAAAAGGTTTAATCCTGCTAAAGCAAGCATGAAATAAACATGTGCACAGAACGTGCATCTCCTTAAAAAATATACAACCAGAAATCTAAGTTTTCTTGCATTGAAATTATTTCAGTTTTATTTGTATAGGGCTTTTAACAATTGACATTGTCTCAAAACAGCTTTACACAATCAAAAGAATTATTTAAGTTTGTACGGAATGTGAATGTGTATGAATAAAATGTTCAGATATTCCCTGGCGAGCAAGCCCGAGGGCGACAGTGGCAAGGAAAAACTCCCTGAGATGGTAATAGGAAGAAACCTTGAGAGGAACCAGACTCGACAGGGAACCCATCCTCATCTGGGTGAAACAGATAGCAGGAAATGATCTGCATTTATACAGTGTTAGGTTCAGCTATAATAGTTGATGTTAATTGATGTTATAATAGTTGATGTAAAATGGAGTCCAGTAGTTATTGGAGACTCAGATAGACTTGTAGAAAGTTCCAGTCCTGAACTATCGAATTGTCAAGTCCTCAGAGGAACAGCTGACAACACCAGTCGAGGCCAGAACCATCTTCTAAGTAGATAGAATCATCCCCAGACACCAGGCGCATCCTAAAGAGACACACGGGGCATCCATGCGATGAGACCTCCAACCAGAAACCGGGCACCAGGATGGATCAGACAGGTCCGGAGGGCAGAGGGAGTCTGGATCACTGGCAGCTCAGGAACCACATGTGTAGCTCGACAGAGAGAGAGAGAGAAAGAGTGAAAGGGGGAGACAGGGGGAGAGAGGAAAGAGAAAGAGGGGGAGGAAGAGAAGAGGAGAGATTGCAATTAGGTATGGTCACAGTCACAATGTCTAATGTGAATGTATATTTACTGTAGAGTGCAAGCAGGGACTCCGGCAGGACTAACTATGACAGCATAACTAAAAGGGAGAGCCAGAAGGAAACACAAACATGAGGGCTCCCTGAGATGTAAAGCAAACAATCACCTCACCGTCAACAAACCTGAGTGATCAAATGAGACTGAGGAAGACAGCATCTAAACATACCAGTTCACCATAATACTCTACGTCCATGAGTCCCCCAGATCTGCTCCTTTACCTTATGGCAAATCTATTTATAAAAATGCTTGGCTAAATAAATAGGTTTTGAGCCTAGACTTAAACACTGAGACTGTGTCTGAGTCCCGAACACTATTTGGAAGACTATTCCATAATTTTGGGGCTTTGTAAGAAAAAGCTCTGCCCCCAGCTGTAGTTTTCATAATACGCGGTACTGATAAGCTGTCACGTTCTGCCATGGTGTTGGACTGTGGGCTTGGTGTTGAGGCATAGATGCAGAGGGGATGCAGTGAAACAAAGAGTCTTTAATAAGAATTCAAAAAACAAAAAGCAAACACGAACAAAACATGAACTAAGAGAGTTGGCTTAAAACTTGGGAGCATGTTGTAACAGAACTCATAAACACTTAGACATAAGACTAGGGATTACATACATTGATTCACAATACAGACATGGGATACAAACTGGACAAGACAAGACACACGAAACAGTCTAACGGACTAAACATTAGGGACTATGCATGCAAGGGATAAACAAACACAAGACAGGCTTGGCTAGGTCTATTGGCTGAGCTGCACATTAGCTGCTAAGCTAGCTCATAGCTAATCAGACTAATGGCTACACCAGCCAGTAGCCTGAGACACAAGGGAATGAACAGACAAGGTACACAGCAGACTAGGTATGAAACAGACTAAGAACTCTAAAGGTTAGTGGCTAAAGATGTTAGTACCTAAACAGACTAAGAGCTAAGCAGACAATGAGACTAGACAGACACGAAGACTAGACAGACTAAGATCTAGACATGTTAGTATCACCCTCATTAGTATTGAAACAGACTACTAGCTAAACATGCAATGGGAGTTACTTACACAAAAGGGTAAACACAAAAGGCTAATTCTCCTAGAGGCTAATCCTGCTAGGAGACACAGAGACAAAGAGACATAAACTAAATCAAAGCAAATACAAACTTAACTTAAAGTGCTCCTGAAACCAAAAGCCAACTATCATGAAATCAAACTAAAACAAGGAAACAAAACCCACATAACAGAAATTAATGCTCGACCCAGTTTCCCAGAACAAACAGGTATTTATAAAAGTGCTAATGAGCCTCCTCAGTTCAGGTGAGTATCCATGTCACCTGACCGAGGAGGCTTCTGGGAAACTGAGTCTAGGAACCAAAACTACAAAGTAAAAACACTGCCCTCTAGTGGGCAACCCTCACATAAGCAGCCTGCATCCTTTGACCGAAGTAGGCGTGGCGGATCGTAAGACACTAGCAGTTCGCTCAGATACTGCGGGGCGAGACCATTTAATGCCTTATATGTCAAGAGTAGTATTTTAAAATCAATGCGAAATTTCACAGGGAGCCAATGCAGTGAAGATAGGATAGGGGTGATGTGCTCATATCTTCTGGTTCTAGTGAGGACTCTCGCTGCTGCATTCTGGACTAGCTGAAGCTTGTTTATGCACCTAACTGAACAACCAGACAGTAAGGCATTACAATAGTCCAACCTAGAAGTGATAAAAGCATGAACTAGTTTTTCTGCATCGTTTAGCGACAATATATTTCTTATTTTGGCGATATTTCTGAGGTGAAAGAATGCTATCCTGGTGATATTATCTACATGAGCTTCAAATGAAAGGCTGGAATCTATAATCATGCCGAGGTCTTTTACTGTTGCACTTGACGGAACAGAAAGGCCATCTAAAGTTACGGTGTGATCTAAGATTTTACTTCTAGCTGTATGCGGTCCTATGACTAGAACTTCTGTCTTATCCGGATTAAGCAGAAGGAAGTTAATTAGCATCCAATTTCTTATGTCCTGCACACATTGCTCAACTTTAGTAAGATGGTTTTTCTCATCAGGTTTTGTTGAGACGTATAGCTGTGTGTCGTCAGCATAACAATGAAAACTAATACCATGCTTACAGATTATGTTGCCCAGAGGAAGCATGTAAAGGGAAAAAAGCAGTGGGCCTAAAACTGAACCCTGCGGAACGCCAAACTCCACTAGAGAACATGCAGAATAATCACCATTTAAGTCTACATACTGATAACGATCGGTCAAATAGGATCTGAGCCAGGAGAGGGCTGTACCCTTAATTCCTACTACATTTTCTAATCTGTGAAGAAGAATAGCATGATCAATAGTGTCAAAAGCTGGACTGAGGTCGAGTAATACAAGCATAGTTACACAACCCTGATCAGAGGCCAATAGGAGGTCATTTACTACTTTAACGAGTGCTGTTTCTGTGCTGTGATGAGGCCTAAATCCTGACTGATACAGTTCATGTATGCCATTTCTATGTAGATATGAACAATGCTGCTCCGCTACTATCTTTTCCAGAATCTTAGAGATAAAGGGGAGGTTTGATATTGGCCTGTAGTTGGACAGCTGACAGGGGTCGAGGTCAGGTTTCTTAATTATTGGTTTAATAACTGCTACATCCTCTCTCAACTATCTTCCGAAAGCTCCATAAACCCAACAGGCACCCTATTGCTCTTGAAGCCTTCTGTCCTCCGCGCTTACAGCTTCGGAGCAGGAGAGACTTCACTTGCTGTGTCCAGCTTGTGCTCTACAGATCTACGTCCACCGCATCAGCTAGTGGCGTAGGTCAGAGCAGTTTCTACATGTTCTGGATGAGACATGCTATTGCCAGCAGGAGGTATCCCCTGCAGTAATTGTGTGGCGCAAAGGGTTGGTTCCTCCCCGCACACATTTCTTACATTTATAAATCTGGATGTTCATGCTACTCCGGGCTCACTGCCCCCGAGTTAGCTGCCCAGGCATAGCTCTGAGACCTTCTTGGCTTTGTGCGCACACGCTACACAACCTTGGGGTCCAGACACCTGTAGTGCGGCGGCGTTGGTATTCTCGTTCCCATAGCGTTTTCGCGCAGCATCGAGTGTAGCCTTGAAAGGGATTTTGGAACATAACCAATGCTGAGTGAGGAATTAATTATTCTCAACAGCGGTTCTGTTATTGCTGGTACTATCTGTTTAAGAAAATGTGTCGGTATAGGATCTAATATACAGGTTGATGAATTTGCAGAAGAGATGAGTGAAATTAGTTCATTCTCTTCAAGAGGAGTAAAGTATTCTAGGTTTGAATCTGATATGGCTAGGTTAACATCTGTATCAATTACATTGTTTGGTTTCAAAGCCTCAATTTTATGCCTGATATTTACAATTTTATTATTAAAAAAGTTCATGAAGTCCTCACTATTGCATGATGTTGTTGTGGAGATTTCTGTAGTGGTCTTATTTCTGGTTAATTTGGCTACGGTATTAAATAAAAATCTAGGATTATTTTTATTTTCTTCTATAAGAGTGGAGAGATACGTTGATCTAGCTACACTAAGAGCTTTCCTATAGTTCAGGATGCTCTCTTTCCATGCTATTTGAAATACCAACAATTTAGTTTGACGCCATTTACGCTCTAATTATTATTTGTTTTCATGGAAGTATTATAAAATAATAATATACCAGTTGTCACATTCCACACAAAAATATGTTACTTTCAAGCAGTATAGAGAATGAGTAAGGCCTTCTTCACACGGCCTTAAGTTTTTGGATAAACAAATGCGCTCTGACCATCCTAGACGTTTATGTTGCGTTTTGTAGTGGCGCTCGATTGACTTCTACGCTGATGTTCATTTGGCTGTCTAACGCCAGCCTGCAGCCCAAGTTGTAGTTTGTGTGTTAACCTGTGGAGGCAGTGTCGGGAACTGGATATGAAAGCCCTTGTATAGACGCTGTATAACGCACGTGAACACTCTCATTAACTATATATAGGCATATAGGTATGGAGAAAACCCTCGGCGCTTGAGCCGCACTCACCGGATGCTACGAACGGCAGAAAAACGCTCGATTTTAACGCCTGTGTGAACTAGGCCTGTGAATAAGTTTGTTGTAGGCAAATAGAGTGACGATAAGATTATAACCAATAAGATTATTTTGTTAGTGGATAAACTTCAAATTTACAACCTAAGCATATATACCACCTGCCTAATATTAAATAGGTCCCTCTTTTGCCAAAACATCCCTGAACCATGGACTCCTCTGGGTCTCTGAAGGTATGCTGTTGTATCTGGCACCAAGTCATCTGTAACAGATCCTTTAAGTCATGTAAGTTGTGAACTTGGGCTTCTACGGATTGGGATTGTTTTTCCAACACGTCCTATAGATTCTTGATTGGATTGAGATCTGGAGAATTTGGAGGCTAGGTCACCACCACAAACTTCTTCTGTTCCACATTTTAGTATGGCTGGGCGAATTATTCAAAGAGGTAACTGCCTTCAGGAAATATTGTTTCCATGAAGGGTTGAACTTTGTCAGCGACAAGGTAGGTGGTGCATGTCAAAGTAACACCCACAAGAATGGCAGTCTCATTGTTTCCCAGCAGAATATTGCCCAAAGCATCACACTGCCTCTGCTGGCTTTCTGGTCAGCGTTTGCACTAGGGCTGCACGATATTAGGAAAATATGCGATATGCGATATTGTTGTTGAATACTGCGATAACGATATTTCTTGCGATATAACATTTCCCTAGAGAAATGCATTTTTTAATTATTATTATTGCCCATTTTTTTATTATTTATTTATATATAATGATCATACTAAAATAAACAGGTAATAGATATTCGTCTGATGTAATTAAATCTAATTCAGGCTAAAAAGAAACTATATGTCAAGGAAGTTGCAAATATTTAGACTTCAAAACACTATGAATGACTTAAAACCCTCAGCAGATATTCTGACTTCTGGTTTGCTGTTACTATAAACCTGCCAACACAATATGAATTACTTTATATTTACATGTAACCATACACTCATCAATAGTGTCTTAAAACAAGAGCATCTTTTAAACAAAATATTCTCTTTGGCTTGCCTGTTTTTTTTTTTATTTTTATAAAAATAAATATTATTAAACAAAAAAAAAAAACTATTTGTCACACACAGACGCGCACGCACGCACGCACACACACACGCGCGCGCACGCACGCACGCACACACACACACTCGCTCCGCGACCGGCACTAGGACCCGGAAGTAATGCGGGCGCGAACCCGGAAGTATAAGAGGAGTAAACAAACTACGACATACAGCTTAGTCACTGAGTTCGCCGCCAGATTGTTTACTTTCTGATTTGAGTGTGTGTTTATAGGACGCGGGTTAAATGTGTGTTTTTCCCTTGCTCCCCTTCTGTGAGAGTCCTTAAACTAAGTCGCGTGGTTATCCGCCTACTCGCTTGCTTCCGCGTTTGGGTTTACCGTCTATAAAGGGCTAACGGCTAATCGTGGCTAACGGCTAATCGCTAAGTCTTCTGATCATCCGGGGTTAGTTCGCGACAGAATGAAGTATAAAGATATAAATAATATATATATATATATAAAAGCGGGTATAAACATAGTAAGGGCCCATCTGATTGGTCAAATTTGGACACACAAATGCTTGGCAAATAAAGTATTTATCGCAACTCCTTGCAATATGGTTATCGCGCATGCCATTATCGCGATAACGATATTTTTTCGATATATCGTGCAGCCCTAGTTTGCACCTCACGTGCATCAGTGGGCCATGACTGCCCATGACACTGACTGCCCGCCCATGTTGTCAGTTCACTTATTTTACTTGCTTGGATCACTTTTGTTAGATCCTGGCCATGGCAGTCTGGAAATATCACACAAGTTAATTTTAGTCAACTGCAGTTAATTTTAATTCAGCACCTGTCTCTTTAAACTTAGATTATTATGCTTGTTACTATTAGTTTAAGTCTATATTTGCCGTATTTTCTGTAATTTAGCTTGTATGTCTATTTGTACGGCGGCACAGTGGTGTAGTGGTTAGCACTGTTGCCTTGCATCCCCTGGGTCCGGGTTCGATTCCCGGCCAGGTTTGATGTGTGCATGGAGTTTGCACAACCCCAACCCTGTGCTTGGTGGGTTTTCCGGCAGATTAGGCTAATTGGCATTCCCAGATTGGCTGTAGTGTGTGTGTGCACCCTGTGATGGATTGCCATCCTGTCCAGGGTGTACCTCGTGCCCTAAGTCACCTGGGATAGACTCCAGGCCCCCCCACGAACCTGAATACAGGATAAAGCGGTATAGACGATGAGTGATTGAGTCTTTTTGTATGTTTTTTTAGCTTGATGATTTTGTAAAATCTGATTCCTTCTGTTATAATTATACCTCATGAACTGAATTATAAATGGATCAATCCCAAATGAGAAACCTTGAACACTCTGCTATTATATTATGCATGTGTTATGCAGCCAAAGGCAAATGGCACAGGAAGTGGATACAGGAAATCAGTCTTTCCCTAGGAAATCCTGTCAAGAAGCTCTAAAAACCACAAAACACATATATGCATGTCTCACACACACATATGATATTTCTGCTGTGCACTTATTTGATAATTAATTAATTTATTTTCAATTAGAGTTCAGGTCACAGATCATCCTGTCCGAATCTGCAGTGATCTACCACCCGAACAGAAAAACCATGTATGAGTGAAGGAATTGCATGATATTTCACTATATTGTTTTTTGTTTTTTTTTGGTTTTGTGTTCACCTAGGGCAGTGGTTCTCAAACATTTTCTGTCATTCCCCACTTAAGGGGGTGAGCGAATTTTTAAGCCCCACTTGTCAACAAAATGATAACGAAATCGGCCAAGTTTACTGTTATACTGAAATATCAGTTTCTAAACCAATGAGATCAAACAACACCAAGTTCAAAACAGATAAAATACACGTGCAATTGTTATAAAAGGCTTACGTTGTCACTTATCTTTGCATAATTGACCCCATGTTTATTATCCTGCTGTCTGTATTCTGGTTTGCCGCATTTATTTTCACTTTGGCCATATCCGTTTGGATGCTTGGATTTCAGATGATAGAAAAGGTTTGATATGTTTCCACCACTTGTTAAAACAGTGCACTTGTGTACCTTGCAAATCAAGTTTGTCTCATTCGTATCACTTTTCTTATACCCAAACCAATTCCACAACATAGACGATGCACCTTTTTCTTTACAATCTTCTCGTTGTCGGTTTCGTCACATGTAAGCAAACTCACTGCTGCTGCACCGTCTTCCATTGTCGAAGTGTATGTCGAACACATCAAAAGTGGGACGAAACCGTGGCACCCGATTGAATCAAATATCTGCGCGGCCCAGTGGACAGCGCAACGCGACTATCTGGATAGTGCAGAGATGATCCGGTTTATTCGCGCAGCCCGGTGGATCGAGCAGCGCTGACCAACTTTTAGCAGCGCCGCTCGAATCACAAACCTGCGCGACCCACTGTTTTTTATTTAAAAACAATTTATTTAAAATGTCACGTCTGTTTAATATTGTTTCCGCCTTGCCATGCCTGGTTTGTACGTGCGCATCCCAGCGGGGTAAAATGTAATTTGATGGTAGGCGCGGTCTAATTTTGTCAGAGTCGCACAGCGCTGCCCAGTGGGTCGCGCAGGTTTGTGATTCGAGCAGCGCTGCTCAAGTTGGTCCGACGTTAAACCATTATTGTTGCACTATGGTTCCACTTTTTCTCCCGGCCCCCAACTGATGTTATTTTAAATTTACTTGTATTAATGATCCATTTATTTGTGTGTGGTTGTTTAGTTTTGAGCATACACTCTTCATTATCAATAAAGAAAAGCATGAATTAGAACAGGTAATTTCCTATAATTTTCCACTAATTTCCTCCCGTTCATTGCGCCCCACCTGTCATGTCTGTATTCTCCACTAGTGGGACGCGCCCCACACTTTGAGAACCACTGACCTAGGGTATTGTATTTGAATAATCTCTGTGTCCTATGCTCAGAATAACCCTTTCTCACAGTACACTGGTGTTCCATTCCATCAGCGGAATAAAAGTCAATTGAACAAACATTTTCGGTCAGAATAAGGACGTCTTAAAAAGTTTGGAGATTAGCTCCGTTTACAAGCTCTGCTCCCCCCCCATATGTCCTCCCTCAGACACCTTAAAACCTGGCAGTAGAATACAGAGAATTTGGAAATGTAAATAAGTATTATCCTCATTGATGAAGTGCAAGACCACAGTGTTAACCGCTAAAGCACCGTACCTCTAGTACAACTGCACTTGAGTTGAAGTTAACTAACATGAACATTATCAATGCTCATAAAAAATTACACAACGTATTCCAGATTAAGAACATATTTATTTCCTTTATGAAGCAAACTTTTATACAAAGATAATGTATACTGATACCAAAACACAAGTCAATTCGACAGTGCGGTTCAAAACAAAACACAACGAACACCCAGTATGAGTATGAGTAGTGATGTGTATGAGTATGAGTAGTGATCTGCAATGGTTAAGATTAGAATTTGTCAAAATTAATCTCTGGTTGTCAACATACAGATTGTACTTCTCTGTAATTTCTTGCTTGGTGTATAAGAAGTCCAGTGTTGTAGCCATGGATGTCAGTATTACTTTACCATCACTGCCATGAGGAAGATACACAACACTGCTTCCCTGTTTACTTTTCTTTTGGAAATATTACGGTGAGGTGCATGTTAGCTCCCAAATTACAGTATCATGTCTGGTTTCATAGAACAAATCTGAGAAGTTAAGTGTTTTTCCCCTTTGGCTACTTTCCAATCGACTGTACTGGTAAATTGCTGTTCAGTATTTATTGTGGTGCATGTTTTTTTTGTCATCTATCTATCTATCTATCTATCTATCTATCTATCTATCTATCTATCTATCTATCTATCTATCTACAGTCAAGTTAAAAAATTAGTACCCCCTCTTTTACTTCTAGTCTTTTTGTGTCAAAACATAAAAATTAGGTGGTCCTATTGGGTCTCAGGCAAATACAACTTTAAAATACTTTTTTCACCTTGTCATTATTTATTTAACAAAAATGAATAAAAAAAGTACTCCCCATGATTCAATAGCTGATAGATCCACCTTTATCAGCAATATCTTGAAGTAATCGTTTCATGTATAACTTAATCAGTCTCTCACATCATGATGGAGAAATTTTGGCCCATTATTCTTTACAACATTGCTTCATTTTATTGAGGTTTTTAGGCATTTGCTTATACACGGCTCTTTTAAGGGCCCGCCACAGCATTTCTATTGACTTCAGGTCTGGACTTTGACTAGGCCGTTCCAAAACCTTGATTATTTTTTCAGCACATCTGATATAGAGTTACTGGTGTTCTTTGAATCATTATCCTGTTCCATGACTGACAGATTGCCTCATATTTGCTTCTAGAATATTTTGGTGTACAGAGGAGTTCATGGGTAACTCAAAGACTTCAATGTGTCAGGTCCTGTGGCTGCAAAAAAAAGCCCAAATCATCAACCCTCCACTTCTGTGCTTGATAGTGGATCTGAAGTGTTTCTACTGAAATGACTTCACGTTGGTCTCATTTGTCCATATGACAAGGTCAAGTCTTGTGGATTGTTTGTGTGCAGTTTTGCAAACACATCAGTTGTGCTTCCATGTTCTTTTTTAGATAAAAATGACTTTCTCCTGTCAACCCTTTCAAACAAACAGGGAATCCTCCCTCGTTGTGAGTGATATCAGCTAGCTGCGATTCAACCCCTTCAGTGACAATATCTAGGTAGCGTCTGTATAAAGGTTTTCTTTACTTTGTCATTATAAACTGAAGGGCCATGATTACAATATGCATACAATATTTGGTCTTAATATTATATATTGGTGCATGATTTCCATTCAAAGGGGCCTGTCAACACCCATGATCACTCCTGTACACCTGTAAAAAGTGTTTTTACAACCTGTAAAAAGTGTTTAGGATGTCTTTCTGAATCAGGTTATGTGTCTTCTCAGTAGTGAGACTAGAAGAATACCTACACAATATCCTTTGAATATCCTTTGTACGAAAATAACATAACATACTGCATATGATGATAGTCTTGAAGTTTAAAGCTTTAGAATATGTTGCACAACATGGGCAAGAGTGTATATGTCCCTAAGAACCATCTGTGATAAGTAATTGTTTTTTGTCACTTTGGCCTGATGTCATCAGTATGGGTCTGCACTAATGATTAGTTGCTCCATAAGACTCGAGTTCAGTCATTGTGACACATAGCATATTACATGTTACAGTTTGGTCAGTCGAGTGGTGTTACTGAGTCAGACATCAGCTTTATGGTCATTATAGTTGTAGTCATCTCTATAAAAAAAGAATGAAAATGTGGTTAAGGCTACTATGAATAAGCTGCACCACAGACTTAGTCTGTGTCATGTCTGTCTCATTTCCTGTGAAAACCTTTTCCATTTAGTGAATACTGCATTGGGTCTTTTAAGATTTTTTATGTGATATTTTATGATTTATGACTCCATAATTTCTTTTGATTGTGAAAGATGTGCTTTGTGACAATGACAATTAACAAATATTTAACAATTAACAAATATTAACAAATAAAGATGAATTTAATTTATTGCTTTAAATAGAAAAACATAGGATTGTTGTGTTTGTTTTGTTGTTCACTGGTCTTTAGCTGGAATAAATGTTCTATACTAATTGTGTATTTTGTATGCTGTCCATGCTATTAGACAGACCTTCAAATTCTAGAGGTAAATTGCAACACAAGCACTTATAATAGCATACCAGAGATATAATAGAGTTTTAAAAGTGGACATGTGTACTCACATCACAAGTGACAAGAGCATACGGGATTAAATCAGTTGTTGTCTTTCGGCTGCTCCCGGCAAGTGGTCGCCACAGCGGAATATCCAGTCCGCACAACAGCTTGGCACAGGTTTTGGGCACTGGCTGGGAATCGAACCCGGGCCTTCTGCATGGCAAGCGAAACACCTACCACTGAGCCATCAGCGCCCTAATACGGGATTAAATCAGTGTTAGTCTTTATTAGTGTATTTTAAAGCTGGCGCTAGCCTTTGCTAGACTCTATGCTACAGTCTTCACATGGTTTCCTAGAGTCCAGTTAGTCTTTCAAACACCCAAAAGTAGTGTTTTGTAAATGTACATTTACACATATCTAATTTGCCTTAGGTTTTTATTAAAGCCTAGAATTTCTGACTTTCTGTCACTGTAAGGTGCTTTTCCCTTTTCAATGTAGACAACCATGTTTTTATAGTAACATCATTTCCTAGTCCTGTCTCTGCCCATGGTTGGTTTCTTCATTGTGTTCATTTGGGACTCTTTGCATGAAGTCCCGTTCATTCTCTAGGTGCATTTCAAAGCCCCTTTTTCGTGTTGTTTTCGCCTGTTTTTTATGCTCACTTGTCTTTTTCTTCGCCTAATAAATAATCCCTTTTGGACATTCCTGTGTTTAGAACTGTATACTGGGTTATTACTACAATTATTGGAAAACACTAAATAAAAACCATGCTGAGTTTACATGCTGTGCCGTCTTTACACATGTTACAGTGGACTTCCTAAGAAGGATGCAGCAGTTAAGTGTGACATCAAGATATCATGGGGAGATAATGGTATAGAACCAGAGTACAGTATCTTCTCTGTTGCATTTCCTTGAGCCCTATGAAGAGCTCTTACAGTAAAAAGTACTGTAAGCCATGTACCCTCTCTCTGTATACCACCATTTAAGTTCGTGCACTGGATGTTTCTCTGTCTATTAAATCCACCATGAATGCCTCTCCATCAAGGAGGTTGCTCTGCCATCTGATTACTGTATATAAACAGCCCAGAGTACTACGCTGAAACAACAAAAGAAGGGCTGTGGCCAGTTCAGTTAACTTTGCTCATGTGAGAGTTACCGCTGGGTGCTAAATTGCTTTTAGCTCTTCTGGTTTCTACATTTTTATGTTGGCTACTCTAAACTTGACCCTTCATGCAGTCTACACTAACACAGGTAATTGTGGTCACGGACAGGAAACTGCAGCAAATGCAAATGGACTGGATAGGAATAGAAATAATTTTGTGATGTCTTTGCGATCTGTCCTGTGTTGTCCTTATGATATGCTGGTGTTGTCAGTGCTGATGTATTTTCGTGCCTACATGTCTTCAGGTCTTATGAAGATTAAAGAGGCGAAGGACACCGAGGTCAAGCTGAATGAGGTGGAGAGACTGCTGAAGAATGCCGTTAATATGCCTTGGAAGGTAGGAAGCACTTATATCTGTATTAGGACCACAGTTGGATAACATCATACAGGAAAAAAGCACCACCTAATTAAAACATTATATACAATTAGGGAGCACTTTACAGCCTCAACAAAACAGCCTCAAGTCTTCTTGGCATGATTGCAAATATTTCTGGTGATTCTTGTATTAGTTGACAGATTTTTCAGGCTTTAATGCATCAAGTCTCCCATTCTATCACTTTTCAAAGGTGTTTTCTGGGATTCAGATTGGGAGATTTTCGAGGGCACTTAAAAACTTGGAACCATTGTCGTTTATGACATTTTCATATAGCATGGCATATTCCAGGATGACCATGCTAAGATTTGTTGGGCTCAAATTCAAACAATAGTTCTGGGAGCTGGGGACATTTTTTTCTCATATGTATGAATTGGCCAACACAGAGTCTTGACCATTAAAATCTTTGGGATCTGCTGAAGAAGACCGTAATTAGATCTCAGATCTCAAGCAAAAAATAATGCAACTTATATACAGTAAACATTGCGATCTTGCATAAGGCTTTCTAAACTGTGCCAAGGCAAACGGGCACCAAAATACAAGCTTGGTCCAGCAAAAGCTACCTGACATTATGAATAATTTGAATAAATGTATAAGTAGCAACTCGAAATGTAGAGTACTTACTGAAAATATACTGTATAACAGCAATAGTTACATCCAAAACACTTACAACAACTTTGATGATGACTATGGAGTTGGTAGTTGCCACGCAGTCATATATGTACAGTGAGTACAGCAGGGGGCTCAGGACACAATCCTGGGGTTTCAAGTGCTGCTGTGTCACAGGTCCTCCAGCTTGGTATTGAGTGTGTAGGGAATTAGATTATAGATATGAAGATTATAAATATGAAGGTCTGCTGTTCTGGAATAGTTCTTGAAAGTATTGTCAAGTGCACCATGATGAAACTCATTCTCATAAAGACCAAAACTCACCTCTGCTGCAGACAAGAATTTAATTTAGATTTATCAGCTTTAAAAATAAACTAACAGCACTTCAGGCTTTACAGAACATAAGTAGCAAACACATCTCGCTATTACCTGTTCAACTGCATATTTTGCATGCCTTCAGAATTGTTTTGCAATGTACAGCTGTTGCCAAAGGTTTTGAGAATGACACAATTATTGATTTTCACAAAATCTGCTGCTTCAATTTTGAAGCAGAGGAACTTAAAATACAAACAACAATTTAACTAAAAAGAGAAATTTGTTTCACTTGGTGTCCTTGCCAGTGGCTTGCTTGGTATATCAGAAGTCCAGTGTTGTAGCCAGCAATTTTATTGTTTTAGTTAATATCACTGCTTCGAGAAAATACATGACACCATGGTTTTTCATATACATGTACACATGTAATCCACATGTAATGCAGGCCTATATGGTAGAGTGGCCATAGAGTCTCATCAGACCAGAGAATTTTGTCTGAGAGTCCTTCAGGTGCCTTTTGGCAAACTCCAGACGGGCTGCCATGTGTCTTTTTACTAAGGATTGCATTTCGTCTGGCCACTCTACCATATAGGCCTGTTTGGTGGATTTCTGCAGAGATGGTTGTCCTTCTGGAAGGTTCTCCTCTCTTCACAGAAGATCTCTGGAGCTCTGACAGAGTTACAATCAGGTTCTTGGTCACCTCCCTGACTCAGGCCCTTCTCCCCCAGTCGCTCAGTTTAGATGGCCGGGCAGCTCTAGGAAGAGTCCTGGTGGTTTTGAACTTCTTCCACTTATGGATGATGGAGGCCACTGTGCTCATTGGGACCTTCAAAGCAGCAGGAATTTTTCTGTAACCTTCCCCAGATTTGTCCCTCGAGACAATCCTGTCTCGGAGGTTTACAGACAATTCCTTTGACTTCATGGCTTGGTTTGTGCTCTGACATGAACTGTCAACTGTGGAACCTTTATATAGACAGGTGTGTGCCTTTCCAAATTATGTCCAAACAACTGAATTTACCACAGGTGGACTCCAATTAAGCTGCAGAAACATCTCAAGGATGATCAGGGGAAACAGGATGCGCCTGAGCTCAATTTTGTCAATATGCATTTTGTCAAATTCCGATATCGCTTTATGATTGATTGGCTTTCAACAGTGGAGTCCTCCTCGGCCATCTTTTATTAAGTTCACTTTGCCTCAAACTGCGACAGATGGTGATCTGACACTGATGTACTTTGACCTTGGAGTTCACCTCTAAGGGGGGGGGGGGGGGGGGTTTGTCCAACTACTGGCGAAATCATGCGTCTTGAGTCGTCGTTTAAAGATACTTAAAGTCTCTGCTGTACGGACATCTAGAGGAAGTTCGTTCCACCACCTAGGTGCCAGAACAGAAAAGAGCCTGGATGAATGCCGCCCTCGATCCCTGAGAGATGGTGGGATGAGGCGAGCAGTGCTGGAGGATCGGAGGGAACGTGGTGCAGTGCGTGGTGTGATTAGAGCAGAGAGGTAAGTGGGTGCTGGGCCATTTTTAGCTTTGTAGGCAAGCATCAGCGTTTTGAATTTGATGCGGGCAAACGAGACGTGCTGCTGCATTCTGGATCAGTTGCAGAGGACGAATCGTGGACAGAGGCAGGCCTGCCAGGAGTGAGTTGCAGTAGTCCAACCTTGAAATAACAAGGGACTGAACAAGCACCTGAGTAGCCTGTGAAGAAAGAAATGGGCGAATTCTTCTGATATTGTGAAGAAGAAATCTACAAGAGCGAGTAAGGTTAGCGATGTGTGGGGAAAATGACAGATGATTGTCCACGGTTACCCCAAGATTGCAGGCAGTGGCTGAAGGAGTAATTTGGTTGTTGTCCAGGGATATCACAAGGTCTTGACCTGGGGATGAGTCA
Source organism: Channallabes apus (assembly GCA_030522415.1). Lineage (NCBI taxonomy): Eukaryota > Metazoa > Chordata > Actinopteri > Siluriformes > Clariidae > Channallabes > Channallabes apus. The sequence continues at coordinate 40,745,085 of CM060115.1, read as the reverse complement.
CAAGGGATGAACAACAGTTCAGTTTTACTCAGATTGAGCTTTAGCTGATGTGCAGTCATTCAGGATGAGATGTCTGCTAGACATGCTGTGATCCGGGTGGATACCTGAGTGTCAGAGGGAGGAAAGGAGAGAGTAAGTTGGGTGTCATCTGTATAACAATGGTATGAAAGTCCATGCGATGATATGACTTTACCAAGAGACCGGGTATAGAGGGAGAACAGAAGAGGACCAAGTACTGAGCCCTGTGGGACACCAGTAGAGAGTCTACGTGGGGCAGATGTAGATCCCCTCCATGTTACCTCATATGACCTATTTTCTAGGTAAGAAGCAAACCATTGCCACACTGTTCCACAAATTCCAAGGCTTGTGAGAATAGATAATAGAATCTTGTGGTTCACCGTGTCAAATGTGGCTGACAGGTCCAGGAGGATGAGAACAGATGACAGTTTAGCAGATCTAGCAGCATGGAGCTTCTCAGTGACTGACAGAAGGGCAGTCTCTGTGGAATGTGCCACTTTGAATCCAGATTGGTTGGGATCATTAAGGTTGTTCTGTGAGAGATAAAGAGACATTAGGTTATAAACAGTTCTTTCAAGAATTTTGGAAATAAAAGAGAGAAGTGATACCGGGCGATAGTTGTTAACTTCTGATAGGTCCAGGCAGGGTTTCTTGAGGATGGGAATAACCCTTGCCTTCTTAAAAGCAACAGGAACATGACCAGATGATATGGAATGGTTGATGATGGTTGTGGTGAAGGGAAGGAGGTCTCGTGAGATTGCCTGGAGCATTGTGGAGGGGATTGGGTCTAATGAACAGGTGGTGGGATTAGATGACGAGATGATCTGCTGAATCTCATCAGATGACAAGTTGGAGAATTCTGTTAAAGGAGGGAAGGGAAGGTCCTGAGGTTCTGCTGTAGGAGTTTGGTTGGGAGCGAAGGACTGGCGGATTGCTGCAATTTTCCCATCGTAGAATGTGGCAAAATCGTCAGCAGGAGGAGTCGGTGGGTTGAGTAGGGAGGAGAAGATTTTGTGGAGTTTGCCAGGATCATGTGCAGAGGCTTCCAGCTTTTCTTTGAAGAAGGTGGTTTTGGTAGAAGTCACTTCACATAAGAATTTAGAGAGAAGTGTCTGGTAAGAGATGAGATCTGCATCAAGTTGCGATTTCTTCCATCTTCTCTCTGCTGTTCTTAATTCTCTCCTGTTGTTGCGTAGTACATCAGATAGCCAAGGAGCAGGACAAGACAATGATCTTTATGCGCATGCGCGAGCGTGCAGCAGCTTGGTGCAGTTGCTCTCGGAATTCTTGTGTGTTTTTTACTTTTTATTATACTTTCCTTCTATTATTTATTTATAACTTTATTCTATTCAACAAGTAAGGTCGCCCTTTCAAACCATGCGTTTTGAAAGTGTTCTTAGTTACGCAATTTTAATTACACTTTCGGCGCTCCGGGTGATCAGCGCGCAACAGCAAGGAGGCGGCTCCTTTGTTTACAACAGGGAACAGCTGATCGCACTGAAGCCGGCCGGCATCAGAGATCCGATTCTGTATAGGACTTTAAACATTCCGGATGAGATACGGAGGAGGACGATAAGGGGATGCAGAGGTGGAAGGAAGCGGCGCAGAGGAGCCAAAGAGGAAGAGAAACGCGCGGCGCATAAGGAAAGGATGAGAAAGTACAAGCCGTATGTCCCGTCTCTTATCATGGGCAACGTGAGATCTCTGGACAATAAGATGGACGAGTTGACAGCTTTGTTAAAGACTGAAAACATCTTCCGCGAGTGCAGTCTGATGTGTTTTACAGAGAATTGGTTACATAGTGATGTGCCAGACTATAATATTACACTGGACGGCTTCAGCGCGATACGGAGCGACAGGACGAGGAGAGAGAGCGGTAAGAGGAAAGGAGGGGGGCTGGCTGTTTACATCAACAACATGTGGTGTAACCCCGGTCATGTGACTGTTAAGGAGCGCGTTTGTAGTCCAGATATTGAACTGTTGGCTGTCGGACTTCGCCCATATTATTTACCAAGAGAATTCTCACATGTGATAATAACTGCTGTGTACATTCCTCCATCCGCGAATGCCGCTGCCGCGTGTGACGTCATTCACTCTGTAACTGCCAAACTCCAGACTCGACACCCTGATGCCTTTCTCCTGATCTCCGGTGATTTCAACCACACATCACTGAACAGGACTATTCCCACTTTCACCCAGTACGTGGATTGTCACACTAGGGGGGAGAAGACACTAGACCTGCTGTATGCTAATGTTAAAGGTGCTTACAGTGCTGCAGCACTTCCCCCCCTGGGGAGGTCGGATCACAACCTAGTCCACCTCATGCCAATATACAAACCCCTGGTTCAGAGACAGCCTGCTATAGTGAGGAGTGTAAGAAGATGGTCAGAAGGTGCCACTGCTACATTACAGGATTGTTTCGAGGCTACAGACTGGGAGGTTCTCAGTGCATCATATGGAGAGGACATTGATGGAATGACGGACTGCATCACGGAGTACATTAACTTCTGTGTTGACACCTGTGTACCGATGAGAGATATTCGATGTTTCCCCAACAACAAACCCTGGGTCACCAAAGACATTAAAGCGTGTTTAAATGAAAAAAAAAGTGCCTTTAGGTCTGGTGATAAGGAAGCAGTGAAGAAGGCTCAAAAAATGCTAACCGGGAAAATTAAGGAGGGGAAAGAGGCATACAGGAGAAAACTAGAACAAAGGCTGAAGCAAAATAACACGAGAGAGGTGTGGAGGGGCATGAGGAGCATCACTGGCTATAAGGCAAGCGGCCAGGCTATTGAGGGGAATAGGGAACGTGCAAACGACCTCAACACTTTCTTCAATAGATTTGATGTCCCTATGTCTCACACTCCCCCCGACTTCAACCCAAATCCACACATTCCTGCTCCTATGTCCTCCCCTACACAGAGAACAGTCACAGTCACTACTCCTGCACTCCCAGCAATCAACATCTCAGTGGATCAGGTTAAACATGGCCTGAGTAAGATCAGCCCTACAAAAGCTGTAGGTCCGGATAAGATCAATCCGAGAGTCCTGAAATCCTGTGCTCCCCAACTATGTGGTGTCCTCCAGTACCTCTTTAGCCTGAGTCTGTCTCTTCAGAAAGTCCCTGCACTGTGGAAAACATCATGCATTGTGCCGGTACCCAAAACACCACGTCCCTGTGCCCAGAACGACTACAGGCCGGTTGCTTTAACATCGCACATTATGAAGGTGTTTGAGAGAATGATCCTGGATACACTTCGTCCCCTGGTGAAGTCCTCTCTGGACCCTCTTCAGTTTGCCTATCAGCCGTTCATGGGTGTTGATGACGCCATAATTCACCTGCTACATCGCACCTACTCTCACCTTGACAAGCCTAGGACCTCCGTAAGGATGATGTTCTTTGACTTCTCCAGTGCCTTCAACACCATCCAACCAGCAGTACTGGGGGAGAAATTAAGGAACATAAACATTGACACCCGCTTGGTTTCCTGGATCATGGACTACCTGACCTGCCGCCCCCAGTATGTCCGACTACAGAACTGTGTGTCAGACACTTTGATCTGCAACACTGGAGCTCCACAGGGGACGGTACTATCTCCGTTTCTTTTCACCCTCTATACATCCGACTTTAGATATAACTCAGAGTCATGCCACCTGCAGAAGTTCTCTGACGACTCTGTGGTTGTTGGGTGTATAGAGGAGGGTGACACCTCGGAGTACCAGTCTGTTGTGGATGACTTCGTTTCCTGGTGTGAGCGTAATCACCTACAACTCAACATCAGGAAAACAAAGGAGATGGTGGTAGACTTTAGGAGAAGCAAGACCCGTGACTCCTATATCTGTCAAGGGGGAGATAGTGGACATTGTCTCCGATTACAAATATCTGGGAGTTTATCTGGACAACAAACTTGACTGGTCACTCAACACAACGGCACTCTACAAGAAAGGCCAGAGTCGATTGTACTTTCTTCGAAGGCTCAGGTCTTTTAACGTCTGTAATACCATTCTACGGATGTTCTATGAGACCGTTGTGGCGAGTGTCATTTTTTACGCTGTGGTCTGTTGGGGTGGTAACATTAAGGTGTCTGATAAGAACAAACTGGACAAGTCCATTAAAAAGGCCGGATCTGTGCTAGGCATGGAGCTTGACTCGGTGGATGTAGTAGCGAAGAGGAGGATTCTGTCCAAAGTACAATCCATTGTGAACAATCCTTCTCACCCGCTATACAGTGTTTTGGCTGAACAGAGGAGCAGTTTCAGCCAGAGACTGATTACTATCAAGTGTTCCACCGAGCGTCACAGAAGATCCTTTCTCCCAACGGCCATAAAACTTTACAACTCTTCTCTGTAACTCATACAGACATGTATGTGGATTTTTTCACTGACTGGTATACAACAGGACACTAATACTTACCCATTTTTTTTTTTTTTTTTTGGTATTATTATTTATTACCTTTATTACCTTCCTTAGTTAAACAACTGTGAGCACCTGTAACCGAGCATAAGCAATTTCCCTTTGGGATCAATAAAGTTTTTTGAATCTTGAATCTTGAATTGAATCTTGAATCTTGAAGACGTCTTCCTTGGTTTAGATGACAGATCTATGGAGATCTATGGATGAGGAGAGAGAGGAGAGGAAAGTTTCAGTCGCAGCCTCTAGTGGTAGAGAGGAGAAGGAGTCTGGGTCTGGGAGGGATGATAGGGTGCATGAAGACACAGAGGAGGGGGAGACAGAGTGAAGGTTTCTGCAAGAAAAAGAGAAATCTTGGTGATTAGGTTTACATAGAATAGGAAGGGTTATGGTGAAGGATACCAGGTATCAGATCTATTTATGATCAGATTTATGAAGAGAAATAGTAGTGACATCCGTGACTGGGCAAGGGCGGCAAAAAACGAGATCGAGAGAATTCCCTGCCTTGTGTGTGGGAGGGCTGTTGTTTAGAGTTAAAGACAAGGCGTTAAGGAGAGGGATAAGGAAAGAGGATTGTAGTTTGTCAGATGGAAGGTTGAAATCTCCTAGAACAGTGAGTGGAGTGTTAGCAGAAGGATAAAGACTAAGAAGAATGTCCATTTCATTTAGAAAGTTTCCTAGAGAGCCAGGAGGACGGTAAATAACTAAGATGTGGAGGTTAATTGGAGACGTTACCTTAACTGCATGAAATTCAAATGATGAAAAACTGAGATGAGACAGGGGGATTGACGAGAAGGACCATCTCTTGGCCAACAGGAGACCCGTACCACCACCGCTACCAGTTTCTCGTGGAGAGTGAGAGAATACATAGGCAGAGGATAGGGCAGCCGGTGTAGTTGTGGTTACCATTGGTATTATCCATCTCTTCAAGCTGTGATAAATTTTTCTCTTATGGCCGAGTCCAGGGAGGTTGGCTACAGTCATGTGGACCTTAAACTTCTGAATAATGTGTGCAACAAGAACATCAAGCTGCTTGGAGATGGTGTTATTGCCTTTTCCTTTAACATGTTTGTCTAGAATTTCCTTTCTAATCTCCTGAGACCACTTTCTATTTGGCTATCTATGATCCATGTTCAGTGTAGTACACACCATGAAACCAAACAGCACAGTGACCACTTTTCACTCTTTAAATAGGCAGACTGACTGATACAAGTTTGAAGATGCAGGTGACGCTAATTACAGGATTAAAAGAAAAATTTGAAACGATTTAGCTGGAAGAACATCTAGCATCAGGTCTCTAACATGATTAGCTATAAAAGAGAGAGAGGCAGAGTCTCTCAAAAGTAGCCCAGGAATACTTCCAGAAACCACTGTCGGTAAACATCATCCGTGCCAACTAAAGCTCTATCATGCAAAAAGGAAGCCATATGTGAAAAAGGTCCAGAAGTTTCCTATGGTCAGACAAGTCCAAATTTTACATTCTTGTTGGAAATCACGGATGCTGTGTCCACCAGGCTAAAGAGGAGGGAGACCTTCCAGCATGTTATCAGTGTTCAGTTCAAAAGCCAGCATCTCTGATGGTATGGGAGTGCATAAGTGCAAACGGTATGCGCAGCTTACATGTTTTGAAAGGCAGTACGAATGCTGAATGGTATATAAAGGTTATAGACAACATCTACTTCAAGGAAGGCCTTGTGTAGTTGCAAAACCACTTACTGCAGCTATAACAAAAATATGGCTTTGTGGTAAAAGTGTCCGGGTGCTGAATTGTGCTGACCATGCAGATCTTTCACCTAACTTTTATCGCATAATTAAATGGAAAATACTTCAAAGACAACCACAAACTCTTCAGCAGCTGGAAATCTATATCAGGAAAGAAAGGGACCATATTCCAACACAAAACTACAGAAACACGCTCAGCTGTCTTCAAGCTATTTTGAAAGGTAGAGGAGATGCTACACCATGGTAAACATGCCCCCGTCCCAACTTTATTGAGACCTGGAGCATGTATCAAATCTGAAATGAGCTCATTTTGTGAATAAAATAAGAAAAAAATTCTCAATTTTAAAGTTTATGTTCTCTGTGTTCTATTGTGAATAAAACATTATAAGCTAAAATATTGAAAGTCTTTTAGGTTTAGTTTTTAGTTAGTTAGAACAGAAAAAAATGACCAAAAGCAAAGCAACATTGTCTTCATGGTTTGTGATTACTCTTTAAATTCTAATACTCTAAATGATTTTGTTTACTAGAGTTCTGGTAAGTACTGAAACAGTAAAATGACAATCCTATTTACTTGTTTTTAAATTCAAAAGAAGTATACTATTGGCACATTTTAATACATTTCTTTTTAGTAACTGAATGATTCTATGGCTTTCAGTTTTCCAGGTCAGAAGTCATTTTAACATTCTTTGAACGTTCGCCACTGGATCAAGTGCTGAGGAATGACAAAGTCCACAAGATACAGCCATGCTTTGGGAGCCCCATCAAGATATCAGGTATAGAAAGAAGCCTGTTCAAATTTCAAGATTCGTGTTATTAGGAATCCTAACAATTGTAACAGTATTTGAGTTTAGAACAATAACATACATTTCAAATAAATGTATTTATATAGCATTTCTAACAGTGGACACTGTCACAAAGCAGCATTACAGAAATTTTACATCTAAAAAAATCCCTGAAACACTACCATTATTAAATAAAAACACAGACAATAATTGACTTTTTTTTTTTTTATTCATGCAGGAATATTTGTTTTTATGTTAACTTATATAACATACGTTGGTGTTTTTTCTCAGAGATTATGAGGTCAAATGGGTTCTGCTTGGCAAATACAGAGACCATTGTATTTGATGAGAATCTTCCTCAGGATGAGGACACACCATTCTCCACAGACTCATCCCAGCATTCGTAAGTGTCCCATTCTCCTCCCAAAATCACAATACCCAAGTTCAACTTATCTAGTTTAGTTTTTTAAGGACAGATATTTGCAAATGACTAAAGATGAGTCTTTTCTAGCATATGACAAGTAGATATTGTAATATATACGTTTTATAGACATGCTAGGGTTACATTTTTAACTTGAAAAAAAAAAAACCTCTCATAATAAGTAGCTGTTGTCAGCACTTAGTTTATCATTCTGAGAAGGAAACTCAGACCTGGAATGAAACACTACCACGAAAAACTCGAAAAATCTATGCTACAATGTTATGTTCAATAAACATGAAATTCAAACTAAACAGACAAAACCTTTCTGATTAACAAAAAGAGGAAGATTCTGTTGCTCATTATTTCAAAACCATGCAATTAGTCAGTCCTGGGTAACACTGGTGTTCCAAGTAACTTTAGAGATACTTGGTGGCATAACCATAGTTTTGTTGATTAAATGTGCTTTGAATCAGCATTTTGTGGCTTTAATGTTGATTATTTTGTTGATTCAATGTGCTTTGCCTCAGCATTTTGTAGCTAAAAGAAAACTCTCAGTAGTATTAAGTCTAGACAGTAAGCTAGACTACTGCTCTTTCCTGAGCTGATTCCATGTAAGAATAATGTGCGGATTCGTGATTCAGATGATTCAGTGTAACATATTGTTTATATAGTATACATTTTCCATGTTTGTCTGTCTTCCTGCTTTCTTTTCGTATGTGAAAACATCAAAAAACTTTTTAAAAATCCTGAAAATTCTTAGTAGTGTTTGTCACATCATGGTTACAAGCAGGTAAGATGCTAAGTAGCTAGCTCTGTTTCACTGAGGAAAGTAATGGCATCTAGGTATATGGATCTATATAAATAATTGTAATTAATCAAATATAACTTTCTGTTCATTTTAAATAAACAGTATACACATTTTTTTAATGAATTGAAATGCTATACTAGGTGAAACTGTTATGGATTAGGCCACTAACCACTACCACAGCACTGTAAGTCTCACTGGAGCAGGGGTGAAATATTTGATCTTTCGACCACAGGTCAAAGGATTTACCACTGCACCATATGGCACAACACAGTATTTCCTGCACGTTGAACCAGAATTATAGGCATCCTACAGCCCTATTGATTGTTTTGTTTTGAATCCATTGTGGACTACAGCTACCTGTGGACACTGGTGGAGGTTGTGGGACACAAGTTTACATTTTCCGTTTCAGATAAAGTGTGTTTCTGCTTTGTTTATTTTGATTGTTTCCTGTGTATTTTGTTATTGCCTTGTTTTCCTTCAAGTATGCTTAAATTTTTAAGTTCTTAATTTTATGAAGTAAATTTAAGTAAACTTCCAGCTTATTTCCCATAAACAGAATTTTGATCTGGGCAATCTGAGCTTAGACATGCGGCGTTAGGTACTGTGAGCTGCTGCGACTGCCCGCCGGTGTTCCCGCGAAGTTCCGCAAGGTTCTGCAAAGCCCGCAAGCTTCCGCGAAGATTGGCAAAAAATTTTACATGTTTTACATTTTTCGCGCGGAAAGATGGGAATGTAATCGCAGCTCCAAAATTCGCTGTGAATCTTGAGGAACTGTACTTTTGGCCACCGCGCGAAACCACGTAGGTGAGATAGGGGTATTAAAGTTGACTGAGATTAATTCAGTGCATTAAAGTGCTGTACATTCTTATTTTAAAGCCTTTTCTCAGATGCAAAAACAAAAAAAAAGTATTTCAAATGACTTTAAGTATCTTTTTTCATAAAGGTAGCTCATTATGTGGAAGGCCCAGTTAGAATTTATCTCGTTGGGAGTTGAAAATGTGATGATGAACAGGTGTTTGTCTGGTATTATTAGTACGTACAGCGTTGTATTTCTTTATTTATATTGGTTTCTCATAATTTGTCTTAAGAGCTATAACAAAAATACATGTTACTAGATAAATGCTATAGTTACCTGTACTTCACTATCTTCACAAAAATTTTTTTTTTACCCATGCAGGTATGACGAGGATGGGAATCAGTGTCAGTCTGTGGATCTTGACTTCAGTGATGATGACACAGAGGCATATGTCACCAACCTGTCCTACTACCACCTAGTACCCTTTGAGACAGACATATTAGAGTGAAAGGACATTTTATTGCGTGAGCAGATGCTGATGCTTTAAATTTCCACACTCACAGTGTAAAAGCTGTTGTTTGATGTCTCATGGCTGCTCATAGTTACGGCTGCTTACTAGCACTGTTTATTAGATGGCTAAAGACATACTGTAAGTGATGTGGATACAGACAGTGCCTTAGGTAGGCAATACATACAGTACCTGTCACTGAAGCTATACCGATCTGTGCCCATGAGGCTGTTCTCACTCATGTGGCTTGGAAATTCAGTGAAAATTAAAGTTAGTTTAATTACTGTGATTAGAGATGTGCTGTTATTGAGGCAAAGAAATTAAGTACATCTCTAAAATGATATTTGTGGCTTTGTGAAAATGTACAGAAAAGTGTATTTTAAATAATTATTCTGTATCAACTATGATGCAATAGACTCCACTTACTGGCTATTTCAATCTGCCAATAAGGGGTTAAGACCTTTGGACTGTCTGTGATTTTTTACATCCAAGTAAAAATCTTTTTCAGGGCTTTAATACAAACAATATAGCAGGATAAACAATCCAAAAATCCATGTATAAAATAGGAATATAACAGATAATGTTTACTAATCCTGAAATCCTGCCTTAGTAAATCATAATGCCAAGGTGTTTCTAGAAGCTAATCATAGAATATGAGCTGCATCGTGAGGAGACCCTGTGTTGGTATGTATGTTGGTAGAGGATTATGGGATTTGGAGTTTCTGGAAAAAGCTGTGATTAAGATCATGATGTTATTAATCATGAAGTCAAATAAAGGACCGTTGTAGGATAAATAATGAATCTGAGAAATCTCAAGAGAAGATAAGTCATGATGAGAATGATTACTGATTTGTGAAAGTATAGTTTAATTCCTGAGCCAGCTATATTTATACAAGACAGATTTTACCTACCGATCTTATTGTTCATACTGTATTTAGCTAATAAGACTAGTTTCCTCAGTATCACAGCAGGTCTACCTACAGGGTGATATGGCAGTGCTTTAGAATGTATTTGGGTCTATTACCTGTACAATCTACTCAAACACATCAGTTTCCAAAACGTACGCTTTCATGCTGATAATGCTCTCAGCACTGTAGTGACATCATCTTCTAGCCAAGCAAGTTTGTGATGGGTAGAATTGTTGTTGCAAGTGAAAAGTGAAAGTTATTACATTTTTGTTCGAAATCATGGAAATAGTTTTGGATTTAAAGCGCACTGTGACTGTGCTAGCCGTATCATCGAGGCCCAGTGACATCAGTGTAGCACCAAATCACTAACATCTAACAAAAAGAATTCAAAGAAACCTTCAAACAGCAAATTAATACAGTATTCATTCAGAATTATTCAGGGTGTATTGTTACCAGAGTCATGTTCACTGTTAAATATTTAAAATGTTTTGACTATTTTTGCATCATTTTGTTTTATTATTTTATGTATCAAGAAATAAACTTGCTTTTCTTTTTTTATGCTTTTTATCTGGACCCTTGCACAACAAAAGCTCCTAATAAATTAATTACTTTATAATAAGTTTATCTCCTGTTCACTTTTTTATATTATCAACTATAAAAATTCATCCTGGTGACAAATCACAGAAATGGTGACTATGTATTTAGTTGTTAGTTTTGTTTGTTGTTGTTGGTCTTTCGGCTGCTCCTGACAAGGGGTCGCCACAGCCAGTGGCGGTTCTACACTGAATTGCTCCCTGGGCGAGACTCCCTCTCGGCGCCAACCCAAAAAAAAATATCACATTTTGTACACACCACAGCGGAATATCCAGTCCGCACTACAACTTGGCACAGGTTTTACGCCAGATGCCCTTCCTGACGCAACCCTCCCATTTTTTTTATCCGGGCTTGGGACCGGCACTGTTTGGGCACTGGCCGGAATCGAACCCGGGCCTTCCGCATGGCAGGCGAAACACCTACCACTGAGCCACCAGTGCCCTAGTTGTTAGTTTTGTTTAATGGTTTGTTTTCGCTTGCAAACCAAATTACTAATCCTTCATTCAATTCATACAAAAATCTGCCAAGTTTGTTGTAAAAATTGGTCCTTAAAACATTAAAAGTGATGATATATGGCAAATTAAAAATTTGGTTTAGAAGAAAACCCATCTAATTTGCCTAGTTAGGGTTTGCTGTAAATAGTTTTTCAAACTATTTACTTGGCAAAAGACACAATGTTTGCAAAAACACGCGTGCGCGCACACACACACACATACACACACATTCATTTTGTAATGGAGACATACTTCCTCTGAAACCTGCAAAAATCTTCTACTCTTTCACAATTAACTAGTTTAAGAAACAATTTTGCTGGCTTTTTTTTTCTTTTTCAGCCTACCAGTACAAATGTAGCATGACTATTTACATGCATGATCAGGACATTTACATGCATGATCAGGACACAGGATATTTTCAGTTTGTGTCAAAATGGAAGCACCAGCTTAATGGAATTGAATTGAAACGTTAAAAGGATGTGAGTGAGCCAATCAGTGCTGGACCTTTTTAATGAATGAGCTCTAAGTTTATTATTCATGGCCTTAGAAGCTCATGCATAGACTAATCTTGTCTACAGAGAAGCCTAACATTCCAGTGTGACTCAAAGGTGCTGTTTCTAGACTAATAAACAGAGTGCTCAGTGTGGGTTTCTCCTTCACCACAGCTGACGTTGCAGTTTAATGTATAAGGAATTTAAAAAATAACAAAGGTTCTAAACACATCGGCAGGGACCTGAATAAAGTTTATTTGTATAAATTCTTTTTTATTTAAAATGACAGGACATTTTTATTGAATTTTAAATTGTGTTTAACCTTTGTTATGTAATTAGTATTATTCTGCTGCATGAACCAGTTGTAAGTCAATGCAATTAAGAAATTAAATTAAACAATGTAATACACCTACAAGCCGCCCAAATCCTGACGAAACACAAACTAAAGCATGCCCGAGCAGAAATAAAGGCAAATAGACGATGAAAACTGAACCTTTAAAGATGAATGGACAGATCAATGTCTGTTTATTCTTCCTAAGGGAAGTTTAAAACTAGTTTGTCTCATATGTTCTGAAACCATGCTAATAAAAAGCAGTAATGTGATGCACCACTATGAGATAAAACACCGGTCAGTAGAGCAAACATATCTGCAGATCTGCAGCAGTCCGATGTGAGGGCATGTAAAATACCAAAACTGGGAGCCTAGTATTATGTACGAAAAAAAAAAATGTTGAGTATAATAAAGTTATGTGCCAGATTATGTCACAGCATCACACAAATTAGAATTTAATGAAACCTTTGCAGTACTTAGATATCTGTCTGAAGTTTAACCTGCCCCATAAGTGAAATCAAAATGTTGATTAAAAACAATGTTATGAACAGTGATCTGCCGGTTTTAAAATTCTACTTTAAAATAAACTACTAATAAGCTACTTTTTCAATGTAAACACACACCTGCACCAATAGATATTAATTAGAAAAGCGAAACATAGAGTATTTGTACTGGGATTCTTAATATTTTCAATGCTGAAATGACAGCGCTGAAGTGGTATACTGTAAGTGAATTTTAAACAAGCTGGAGTTGATTTAAGACAAAACTTAATCTTTATCTGATCTACCTTTAAAAAATGTTATCAGTGACTGAGCAATGCTGGAAATTATAATGAGGATGAGGTTCCACAGATATCCATTTAGCCATTTGGCAGGCGATCTTATCCAGAGTGACTTAGAAAATTGCTTTGAAGTTACTAGCTTACTAACTAAATACCATCAGTCAAACACTGTTAGGAAGTTGTTGTTGCTTTTTGGGTGGGGGGAAGGTTAACCCAACTATTGAAGAAACAGGTATGTCTTAAGTCATCGTTTAAAGATTGCAGGAGACACATTTGTACGGACATCTAGAGTAAGTTCATTCCACCACCTACTGTAGGTGCCAGAACACAAAACAGTCTAGACAGGAGAACATTCTTTACTAACATTGTTCAGTTGCTCGATAGTACAGGACTGGAATATTCTACGAGTCTACATGAGCCTCCAGTAACTACCTGGACTCCATAATAATACATTAACATATTAAACTGCCTGCCACCTAACACAGATCAATTCCTGCTTTTTGTTTCACCCAGATGAGGATGGGTTCCCTGTTGAGTCTGGTTCCTCTCAAGGTTTCTTCCTGCTGCCATCTCTGCCTTGCCACTGTCGCCCTCGGCTTGCTCACCAGGGACAATCTGACCATTTTGATTCATACACATTCACATTCCATACAAACTTAAATAATTAATTTGATTGTGTAAAGCTGCTTTGCGACAATGACAATTGTTTAAAGCGCTATACAAATAAAATTCAATTGACTTGAATTCAGCATGGTAGAAATACATTGTATGTACATTGTATTGTAAGATGTTACAGGTTGCTGAGGTACAACAGGTTAATGAATTTTACCTGTTTTGGGAACGTAAAATTATGAATTACTTTATTGCATTTTAACTTTCCTAAAATAAAAATGACTTTGTTAAAAAGCCTAGTTGTCTTTATATGCTCCTGGAGAGGTGATGCTCAATTAGAAATTCTGAATGTCTCTGACTGCTCTTCCATCTTGTACATCAGCAGGATGGTCAGGATCAGTATCAGGGGCAGTAACTAAATGAGCATTGAGAGGGAATATTGTGGAGAATAACACATGCCATTATTACATCACATTCACTTTCATATAAAATAAATGAATTATTATGTAAACTGATGCCAGCAATTGTGTGGAAGTTCTTCCTTTGGTAAGTACTGTGGCTCTGTGATATTGAGCACTTAACCAATTAACAATACGTGTTTCAGTATAAGAGTCACATTTATGCAAGCCTGACAGAAGGTTGCCTTGGAAACGTGCTCAGAGTTACCGAAGTCATATAGAAACTTCCATTGTGAAACAAAGTGCAACACAGAATTAGTTCCAAACTCGATAAATACTCGTTTGCTCTAAAGCTCAAGTAAAAATCACGGTATCATAAACCTTCCAAGCGAGGTGTGATATCTTCTTGTGCTACGATTACAACTGTCTCTTTAAGAAAAGAACACGCCACGTCTGAAGAAGAGGAGAAACTCGTGGTAAGTTTACGTAAACCTGTTAGCTAGCTGGTTAGCTTCATGGAGTATATTGCCATAGCAACTGACTCTCAGTTTAACTTAAATGGCTTTTAGAAACCGAAAACTCTGAGTTAAAGTCAGGCTGAACTAACTTCACTACACACGCCTTCTGATATATCATTAGTTTGTTAGGAGTGTACTAATATGGCGCCAGGCTCCGCCTCTAGCTTCAGCCGATAGTAGTTTCATTCGGTACAAAAGCATTGATTTGTAAAGCACACTGTATCGTGTCTGGCTTCACAGCGCAGGAACTATGGACGATCAGACGACACCTGTTCGCCAGCAACATGCTTTTAATATACAGAACCTGCACCGATATTTGATAGGGAGACTTCCGAGTGTTTCAGAAAACACGACACTTTCTGTCCGGCAGTACAGGTGTGCACGTTCATAAGTGTATAATGTAAATGTCACTTCCTGACTGTGAACTTGCGTTGTAAACATGTATGCACTTTATCTTGCTTGTTAAAGGTCGGGTCAATCCAACCCAACATTTCTTATTCAAAGTCCAGAAAAGAGCTTTGTACTGAGAAAAAAACCTCATGGATCTTTGCTTCCTGGTGCCCATAAGGTTAGTGTGTCTGTGTTGTTGTATATTCTGTTTAACATTATTTATTCGTGGCGTGGACTTGTGGACTTTTACTCAGTTGCACAACTGTCAAATGGTTTATTGCTGAATCCCAAATGGTTCCCTTACTTCCTATTTCTCTCTCCCTATACTGTGGTATAATTTAAGTATTAATAATTCAGAAGTAATGACTTCTTTATACTCTATGCCAGTGTTGCACAAGCCTGGTCCTGGAGGACCACTGCCCTTCACATTTTAGTGAAATCTCATCTGCCAGCACTCCTGATTTAACTGATTAACAGGATTTTCCTCATTAATAAATGTGTGTGGTAGAGCAGAGAAAACACTAAAATATGAAGGGCATGGGTCCTCCAGGAATAAGGTTGAGAACCACTGTGCAACAAAGGAAATTAGGATTGAAAGTGCATTAATGAAACAATGCTACAGTGGCCAAATGCTTTGAGAATGACACAAATATTTATTTTCACAGACTGCCACATCAGTGTTTTTAGACCTTACTATGGTATACTGAAGTATAATTACAGTGGAACCCTGGATTGCGAGCATAATTTGTTCTGGAAACATGATTGTATATAATTTTTATATAATGACGATTCGTTCCACAACCCAAAAATATACATATAAAAATAATGAATACAAAATGAAGTAAAAATTAAAAAAGTAACCTGCACTTTACCTTTGAAAAGAATTGTGGCTGTAGTGATTGTGACCAGAGAGAGAAGAGGAGGAGGGGGCAGCTACTGTGTAGGACGACTTTTGTGCGCACATCACACACACGCGCACACACACATGCTTTACGCGCATACACATGGTCACAGTGTTATAGTAAACACTCTTTTCCAGAGTGGAGTAACTTCTCCAAGCCATCCAAAAACAGTTTTGTAATGAACAACTCCTTTTCCGGCATGGTGGAGCATTTGCCATAAGGCAAAATGGTTAACTACTGTAAATGGCTCAGGGAACAAAACATTAAAAATTTGGGTCCATGGCCAGGAAACTGTACAGACTATTTAGAACTTGTCGTCGGTCAATCGCCAAGAGGCGGGTGTAAAAACAAAAACCCACAAATAGTCCAAGCATTGATTATGCAAGAATGGGCTACCATCAGTCAGGATGTGGAACAGAAATTGATTGACAACATGCCATTGCAAATTGCAGAGGTTTTAAAAAAAGAAGGGTCAGCACTGCAAATACTGTATTGACTTTTTGCATAAACTTAATGTAACTGTCAATAAAAGCCTTTGAGACTTATAAAATGCTTGTAATTAGAGTAACAGAGAACATCTGAAAAAATATCTAAAAACACTAAAGGAGCAAACTTTGTGAAAATGAATATTTATGTCATTCTCAAAACTTTTGACCAATACTGAAATTGAATATGTATAATTAATTTAGATAGATAAGATATTTTTAAAAATTATTATTGTTTTTTTACTCTCTGGTGCAGTGCAGTGAATAAATAATAATCATGTTTTTTGTGTTTTGTGTGCACATGTATGTGAACAGGTGGACAGAGAGTATGCTGTGCAGAAAGCCCTGCACTCCATTGACTTTCCTGTTCCACAGCCGCTGCTTTACTGTTCAGACAGAAATGTTATTGGCACAGAGTTTTACATCATGAAGCATGTTCAGGTCAGACCTCAACCCTATATTAGTCTGTTCCCAGCAAAGTGTAAATAGAAATAACAATGTTATGTAGTAAGAAGAATAATAAACTTGAAATACATTTTTATTCTAGTCTAAAGACACCATTCAGTGCTCGGTTTAGCTGTTTTGATCTAACAAACATGGTTGATACTTTACTGAGTTGAGTTTTTAATTTGAAGTCAGGTGTATAAGTACGAAAACACTACTATGATATAAAGGTTTAATAATATAATGTCTGTCTGATTTAGAACCTTTTCAACATTTGAGTCCATATTTTTGTGTATGTCTGTGTCTTTGGGTATGTGAGACAGGGCCGTATATTCCGGGACCCAAGGTTGCCAGGCATTAGTGCAACAGAACGCAGTGCTCTGTATGTTGCTGCAGTTGAGGTGTTAGCCAGACTTCACTCTGTTGACCTCACCAAGCTTGACTTAGTAGGATTTGGGAAAGGGGCAGGTTATGCCAAGAGACAGGTAAGAAATCTGAAGCACATCTTTTATATAAAGTTGGCCTCAAATCTACACTAAACCATATAGTTACTGATAGTTTTTTGTAGAGAGGGACAAGGACTTGGGTTTTAAGACTGAGAGCTATGAACTCATTTATAATTAATGTATGAAATGAACATTATGACTTTATATAAATAGTAAATTTAAAAATAGTAATGTAATGAAGATTGTTGGGCAGATCATTTGGTAAACATGTCATGTTTTTTTACTCATGTCTCATTTTTTTTTAAATTTTTTTAAATAATTTTATTTATAAGGTGTCCACCTGGACAAAGCAGTACAGAGCCTCAGCCAACAGAAGCATTCCAGCTGTGGATGAGCTTTCTGATTGGCTCAGCAATAATTTACCATCCATTGATGACCAAGTGACCCTCGTACATGGGGATTTTAGAATTGATAACCTCATTTTCCATCCTTCAGAGGTATTAAGTGAATAATGTTGCATACATGCTTCAGCTAATTTAATGGGATACCCTCACTCATCTTTGCAAAGCAGCACAATAAATAATTTCATATAGTGACAAATGAAGTCTTTCAATTAATACTCACATCAAATATCAGGTTAAGAGAATTATATGATATGGTTATATGTGCCAAATGGTCTGAATGTGTATTGTAGAAATCTCCAGAGTTTGCACAGAATGGTTGAAATTGCCATCTCCTACACCGACTGTCAAATCATAAACAACACAACAAGAAAGTTGGGACATTTTTAAAAATTTGAATAAAATGAAAACTGAAGGACTTTTAAATCACAGGAGCCAATATAATAGAACATAGAGAACATAAATGTTTAAACTGAGAAATTTTACAATATAATGTATACAATGAGCTCATTTCAAATTTGAGGCCTGCTACAGGTCTCAAAAAAGTTTGGGCAGGGACAGGTTTACAATAGGGTAGCATCTCCTCTTCTTTTCAAAACAGTTTGAAGACATTTCTGGAGTTTTGGTGTTGGAATTTGGTCCGATCCTTGCCTAATATAGGTTTCCAGCTGCTGAAGAGTCCGTGGTCGTCTTTGACATATTTTTCATTTAATGATGCACCAAATGTTATGTATATTGGGAAGATCTGGACTGTAGGCAGACCAATTCAGCACTTGGACTCTTCTAGTACAAAGCCATACACAAGGCCTTCCTTGATATAGACGTTGTCGAAAACCTTTATAAACCTTTCCGCGTTCATAGTGTGTTCCAAACCATGCAAGCTGCCCATACCATTTGCACTTATGCACCCCCATACCATCAGAGAGTCTGACTTTTGAACTGAACGCTAATAACATGCTGGAAGGTAACCCTCCTCTTTAGCCAGAAGGACACGGCGGCCGTAATTTCCAACAAGAATGTCAAATTTGGACCGTCTGACCATAGGAAACTTTCCTACATTGAAACAGTCCATTTTAAATGAGCCTTGGCCCTCAGGACACAATGTCACTTCTGGACCCTTTTCACATATGGCTTCCTATTGTAATGATAGAGCTTTAGTTGGCTTCTGCAGATGGCACGGAGGATTCTGTTTACCGACAGTGGTTTCTGGACCTATTCCTGGGTCAGTTTAGTAACTTCAGCCTTGTCCCTTACACACAGAAAACCCTTTGCAATTTGACGCTGAGGAACGTTGTTTTTAAAGTATTTCACAATCTGTTTACACACTCTTTCACAGTTTGGAGAGGTTCTGCCCATCTTTACTTCTGCGAGACTTTGCCTCTCCAAGACATCGCTTTTATAGCTAATCATGTTAAAAACCTGATGTCAATTAACTTGGCTGAATCTTTTTAAAATGTCTTGCTTTTTCAGCCCTTTGAGACCTGTAGAAGGCATCAAATTTGAAATGAGCTCATTTACTGGATAAAAGTGTAAAATATATCTGATTAAACATATATGCTCTCTGTGTTCTATTGTGAATAAAATATTGGCTCATGTGATTTGAAAGTCTTTTATTTTTCATTTTATTCAAATTTAAAAAACGTCCCAACTTTATGGAATTCGGGCTGTAGTTAACGGTGGGAGTGGAACAGAGACACAGAGCAAAGAACTGTACAATAATAGAAGGTCATAAATATGAAAAAGATATTGATTTGTTGCCAGTAAAAGTGGGAGGGTCCGGGGTGCAGACTGTGGGAACATTTGAAGTGGGCAATCTGAGCATAGCCTTAGGTCACCTGATTGTCAAATGTTTACAGACCTACAGTACATAGACATTCATTTAGCCAGCGCGTCGCTCACAGAAAATTTACATAATAATTCAGAAATCAGCCAAAAATAATTCTCCGCAAATCAGCACTACTCTGTAGTACACTCACAGACATTACCAACTAAAAGTTTTGTGCAAGAAATAACCAAAAGCTTTTGTTGTGTAAAACCTCCATCATCCATTTGCCGCCATGCCTGAAAGATTTTCTAAGGGACACCGTGATTGCACATGCACAAACTACAAAAACAGAAATGTCAACCTGGTAGAACTAAGCTTTTCTGTAGCTCAGGATGCTCTCCTTCTAGGCTGCTTGAAGTTCTACCATTTTAGTTTGCTATTTAGCTTGTAGTTTTCGAATAGTTTGTGTATGTGCAATCAGGGATTCCCCATGAAAATCTTTCTGGCATGGCGGCGAGAAGATGATGAAGGATTTACACAAACAAAAAATTTTGGTTATTTCTTGCACAAGACCTTTAGTTGAAAATGTCTGAGTATGCTACAGAGTAGTGCTGATTTGCAGAGAACAAGCCCTTTATTTCAGCAAGACTTGTATTACTGTTACTGACAATAGGAATTTTGCATAAATAAAATAACAGTTTTAAATTACTTATGTATAATATGAACTAAGCAAAGTGGTTATGATTAATTTACAGTAGTACCTTATTTTTAAGCCACCTGCCTGGCTTTCATTTTAACTGTCTGCACATTGATACTGGACTGCACATTTTAAATGAGCCTAATAAAACAAAGATTTCTGTATTTTTTCCTCTGTTCTCTTTTAAAACGCATGGTGATATTACATTTACATACAGTATTACATACAGTATATAAAATGTGAATGAGGATTGTCAGGTCATTTTTCTATTCTTTTTGGCTCATACAGAGGTAAGAAACTTACCTTGCCTATGAATTAAATATTATGGTATTACTTGTAGTCACATTAATATACTTCTGGCTGTTACAGTATATCTGATGGTATTAGATTTTTTAAAAATGGCCTGTTGTGTAGGCATGGTGAGGTCTTCTTGGCATGGCTGCATAGGGGAAATAATGTGTTATTTCTGGTCCACCATGCTGGAAAAACTTTAGTTACATTTACATTTAGGCATTTGGCAGATGCTCTTATCCAGAGTGACTTACATTTTTATCTCATTATACATCTGAGCAGTTGAGGGTTAAGGCCCTTGCTCACGTCCCCAACAGTGGCAACTTGGTGGTTGTGGGGTTTGATCCTGGGATCTTCCGAAACGTAGTCCAATTCCTTAACCACTGAGCTACCCCGATCATAGCTGTTCCAGTCAATGCTGGTAACTCTGGAATATTACTTTTTAGGCTCTGTACAGTAGTACAGATGTGAATGTGTGTGAGGCAATTGTATGGTAAAGTACATATGAACAGTTTGACAGCAAAATTAGAACTTCATTTTTGCAGTTTTGAGAAGAATAAAAAACCAAGTGAAGCAAGAATTACTGCAAACTGATATAGAATATTTTTGTGAATGTTTTCTTTCCCACAGGTGCTAAAAAGGACAAATGCCAAAACACTATGGCAAAATTGTTTTGGTTATAAACGTGCATTTTGTGTGATTACGCAGAAAGCTATAACTCCATCTCGCACAGTTTCATCCCAATAAATAAATCAGTCTGCACTAGTGTTATCATTTAAGTATGCAATTTAGAATAAATTATACAGTAGGTTGGCTTAGTAAAAACCTTTTTATATCCTTTTTAAGAGATAAAAAAGAGATGCATTGATTTGAAAGTGAAACAGAAATTACAATTTGTAATGTTGATGTCAAGTGACTGTTCTGCAAAGCTGCACTTACAATTTAGAGGCTTAAAGCTTCTAAAAAATTGTATATAGCGGTTTTCAAAGTAAAGGTTTTTTGTCAAAGACAACCTTGTATGTCAAACATAGAAATATTTACCAAAATGAATAAAATTCCAAAAACAAGCTGTTCATACTGCATATTATGACTAAGGCACATTTAAAATGTAGGTGGCTTCCACTTGCTGTCATGGGCAAAACAAATAAAAAAATGCATTCTTTGAAAAAGAAAAATGAAAAAGCAACAATTGTCCTGTATTTTTTTTTTAAACAGGCACGGGTGCTAGCAGTATTGGATTGGGAGTTATCCACAACTGGGCAACCACTTGCAGACCTAACTTACTTCCTCATGCCCCATTACTGCCCATCTTATCTCAACATCACTGTTCTTGGTGGAGTTACAGGAATAGAGGGTGAGCCTTTTCTCTTCTGTCTACGTTTTATGTTTTCAAATAAGTAAGACCTTGGATTGTACCTTAGTCTGTGAGTGTTTTGCAAGAAGAGCAAAAACTTTTAATACATTTCAATTTGCTAAAAGAGGGAGGTATTGCAATATGAGTAGTACCTATACACTTTGTCCTGCCGAGCATCATATGATTACAACTGAGCCAATGGTTCTTCTCTTGTGTGCGTGCTGCGGGATTGTGGATAATTATTGTGGGTAATCAAAACAGTATTCCTTATGTCCATAATTGTTAGTATTGTTTCTCTTTTAGGCATCCCTCCTGCAGAAAACTTGGTTTCCATTTATAGCCAGTGCTGCGGAATCTCTGGTTCATTCCAACATCATAACTTCTTTATTGCCTTGGCCATGTTTAAAATGGCCTGCATTGCACAGGTACACTTTATTCTTTTGGTTCGGCAACTTGGTATGTATGTTTATTTGCCTGCTTAGGTATTAGTTTCTGTTTATAGGTGTATTGAGTGACATGTGAGCCAGATGTGTGCATGTTTGAGTGCTAGAAGTGATTGTAGATTCTCTTATAATAAAGTTATTTTAATAAATTAAAAGAAGATCAATTTTACTGATCACTTCAAAATTTATCTATTTTTGGTGTATTATAAAAATCTATCTTTGCTCATCTCTTGTGTGTGTATGTGTTTCTGATAGGGTATTTATGCAAGGTCTTTGTTGGGGAATGCAAGTGCTCCTAATGCAGCTCAGTTTGGTGAGAGTGTGGAACCTTTAGTTCAGCTGGCTCTGAAGATCGCTCACAGGTTTAACACATTCAATTAAATCAATCAAAGTAATTTTTTGGGCATAATTTCATCTAAGCATATGTCAGTATTATTAATTAATTAGTATTAAAAATATTTATTAAAAAATATCTTGGTGCTAAAATTCATCATATTGCATAAATTCTAGCCTCATTAAATCCCACTATTTATCTGGCTTTTCAGCTTCGATAAAACACAGCTTTGTTTCTTTAAATAGAGTTAAGATTATATTCACATAATAGTGCAACAGGAAGCGATCTGAAATGGATGTCCGAGTGCTAACCCGAATTATATCCATAAAACCACAGCTGCCCAACTCACTTCAGAATTAAATGTGCACCTCAACTCTCCTGTTACCACCAAAACTGTTCGTTGGGAGCTCCACTGGGTCAATGTACATGGTCTGGCTGCTATATCCAAACCTTTGGTCACTCGTGCCAATGCCAAACGTTGGTTTCAATGGTGCCAGCAGCGAAAATCTTGTGCTGTGGACAGGGTGAAACATGTATTGTTCTCTAATGAGTCCTTCACTGTCTTTCCCACATCTGGGAGAGTTAGGGTGTGGAGAAGCCCCAAAGAAACTTGCCACCCAGAGTGAAACATACCTGTAGGGGTCAGTGATGGTTTGGGCTGCAATATCATGGCATTCCCTAGGCCCAATACTTGTGTTAGATGGGCACGTCACTGCCAAGGACTACCGAACCACTCTGGAGGGCCATGTGCACCCAATGGTTCAAACATTGTATCCTGATGGCTGTGTCGTGTATCAGGATGATAATGCACCAATACTCACAGCAAGACTGGTGACAGAGTGGTTTGATGAACATGAAAGTGAAGTTGAATATCTCCCATGGCCTGCACAGTCATCAGATCTAAATATTATTGAGCCATTTTGGGGTGTTTTGGAGGAGCGAGTCAGGAAACGTTTTCCTCAACCAGCACGACGTAGTGACCTATTCTGCAAGAAGAATGGCTCAAAATCCCTCTGGCCACTGTGCAGGACGTATCTGAAGTATAAGACGAATTGATGCTGCATTGGCCGTAAAAAGGAGGCCCTACACCATACTAATGAATTATTGTGGTCTAAAACCAGGCGTTTCAGTTTCATATACCCCTGTATATTTAATGCATTTTGCATATAGTTGTGTATTAAAAAACTTCGATATTAGATGAGTGACGTAAGGTCCAAA
Organism: Channallabes apus; assembly: GCA_030522415.1. Taxonomy (NCBI): domain Eukaryota; kingdom Metazoa; phylum Chordata; class Actinopteri; order Siluriformes; family Clariidae; genus Channallabes; species Channallabes apus. The sequence continues at coordinate 40,721,322 of CM060115.1, read as the reverse complement.
ATAAAATCGTATGCCTCTTTAAGCATTAAACATTTGAAATACATTGCAGTGTATTTAGGGAAAAATCCTTCATAAAGGGGGAAGTCATGCAATTATGCATAATTGTCAGCAGGAGGCCAAGTACTTCCTCAAACACTACACACCTCGGTACAGTAGCACAAATCCATGAAGAAATGTAGGTAAGTACTGTAGGAGTAGTACAGAGATTTTAAATTTTGTGAGGAGTAAAAGTTATCCTCTAATAAAACTACTCAAGCATACAAACACACACACACTACTGTTCAAAAGTTTGGGGTCACTTGCAAATTTCTTTCTACAATACTGGGGATTTCAAAACTATAAAATAACAGATATGGAATTAGATATTTACGTATCAACTACAAAAACGACAGTTAGTTGTTATTTTATGACACAGAGGTCAGCCTTTCTGTAATAGTTCTTGCAAGAACAGTATTGTCAAGTGCATTTGCAAAATCCGTCAAGCACCATAATGAAACTATATATATGTATTTATTTATTTATTTATTTATAAATATGAAATTTTGCCTTAAGATCTCATCTCCAGAGTGGATTAAATTCATATGCCGAAGCACCACTAGGGATATTGCTTTCTCTAGACATTTCTCTTTATTTGCCACAGTTTGGTTTTAAGGCATGTGACCGTGTTTTAAAAAATTACTCTATTGAGCAAATTTGTTACCCTAGACTGTGCTGGGATGTCTTAAGGTATGCTAGATCTAGCTGACAAGTATTCTAGTATTCTATGAAGTCTGTGAAGATTATTTTTGTAACGATTGTGTATAAAGCATATCACAAAATGCAGCACCTGAAATTCATAAATTGCCATTAGAACTACAATCTTCATTGCTTCAGACCTAAAGCATTAGCATGTTTGCTTAAAAAAGGGGACTTTATATACTGAAAAACGTTTTTGAACTTTTTTGTAGCTGGAATAAATTCTGTGAATCCTGTACCAGTATATTATAAGCCAAAACCTAGTTCTTCCTGCTATGAGGTTCAGACCTGTTCATAGAGCTTTAAAAAAAAAAAAATGTACTTATTGATAATTAACAAAACTCATGTTCAGAGGTTTACATGAAAAAGTGTAGATTTTACCTCTAAATATCAAATTTTTTAATTAACTTTAATTTAGCAAATCTTTGAGGTGCAATTAAGTATTCATTTCATGTTTGTCTTCTGTGCTTAGCTCCTCATTGGTTCTGCAAGTGCCTGATAAGTTATTTCTCCAGTCTGCTAAAGGTTATGATGTCCATCAGCAGGTTAAGTTGTTCATGAAGCAGCACATTTTGCCTGCTCAGAAGGTAAGCTCTGGTCAATTCCATAGGAATTTCATTGGTCTAACAGTGATCTAACATCCATGTAAACATATAATCCTAATCTAATCACATTTTTTCTGCCATTTTTTCTTTTTTTGCACACTTAAAATAAGTGTACTCAAAACTAAAGATTCATTTGCCTCCTTTGCAAACTCCTTTCCATGACACCAGTCATATATTTTTTTTTTCCATACAAAAAAATGTTCCACAGATTTTACAGCACCCCTGCCAGAGCTGACTGGCATTTACTAATACAGGATTATCAGGGTGACACACAGCAGCTCAGCAACACCATATTAGAGTGGGGACACTACACAACTTTCACAATCTGAAACATTTTGAAAAGACTACGACTCTACACTAACTGACTGATGTCCACACATTTTTATGGAGACTCATAAATGGTGGATTATATATTAAATTGTGGATTATATAAATGACTGCACCAGATGAGGGATCATAGACTACACGACTTGTCAACAAGAGTAAGCTTTTAAGATGAAGAAGAGGCTGGGGGGGGGGGGAGTCTAATAGACAACGAAAACGATCAAATAGACAGCAGTAGTTTTAATCTTGTCTGTGCTGAGAAGAAAAACGGGCAAGTGCCCACCTGCGAATTGGCTTTCTTTCACTTTTATGATTTATCTTTTCTTCTCACATGCCTGCAGACATGTGCATGCTGCATCTGTTGTCATGTTGAAAAAAATCAAACATTTATATACTGAGACTCACGTGGGGAGGAATATGTTTCCACTTGGCAGAACAGAGGGCATGGGTAAAACAGTGTAAAAGAGTCAATAACATTATTAGTGGCATTTAGACTTTCTCACAGTCCACCAGCTAGGGCAAGTCTTTAATTGCTTTAATAAGACTGTCTTTGATTTAGGAAATTACTGAGTACTATGTCAAACACAGCAACGGCCCAGAGAGATGGCAAACACCCCCAGTGCTGGAGGAACTAAAGGTAAAAAACACACAAACAATTCAAATGTATGTCATATTGTACATGTTGACCCCTACTTACGAGTGAGTTCCGTTCCAGCCGTACGTTCATGAGTCAGATTCGTTTTTAAGTTCGACAAAGTGAGTCTTGAACATCTTTGACACCAACATAAAATGTAAAGGGTACCAATCAATTTGACTAAATCTGTCCCCTTTCCCCACGCTGCCATCATGTGGCCAAAAACAGTAACCACGCCTAAGGAGTACTTAATCTCAAATGTAAATGTTGTCTCTGCGCCTTTAAATTGCAGAGGAGGAGGGCAACTTTCACACGCATGCACGGAGGTTGACTATACGAGTGAGGCACACAGAGACCGAGCTTGGGAGACGATTATCCACAATACCACGGCACACGGAAAAGAGAGTGAGAGACCATTGGATCAGACCATTCGCTCAGCAGAAAAATATACGTATCGCTCGTATTACAAAACCTTACATGTTTATTAAGTTACAATTTATTTAAAAAAATTTCTCATCTTGCAAAACACTCACAAACTAAGTTACTCACAATGTAAGGTTTTACTGGTATATGAAATGTAACAGCGTTGTCTCTGCGACTTTAAATCTTGAGGGGAATCCCGGACACAATTTTGTCTCCAAGCTGTTTTCCACTGTATTGGACTATAAACTCTGTTTTGTTGAGGATGTTTTGAAATTGGGATAATTCACAATCAGTACAGCTTTACAGGACAGCCAATGTCACAGTGCTTCCGGTCTAATTCATTGAAACTGGTGAGGCCGACTGATTTCTTCGGCACCTCCACACACACACACACACACACACACACATATATATAATATACCGGACTTTAGACGTTTATACTTTCACTCACACACTGAATATTTAGTATATAATTGTAAATATTGGTATCTGGTGCACTGCATTTTGATTATTTTTTTGTACAAAACATGTAAGCTACTTTCATCATTTGTTTGCAACTATGAATATCATAGAACCGTGGTCCATTGGTATCTTCGGAAATTTGTAACTTGAATGTTGAACGTTAGGATTTGCTTTTACAAGTAGTCCCCATCTATTAAACAGCATAAGGTGCTCAGTTCCTTTAGTACACTGTTGGCAAATATGCCTGTCCTATGGTAAGAAAGTGTGTGTGTTTAGGTAAAAGCTCGTGCTGCTGGACTGTGGAATCTGTTCCTGCCCTCAGTGAGTGGACTTTCTCAGCTAGATTACTGCTACATAGCTGAGGAAACTGGACGATGCTTCTATGCCCCTGAGGTCTTCAACTGCCAGGCCCCAGGTCTGTTTGTGTATCTCTGTTAATGCATATTAAAGCAGAGCTAATATTCTAAATAAGAACAGTAGTGCTCGGATACTTCTGGTTTGCGGGCGTCCATAAAGTACAAAACATTTTAACAAATAAAGTAAAAGCAATAATCAAACAAACAACATACAACTATAAAATGGGCATTTGAAATTGGTACACACACACACACACACACCAGTTTAATGTACTCACAATAAAGATTAATTATTTTAATTATGAATGATAGGGATGATAGAGGTTTAGTTCACATGCACTAAAATGTTTGGTTAGTTATTTCTCGCACAGAACTTTCAGGTGGTAATTTCTATGAGCGCACTATAGAGTGGTGCTTATTTGCAGAGGCCAAGCCCTTTATTCAGTAATTTTATTTTTGGCAACATTTATTATATGACAGTTACTGACAGTAGATATTTTTGTGTTCCAATAGCTTACAAAAATCGAATAACAGTTTTAAATTACCTGGGTATAATATAAATCAAGCAAAGTTACCCAGAATAAAATATGTTTACTGCTTATTATTAATTTATATTTTTAAGGTGGGATGCTTTTGTATTAATAATAGTAATAATAAATGTCTTAGTCAAATTTTAGAGACTTCTGACATGCACAGAATTCTTTTAAAATATTTTATATATACAGTATCTCACAAAAGTGAGTACACTCCTCACATTTCAGCAACCACTTCTCAAGTGTTCTCAAGGGACAGTATTATAGAAGTGAAAATTGGATATACTTACTAGACAGTACTAGTCAATGTGCAGCTTGTATAGCAGTTAGGGGTGCACGATATATCGAAAAAATATCGTTATCGCGATAATGGCATGCGATAAATAATTTATGTGCCAAGTCTGTGTCCAAATTTGACCAATCAGATGGGCCCTTACTATACCCGCTTATATCTTTTTTATATATATATATATACACACACATCTTTATACTTAATTCTGTCGCGAACTAACCCGGAATGATCAGAAGACTTAGCGATTAGCCGTTAGCCCTTTGTAGCGTGGACGGTAAACCCAAACGCGGAAGCAAGCGAGTAGGCAGGATAACCACGCGAATTAGTCTAAGGACTCTCACAGAAGGGGAGCAAGAGAAAAACACAAATTTAACCCGCGTCATATAAACACACACTCGAATCAGAAAGTAAACAATCTGAACCGACATGCGTGAACTCAGTGATTAAGCTGTATGCAGTGGTTTGTTTACTCCTCTTATACTTCCGGGTTCGCGACCGCAATACTTCCGGGTCCTAGTGCCGGTCGCGGAGCGCACATGTGTGTGACAAATAGTATTTTTTTATTTAATTTTTGTTTAATAATATTTATTTTTATTTAAAAAAAAACAGGCAAGCCAAAGAGAATATTTTGTTTAAAAGATGCTCTTGTTTTAAGACACTATTGATGAATGTATGGTTACACGTAAATAAACAGTAATGTTTGAAAGTAATTCATATTGTGTTGGCAGGTCTATAGTAACAGCAAATCAGAATATCTGCTGAGGGTTTTAAGTCATTCATAGTGTTTTGAAGTCTAAATATTTGCAAATCCTTGACATATAGTTTCTTTTTAGCCTGAATTAGATTTAATTACATCAGACGAATATCTATTACCTGTTTATTTTAGTATGATTACATATAAATAAATAATAAAAAAATAGGCAATAATAATAAAAAATGTTATGTTATGTAATGGGAAATGTTATATCGCAAGAAATATCGTTATTGAATATATTCAACAATATCGCATATTTTCCTAATATTGTGCAGCCCTACTGTAATAGCAGTACAGATTTACTGTCCTGAAACAATAACTCAACATGCAGACTTTCTTGTCTAAATAATTTTCATAAGAAAATGAGTTCGCCCTGAGTGAGCATATCAAAACTGTCCAAAGTGTCAATATTTCATGTAAGCACCATTGTTATCTAGCAGGCCTTAATCCTCCTGTGCATAGAATTCACCAGATCTGCACGTGTTGTTGCTGGGATCCTCCTCCATTACACCATAATGATATCACAGACCTGCTGGATGTTAGACACATGGTGCTTCGCCACCTTCCGCTTGAGGATACCCCACAGGTGCTCAGTAGGCTTCAGGTCTGAAGACATATTTGGCCACTGATAAACACATGAACATGGTTTGCATGGTTAAAGATGTACAGCTGTTATCACATAGGGTATACTCACTTGTTGTTGCCAGCTATTTTGACAATAATTACTGTATGTCGAGTTATTTTCAAAGGAGAGTAAATCTATACAGTTATACAAGCTGAAAAATATGTCCAAGTTTAATTTCTATAGTATTGTCTTTTGAGAAGATATACAAACCGGATTCCAAAAAAGTTGGGACACTAAACAAATTGTGAATAAAAACTGAATGCAATGATGTGGAGATGGCAAATGTCAATATTTTATTCAGAATAGAACATAGATGACAGATCAAAAGTTAAATCTGAGAAAATGTATCATTTTAAAGGAAAAATATGTTGATTCCAAATTTCACGGTGTCAACAAATCCCAAAAAAGTTGGGACAAGTAGCAATAAGAGGCTGGAAAAAGTAAATTTGAGCATAACGAAGAGCTGGAAGACCAATTAACAGTAATTAGGTTAATTGGCAACATGATTGGGTATAAAAAGAGCTTCTCAGAGTGGCAGTGTCTCTCAGAAGCCAAGAGGGTAGAGGTTCACCAATTCCCACAATGTTGCGCAGAAAGATAGTGGAGCAATATCAGAAAGGTGTTACCCAGCGAAAAATTGCAAAGACTTGGCAGTTATCATCATCAACTGTGCATAATATCATCCGAAGATTCAGAGAATCTGGAACAATCTCTGTGCGTAAGGGTCAAGGGCGTAAAACCATACTGGATGCCCGTGATCTCCGGGCCCTTAAACGACACTGCACCACAAACAGGAATGCTACTGTAAAGGAAATCACAGAATGAGCTCAGGAATACTTCCAGAAACCATTGTCAGTGAACACAATCCACCGTGCCATCCGCCGTTGCCAGCTGAAACTCTACAATGCAAAGAAGAAGCCATTTCTAAGCAAGATCCACAAGCACAGGCGTTTTCATTGGGCCAGGGATCATTTAAAATGGAGTGTGGCAAAATGGAAGACTGTTCTGTGGTCAGACGAGTTACGATTCGAAGTTCTTGTTGGAAATGTGGGACGCCATGTCATCCGGACCAAAGAGGACAAGGACAACCCGAGTTGTTATCAACGCTCAGTTCAGAAGCCTGCATCTCTGATGGTATGGGGTTGCATGAGTGCGTGTGGCATGGGCAGCTTGCATGTCTGGAAAGGCACCATCAATGCAGAAAAATATATTCAGGTTCTAGAACAACATCTAGTCATCTCTTTCAGGGAAGACCCTGCATTTTTCAACAAGATAATGCCAGACCACATTCTGCATCAATCACAACATCATGGCTGCGTAGGAGAAGGATCCGGGTACTGAAATGGCCAGTCTGCAGTCCAGATCTTTCCCCTATAGAGAACATTTGGCACATCATAAAGAGGAAGGTGCGACAAAGAAGGCCCAAGACGTTTGAACAGTTAGAGGCCTGTATTAGACAAGAATGGGAGAGCATTCCTATTTCTAAACTTGAGAAACTGGTCTCCTCGGTCCCCAGACGTCTGTTGAGTGTTGTAAGAAGAAGGGGAGATGCCACACAGTGGTGAAAATGGCCTTGTCCCAACTTTTTTGGGATTTGTTGACACTAAATCAACAAATTTATGCCTTAAATTTGGAATCAACATATTTTTCCTTTAAGATGATACATTTTCTCGGATTAAACTTTTGATCTGTCATCTATGTTCTATTCTGAATAAAATATTGACATTTGCCATCTCCACATCATTGCATTCAGTTTTTATTCACAATTTGTTTAGTGTCCCAACCTTTTTGGAATCCGGTTTGTAGTAGAGAGGTGTAATCACTTTATATATTGTGTTGTGTGTGTTTATTGTGTGTGTGTGTGTGTGTGTGTGTGTGGAACTTTTTTCCCACATTTCAAATTGGTAAATGAATAATCAACCCTGCACAGTTTATTTTACAGTTATGTACTGTACCCAATTTTCAGAATAAAACTGAATAAAACTTTATTATTTTTTACTTATTTGCCATTTAAAATAACAAAATCTTTAAATTTAAACATGGAGCCAAAACACATTTTAATTCATTGTAGCATGGACAATTTAAATTGGTAGATGATTATACAGTCTCGCATCAGTTTTCCATAAGATACATTATGTTGAACAAATTAATTAATGAATTATACCAGAGGTGGCGAACCTGTTTGCCATAATGAGCCAAAAAAAAATCTTTATCACTGCAAAGAGCCACACAACAGATGTGCAAACAAAAGAATCACAACTTATACACATAATGACATAATACCCCTATCTCACCTGGTTTCGCGTGGTGGCCGTAAGTACGGTTCATTATGATTCACCACGAGTTTTTGGCGTTGTGAGCACGTTTCCATCTTTCCGCGCGAAAAATTAAACATGTTTAATTTCTTTGCCGGTCCTCGCGGAGGTCCTTACAGAACTTCGGAGCGACAGCGGAACGTCGGCGAGCAATCGCGGAGACTCACGGTGCCGAACTCCGCAGTTCTCATGGATTTTAATCAGCCTACCTCCTTTTATTTGACTCAGTGGGACACTTGATTTCCACAATCTTTTTTAAGTCTGGCTTGTATTCAGTTGTGGCTACTCGTAGTAAATCTTTCACGTGTGTCAGTAAGAACAGAGCGATGCTTTGATTTCACTTGTTTCAGTGTCGAAAAAAGGCATTCACTGATGTAAGTTGACCCAAACATTGACAGTAGTTTGAGTGGAGCCTGTTTGACATTGGGATATCTCTCAATCGGCACAATCTTCCAAAACTCCACGGTTCCTTCCTTCCATTCAGATATAAATGTTCTGTGCTCATCTTCGTATTTGCGCTTAGCTGTACGCTTCCCTGACTCGGCCATGATGATTGACCGGCTACTAACGAACTTCACGTCAATCGTGTTAGTCTATGTTAAAACGCGCGACAGGTTGTATAAAAAAAATAATTTAAATACATACCCTTTTATTGGAAAATTATGTTTTGATATTTTTAAAATAATTTGCGAGTGTAAACACAAAACGTGGATAGATTGAAGAGCCGCAGACGAGCAGTGAAAGAGCCGCAAGCGGCTCGCCACCCCTGAATTACACTATAAAGCATTTATAAATTCTGTCAGAATATTCCTATCTCATGGTATTTTGTTTCAGACCTCCCTAACATCACTAATAGGTGTGTACTTATAGGATATATTGGAAACTTTGACACTACAGCATGCCCCCTCTCCCACCCACATAATTGTGTGCTTGTTTGTTCATAACTATTTAGTTAACATTCTCTTTTTGTAGAAATTTTAGTTGCTTTGGTTATATTGCAGCTTAGAGATTCTTGCTTTTAGCTATTACGGTGACATATCTAAAGGACACACATATAAAAACTTATATGTGCCTAAATTAACCATAGATTCAAGATTAGCAGCCAGATTACCACATTTACCAAAGGCACTGCAGATATTTGACACAGATCCAAGCCATTTTAATTTGTAAAAAAAGAAGAAAATAACCTATTTAGCAGTTTTTGCAAGGCTAAGATGACAGCAAACTGGAAAATTGTAGCTTCTTCTTTTAATTTTTACAGTGATAGTCATGTCCTGTGTCCAATTAGAACCAAGCACATGTTGATGTTCATTAAGGATATGCATTTTCCATTTTAAGTTAATGCTTTGTTTTTGTTTTTATTTGTTTCATATTGTTTCTTCTTCTTCTTCTTCTTCTTCTTCTTATTATTATTATTTATTTATTTATTTATTGATTAATTAATTTATTTACTTGCTTGTAAGTATTTAGTTTAAGGACACTGTATGTGAGAGATCATTGCAATCATTTAAACAGCCTCTTTCTTTTTCAGATTCAGGGAATATGGAGGTGCTGCATCTGTTTGGTTCTACAGAGCAGAAAAAGCTGTGGCTAGAGCCCTTATTGCGAGGAGACATACGTTCCTGCTTTTGCATGACTGGTAACAACACAAGTTTGTTGACACACTTGCATGATTCCACTTTCTATTACACAGTGTTTGATTTTAACTTTCTGTGTGAGTGTTTGAGTGTTTAACTTTCTGAACTGACAATGTCTGTAGTAATGCAAATTTTTGGACACGAACCATCTGTACTGTATAGATGACCAAAACAGAATATTTAAACATAATCAGATCTATAATCAGATAATCAGACCAGGAAATGTTTTTCCAGTTTTCTACTGTCCAGGTCTGGTGATCCCATAAGAATTGCAGCCTTAGTTTCATGTTCTTAGCTGACAGGAGTGGCATGTGCTCTCTATATCAGACCGTTTTTATAAACCCCAGAAATAGTTGTTTGTGATAATCCCAGAAGATCAGCAGTTTCGAAAATGGACCAGCTCATCTGGCCGTATGGCATTATACAATCAAAAAATTACAATACAGAAATGTTCAACATGTATGTACCCATTCAGACCTCCTTTACAAATTACTGCATCAGTGACTGTGTTGGGGCCCGACCTTCTGATCACTAACCCACAGCCATAACCTTCAGAGCTACCATCAAAATGAACTATAAATATTATTTTAAAAAGGCTTAAATTGAAAAACAAATTTGAAATACAAAACAAAACATCTCTCATATTTTATATATATTAAAATAATATATATCATTTTGGAGTGGGTAGAGTGATGTGGCGAGTCAGATGGTGTGACTCAGAAAACAGGACAATTTCTTAGTGTTGTCACCACACATGTTGATGGATATGCAGTCCCATATGGCATGTGTGAAAATGTATGCTGCATTTTGTGTGCATTGTGTGATTTTTAATTCCATGAAATCTGTGTAATAAGTTCTGTCGATAATTTGTATTCTATATTGTATAGAATTTGTTTTACCTAGTTATGAAGGAATTTATTTTGCATTTATATTTTTATGGTTTCGGGATTATATGGTTCGATTTTGTCTCATGTTAAAATTTAGGATGCGACTAACTTTTGACGAAGAAGTAGCTTATTGGGAACAGTGCCAGATGTGAATAGAAATGCCAAGTGAGGTTCTTTGTCCCCAGCAAGAGAATGTGAAACAAGTGGATTTAAAAGCTAATTTGGAGTGGATGAGGAAGTGCATGTGTGACTTCCAGGTTTATGAAAGATCTCTCTGTGACTCTCAAAACTGGAAATACACTGTCCCTTAATAAAAACCCTTGTTTAATGAGTAGTCATCGCCTCAATGATCCCAATAACAAAACTAAGCTTTATCTCAATAAAGCTTTACTGTACCTAAAATAAGCAAATCCCTGCATCATCTCTGGTGGCACAGGAGCAATGTCCGCAAACAAACCATAGCGTTCGGAGGGCTTATGGAGATGTGTCATGACGTGTCATGCATCTGCACTGATTACCAACCTCAGGGCATTGCCTAGCAACTGGTTATGGGCCTGCCTTAGGCAGTTACATAACTTTGAGGGGTTCTGTTGGTGAAGGTGAAATGTGTTTTCTTCTAGATATATTCAAGGTTCATAATTCTCTCCATAAATCTGGATTAGATATGAGAATTATATAATGGTTGTTTTATGACATACGTGGTAAAGTTAATGTAAACATTTGTGATGTTTCTTTTTCTACCGCAGGTTCTTGAATCTTTTCTGTGGTTAATGAATCAAGATTGTGCCATATGGGGCTGTGTTTGTTTCCTTCGTGGCAGCTCAAACCACTCTACATATTTTGCTCTGATCTTTCTTAGTCATTTCTGCTCGCAGCACTGTCATTTACTCAGTGTTTTCTTTTATTTATTTGGTTATTTTTATTGAGTAAACTGTAGAGACTATGGTGTGTGGAAATCACAGGAGATTACTGTGTTAGTCTCGAAGTTCTTTTTTTAATTCTGCACTTTACAGTGAACAACTGAAATAGGTTGAATTTCTCTCTCTCTCCCTCTCTCTCTCTCTCTCTCTCTCTTTTTTTAACACACACATACTGTAAAGTGGGCACACCTTTTAATTCCATGGTCTTTTTTGATTTTCTACATTCACTCTAACTCTGTTGCAAATGTACAGTAAGTTTTGCTTTCCTGGGATGGTCTTCATGGGAGCCATGCTTGATGGGTTTTGCAATGTCACTTGATAGTACTGTTCTTGGAAAAACTGGTCTTAGAACTTGAACATACAGTACTGTTCTTGGAAGAACAGTATTCCAGAACAGCTGAGCTTCTGTGTCTTAAAATAACAACTGACTGTTGCTGTTATTTAATTACTCAATGTCATATGTGTTATTTTATATTTTTGAAAAAAAATCCAAAATTGTTCTATAATGTATAAAATAAATTCAAACTTATGGACAATTTTTGACTGGTGTGCCAGTCCACTGGTGGTGCTTGAACCATGTGTTATCTTTTGGTATTTAAGACCAGGTTGTTGTTGGCACACCATGTCCGAAACTTCTCCCTCTATGCAGCATTGTTTTTTTGTTATATTTTGCTTGATGACTGTTGGGTCAACTTTACAGTAGTGTTTGAGTTGGGGTGGGTTGGCACTGGCTCACCAGTTATCAGAGTGAGGGTAAGGGATGTGTTGACCCAATCTAAACATTTTTGGTGATTGAAGAGGAAGTTCAGTGGAATAGCTTGTGTTGGGTATTAGACATATGGAAAGCCTCTCTAGGCTTTCAGTGTTGTTGGCCAGTGTGATTTTTTTTTTTTTTTTTTACAGTCAGTATGTATGCAGTCAGTATGAAGTTAAATTACTCAGTGTTTTTAATCACCATTTAAATGACCATCCTTTGAGTGTTTGTGCATAATACACTATATCTGTGTGCACATGTGTAATACCCCCATTTGACTAAGCCAAATTTTCTACCAAATCTACAAGGATACAAATTTGTTACATCCTCTGGAGAGCTCGGTAGAGGTCGGTAACGACTCCTTATAGCCTCTTTTAGAGTCGTTATGAATTCTGTCATGTTTGTTAGTTTCGTTAGTTTCAGGAGGAAATTTGCAGCATGTTCCAAAATTTCGTCTGCCCCCCCTGACATTAACGACTCGGTAATGCCTTGATATCGATTCTTAGCTCCTGTTATCGCAGTCGTTATCTGTTTATCGCATCCTTACCTGTTCAACAACATACTGTATGGCAGCTCAAGCTGTTTCTTTACCTCTTTGATGTGTCGTCGTTGTGCTCTTTGTGTTATTTTAACTGGGTGCCCTCTTTTTGGTAGAGTAGCCACAGTCCCAAAATGTCTCCATTTAGTCTGGTGAATTTCTAAAAAGTTAAATTGGTTAAAAAGTCTTTGAAATAATTTTTAACCCTTTCTAGCTTTAGAAAGGTCTCTTGATTATAGACCCATAAAGGCTCTTTTTAATAAGGCATGGCTCACATTAGCATGTTCTTCAATTCTGAAAACTTGAAGCTTATGTACTGTACCAAGAATCCAAACCACAAAACTTTATGCATACAGTAATGCCATTGGTCTCACTTACAGTAAATATCATTCTAAATCACAGTTGTGCAAATCTTTGAACAAGTTTCATCATCATCATTTCACTCATCACTGTTCACCTAGAAACACTCTAATTACCAACTACTCTCATTTGTGCAAAATCAACTGGAAGAACACTTCATCATATATAAAATGAGTCAGGGTATAAAACAGGCCTTAAGTGTTAGGCAAGAAGATGGAATAGCAAGTTTTATCTGTTATTTGGGCCTCTAGAGAATATAATAGGTAAAAGTAACTACTGTACTTGAGACGTTTTTGAAGTAATTTCCGCAATAATTACAGTACATCATAACTTTATGATTTCTATAGTTATCTACCGTGCTCAAAGAAATACACCCTATAGTGTAATGTTTTGTTTGGCAAAAGAGCATAATCCACATTGTTTTGAAAAAATAATGCCATTACAATTAGGGAAATCAGTGATAGTGCCTGGGGAGACACTGTCCATTTAACAAACAGCTTGAACATGATGCCAATGCTGTTATATAATTAATATATCTTATAAATCTCATATATGATCTATAATCAATATATCTTCATTGATGAGGCAGGATTTAACCTGCAAAAGATCAAGATCAATCGTTGCCAACCGTGTCCTTGTCAATGACCCTGGGCAGTATAAGTGTGCTGCTATTGGTCAGTTCATTGGTCGGATCATACATTACCATGCACAGCGTAGTCCCTTAACACTCCAAGTTTGCCAAATTTCTGGCAAACTGAAATGTCCTTATCCCACCACACCAAAAGGACTTAGAGTTCCACTGGGCCGGATACTCTAGTCCCAACTGTTTCACCAGTAACCCACTTTTTGTAGCTCTGTACCTTCTACCATATTCCCCATTTCTTCATCTAATAGAGGAATTATTTTCATCATGTTGGTGAAGAGTGTGCAGACTCAGACTTCACATGTCTCACTACTCCATGCATTTGAGAATGCCTGGGATGCCATCCACACAGATGAATGCCAGGGATGGATCTGCCATGGCAGGCACTTTTTTTTCCACTGCTTGGTCAGGGAGAACATTGTAGACAATGTGGATGTGGTCCTCTGGCCTGCCTGGTATCAGAGACGAGATGAATTGTGATCTGTTTAATTTCATTTTTCCATTGATTTTCTTTGTAGTGTTTCTTATTGTACTTACATGGATGAAATCATTGCGTTTCCTACAATGCTACGTAAAATAGGTAATATTTGTGTTGCATAAACCAGTAGTACTCTAAATGCTATATTGGGCAAAAAATCTTACACTTTGACAAAATAAGAAACAGGTAACTTATTTCCACACACTTGTATGCAATTAAATATGTAACATCATCACATGAAGCCAAAACATACAGTGGTTTGCAAAAGTATTCGGCCCCCTTGAACTTTTCCACATTTTGTCACTGTGACGGTTGACCCCTAGAGGGCGCCTATCGCCCGTTTTTGTTTTTTGTTTTGTAGTTCGTTTTAATTTTCGTTTTTTACTTCGTTTCCCAGTTTGCACCTCGGTCAGGTGACGTAGAAGCTCACCTGAACCGAGGGAAGTTAATTTGATGATTATGTTTATGTTTGTTATAAATAGTCTGGCTGAACTCCAGCCAGGCGTCTAGCATTTGTCGTTATAGTTTGGTTTGTGTTGGAGTTAATGTTTTGTTTAAATTAAGAAAATAAAGAACTTTGTTAAACCGTCAGCTCGCCTCCGCGATCATGCCTCGCACACACCTCCGACGCAGACACCGTAAGAAACGTGACAGAATGCTAGACCGTACAAGAGGCATGGCGGAGGATTTCCCCCTGGATGATTTTGGGGAGGATGCGGATACCATCTGGCGAACTGGCTGGAGGACAGCGAGGCTGAGAGGTATGGCGGCTGGGAATACTGCTGGCTGAATAACGGCGAGGTAGACAGATACCGGAGCTGGATGTACAACCAGCTAACGAGACACAAACGCATGTGGTGGATTCCGGAGCCGGAGCAATTGCGAGAAATACGGGAGCAGGTGGAGGAGATGCTGCGCATGATCCTCCACTTCCGGGAGAACCGCGAAGCGAGCTCGGAGCTTTCTCCTCCCTCGCCAGTGCTCAGCGGTAAAGAGGAGAAAAGCGTTTCCAACATTCACGCTCCATGCGAGCTAGGGAGCGTCATCCTTCCACCGCCTCCCGGATTTGAGGACAACGCACTAGCGTGTCTGCAGCCACTGACCGATGCACCCGTTCCGCTGTTGAGCTCTGCACAAGCTCCAACGTTGCTGTTGAGCGCAGTGCACGCTCCAACGCCGTCGAGCGCAGTGCACGCTCCAACGCCGTCGAGCGCAGTGCACGCTCCAACGCCGTCGAGCGCAGTGCACGCTCCAACGCCGTCGAGCGCAGTGCACGCTCCAACGCCGTCGAGCGCAGTGCACGCTCCAACGTCGTCGAGCGCAGTGCACGCTCCAACCCTGCTGTTGGGCTCTGCACAGGCTCCAACGTTATCATCGAGCGCAGTGCAAGCTCCAACGTCGTCGAACGCAGTGCACGCTCCAACGCCGCTGTTGAGCTCTGCACAAGCTCCAACGTCGTCGTCGAGCGCAGTGCACGCTCCAACGCCGCTGTTGAGCTCTGCACAAGCTCCAACCTCGTCGTCGAGCTCTGCACAAGCTCCAACGTCGTCGTCGAGCTCTGCACAAGCTCTAACCTCGTCGTCGAGCGCAGTGCACGCTCCTACGTCGTCGTCGAGCTCTGCACAAGCTCCCACGTCGTCGTCGAGCTCTGCACAAGCTCCCACGTCGTCGTCGAGCTCTGCACAAGCTCCCACGTCGTCGTCGAGCTCTGCACAAGCTCCAACGTCGCCGTCGAGCTCTGCACAAGCTCCAACGCCGTCGGCGAGCGCCGTGCACGCTCCAACGCCGTCGTCGAGCGCAGTGCATGCTCCAACGCCGTCGAGCGCAGTGCACGCTCCAACACTGCTGTTGAGCTCTGCACCAGCTCCAACGTTGTCATCGAGCGCAGTGCACGCTCCAACGTTGTCGAGTGCAGTGCACGCTCCAACACTGCTGTTGAGCTCTGCACAAGCTCCAACGTTGTCGTCGAGCGCAGTGCACGCTCCAACCCCGCTGTTGAGCTCTGCACAAGCTCCAACGTTGTCGTCGAGCGCAGTGACCGCTCCAACGCCGTCGTCGAGCGCAGTGACCGCTCCAACGCCGTCGTCGAGCGCAGTGACCGCTCCAACGCCGTCGTCGAGCGCAGTGACCGCTCCAACGCCTTCGTCGAGCGCAGTGACCGCTCCAACGCCGTCGTCGAGCGCAGTGACCGCTCCAACGCCGTCGTCGACCGCAGTGACCGCTCCAACGCCGCCGTCGACCGCAGTGACCGCTCCAACGCCGCCGTCGACCGCAGTGACCGCTCCAACGCCGCCGTCGACCGCAGTGACCGCTCCAACGCCGCCGTCGACCGCAGTGACCGCTCCACGTCACCAGCCCTGCCACGGCCGAGCACGTCACCAGCCCTGCCACGGCCGAGCACGTCACCAGCCCTGCCACGGCCGAGCACGTCTCCAGCCCTGCCTCGGCCGAGCACGTCTCCAGCTCTGCCACGGCCGAGCACGTCTCCAGCCCCGTCACCCAGCCTCCTGGTCAGGAGGTGGAAGGTAGAACATTGGGGGGTGGGTGTCCGGGGCCTCCGATGATGCTCCAGAGGAGCATTTTTTTGGGGGGGGGGTACTGTGACGGTTGACCCCTAGAGGGCGCCTAACGCCCGTTTTTGTTTTTTGTTTTGTAGTTCGTTTTAAGTTTCGTTTTTTACTTCGTTTCCCAGTTTGCACCTCGGTCAGGTGACGTAGAAGCTCACCTGAACCGAGGGAAGTTAATTTGATGATTATGTTTATGTTTGTTATAAATAGCCTGGCTGAACTCCAGCCAGGCGTCTAGCATTTGTCGTTATAGTTCGGTTTGTGTTGGAGTTAATGTTTAAATTAAGAAAATAAAGAACTTTGTTAAACCGTCAGCTCGCCTCCGCGATCATGCCTCGCACACACCTCCGACGCAGACACCGTAAGAAACGTGACAGTCACATTACAGCCACAAACATGAATCAATTTTATTGGAATTCCACATGAAAGACCAATACATAGTGGTGTACACGTGAGAAGTGGAACGAAAATCATACATGATTCCAAACATTTTTTACAAATAAATAACTGAAAAGTGGGGTGTGCCTAATTATTCAGCCCCCTGAGTCAATACTTTGAACCACCTTTTGTTGCAATTACAGCTGCCAGTCTTTTAGGGTATGTCTCTACCAGCTTTGCACATCTAGAGACTGAAATCCTTGCCCATTCTTCTTTACAAAACAGCTTCAGCTCAGTCAGATTAGATGGACAGGTTTGTGAACAGCAGTTTTCAGATCTTGCCACAGATTCTCGATTGGATTTAGATCTGGACTTTGACTGGGCCATTCTAACACATGTTTTAAACCATTCCATTGTTGCCCTGGCTTTATGTTTAGGGTTGTTGTCCTGCTGGAAGGTGAACCTCTGCCCCAGTCTCAGGTCTTTTGCAGACTCCAAGAGGTTTTCTTCCAAGATTGGCCTGTATTTGGCTCCATCCATCTTCCCATCAACTCTGACCAGCTTCCCTGTCCCTGCTGAAGAGAAGCACCCCCAGAGCAAGATGCTGCCACCACCATATTTGACAGTGGGGATGGTGTGTTCAGAGTGATGTGCAGTGTTAGTTTTCCGCCACACATAGCGTTTTGCATTTTGGCCAAAAAGTTCTATTTTGGTCTCATCTGACCAGAGCACCTTCTTCCACATGTTTGCTGTGTCGCCCACATGGCTTGTGGCAAACTGCAAACGGGACTTCTTATGGTTTTCTGTTAATAATGGCTTTCTTCTTGCCACATAAAGGCCAACTTTGTGCAGTGCACGACTAATAGTTGTCCTATGGACAGATTCCCTCACCTGAGCTGTAGATCTCTGCAGCTCGTCCAGAGTCACCATGGGCCTCTTGGCTGATCATTTCTGATCAGCGCTCTCCTTGTTCGGCCTGTGAGTTTAGGTGGACGGCCTCGTCTTGGTAGGTTTACAGTTGTGCCATACTCCTTCCATTTCTGAATGATCACTTGAACAGTGCTCCGTGGGATGTTCAAGGCTTTGGAAATCTTTTTGTAGCCTAAGCCTGCTTTAAATTTCTCAATAACTTTATCCCTGACCTGTCTGGTGTGTTCTTTGGACTTCATGATGTTGTTGCTCCCAATATTCTCTTAGACAACCTCTGAGGCCGTCACAGAGCAGCTGTATTTGTACTGACATTAGATTACACACAGGTGCACTCTATTTAGTCATCAGCACTTATCAGGCAATGTCTATGGGCAACTGACTGCACTCAGACCAAAGGGGGCTGAATAATTACGCACACCCCACTTTTCAGTTATTTATTTGTAAAAAATGTTTGGAATCATGTATGATTTTCGTTCCACTTCTCAAGTGTACACCACTTTGTATTGGTCTTTCATGTGGAATTCCAATGAAATTGATTCATGTTTGTGGCTGTAATGTGACAAAATGTGGAAAGGTTCAAGGGGGCCGAATACTTTTGCAAGCCACTGTACATAAACAATTTTGATAGTAGTACAGGAGAATTTATAACATCAATTTTTATTTGATGCTTTATAAGACATAAGCTCGTGGTAGCTTTGTTTATTGTTTTGGTGAAAGAAATCAGTTTTGAGAAGAAGGAAACTTGGTTTTGGGTGCTGTGTTTCACTTTGCAGGGGTGGCATGGTGGTTTAGTGGTTAGTGCTGTGATCTTGCACCTCAAGGATCAAGGGTTTAATTCCCACTTTGCTTGTTCTCCCTGTGCTTGGTGGGTTCCTCCAGATACTCTGGTTTCCTCCCACAGTCCCGAAACATGCTCTTTTTAAAAATATATTTTGCTTCCAAAAAGCCAGAAATTCTTGTAATTTTTTTATGTAGTCTTGATGAATAGTCCTCCAGGCATCCTGAAGCTCTCATTTTTGGCAAATATTTGGCTCTCATTTGGCTCTCCCCTATGTGACCAGTTTCAGTGGAATGTTTTTGTTAAGTCCAATTTCTTTAGTGTGTGTAATTTAATATAACTTAACATAAAGATATGAGGGGTTGTTAAAGTCCTAATGAGGTGACTCATGCACAGTACTGTAAACAGTGGTAATATTTATTATATATGCAGTGAAAGTTATATAATGTTACAAAAAATGAAACATTATAATAGCTTTTTTTTCCTCTACTCAGGGTACATGTATGTTATGGTGTCATTCAGTGATGATCACATAACACATTAGTTATATTTTCCTGATATACTTTCGAAAATCGAAGTCCTGGAGAAGTCATGCAAAAGCCATGGAAATGTGTTGATCAAAAAAGTATGCCTCATGCAGTTGTACAGGTTTTCCTAATAAAGTGACAGTGAGTGTATATCTGAAAAACAAATCTTTAAAGTGATCAGTTCAGTAGCTGTGTTCTCATTGTCTTACTTGTTTCACTTTTTAATTTATTGTCTGTATTTTTGTTTTTCTTTCAGAGCCAGATATTGCCTCAAGTGATGCAACCAACATGGAGTGTACTCTGCACAAGGTTAAAGACCACTATGTCATCAATGGCAAGAAGTGGTGGAGCAGTGGTAAGTGTTTTTCATTTTCCTACAATATTAATAATAGATTATGCTACTGTTTAGCAGTATCCAATTTTTGATACCTAAACTAATATATCAAGATTTTTTCAAGATGATAATAAAAAAAATACAATTATTAATTCTGTATTACCTCCCAAGCCTTGTAGATGGTGCTTTTGGTTTGGTCAGTAAGGAGTTAGTAAGCCATTACATTTATCAATTTTATTAATTTTTGTTCCTTTTAAACACAAGATCCATTAGATGGATAGAACGAAAGAAACAATGGATCTTGTGTTTAAAATTCATTCACAATACATATATTTTTTATTATATCTTTTATTTATTTATTTTACTCATGAAATAGTAGGGCACTGGTGGCTCAGTGGTAGGTGTTTCGCCTGCCATGCGGAAGGCCCGGGTTCGATTCCAGCCAGTGCCCACACCCCAGCCACTGGATACAATGCCGGTCCCAAGCCCGGATTAAAATGGGAGGGTTGCGTCAGGAATGGCATCTGGCGTAAAACCTGTGCCAAGTTGTAGTGCGGACTGGATATTCCGCTGTGGCGACCCCTTGTCGGGAGCAGCCTAAAGACCAACAACATTCATTTTTGTTCCTGAAAACAGAATTTAACATTTAAACATTTAAACTTAAAATACTTAGAACCCCATGACACTGGTTTCTTTTTCTAAAAAGATTTTAGCATGATTTAGCAGGTGCTTTCTAAATGTAAAGGCGTAAAGTAATTTTTTGTTCACAACAGGAGTGAGTCGATACCATTTTAAAGTTGTATATTTAAAAAAATATATGAGGGGCATTCAAATCAAATCATATTTTTTAATGTGCAGAATAGCAACATAGATATGAGAGTAAAAATGTTTATTTCGTTAGATTATCACTTACACAACTGTACTTATCCCAGTTTTTTTTTTTTTTTTTTTTTATACAAATGTACTTATCCCAGTTTTTTTATAGTGCTTAGATACCATCAAGTTAGAGAATTTTCTCAGTATACATAATTAAACTTCCGGCTTGCCATTCAGGATAGGTGTACTGGAGTATGAGATTATGGGATGAGTTATGTGTATGCCAGATCTGCTCCCCGAACACTGTCTGGAAGGCTATTCCAAAGCTTTGGAGCTAAATATGAAAAAGCCCTACCCCCTTTTGTATATTTTGAAATTCTGGGAACTACCAGAAGTCCGGAACTTTGTGATCTTAAGGCGCGTGGTGGATTGTAGCGTATCAAAAGACTGGTTAGGTATGTGGGAGCTAAACCATTTAAGGCCTTGTATGTAAGTAATACTATTTTGTAATTTATTCTAAACTGAACAGGTAGCCAGTGCAGGGATGATAATATTGGGGTTATATGATCATATTTTCTGGATCTAGTGAGAACCCTGGCGGCTGCATTTTGGATTAACTAAAGCTTGTTTATTGAGGATGCAGGACAACCACCTAGTAATGCTTTACAATAGTCCAGTCTGGAGGTCATGAATGCATGAACTAGTTTTTCTGCATCAGATACGGATAAGATGTTCCTAAGTTTAGCAATATTTCTAAGATGGAAAAAGGCTGTTTTTGTGATATTTGAAATGTGATTTTCAAAAGACAAGTTACTGTCTAATATTACGCCCAGGTCTTTTACTGCTGAGCTGGTAGTAACAGTACATCTTTCTAAGTGCAGGCTGAATTGTGAAAGCTGTTGTGTGCTGGTTTTTGGGCCAATAAGTAATATGTCTGTCTTATCTGAATTTAATAAAAGAAAGTTATTGGTCATCCAATCTTTTATGTCCTGGACACACTCAGTTAATCTAGACAACTTAGGTATTTCGTCTGGTTTAGTTGAGATATATAATTGGGTATCATCAGCATAACAATGGAAACTAATCCCATGTCTTCTAATGATGTTACCCAAGGGAAGCATGTATATTGAGAACAACAGAGGTCCTAAAACTGACCCTTGTGGGACCCCATATTTCACTGGCATTACACCAGACGGTTCTCCATTTAGATCTACAAAATGGTAGCGATCAGACAGGTAAGATCTAAACCATTTTAATGCCTGTCCCTGAATACCTATATAATTTTGTTAGCGATCTATGAGAATATTATGATCTATTGTGTCGAATGCAGCACTAAGATCGAGCAGGACTAGCAATGAGATGCAGCCTTGGTCTGAAGCTAAAAACAAGTCGTTTGTAATCTTAACTAGTGCAGTTTCTGTGCTATGATGGGGCCTGAAACCTGACTGAAATTCTTCAAGGATGTTGTTATCCAGCAAGAATGTGCATATTTGAGCTGATACTACTTTTTCTAGTATTTTTTATATGAACGGAAGGTTTGAAATCGGTCTGTAATTTATTTCATTCGCGTCCAAATTAGATTTTTTTAGAAGCGGCTTAATAACTGCTAACTTGAAAGGTTTAGGGACGTGACCTAGATGTAATGAAGAATTAATAATATTTAGAAGTGGCTCTCCAACCGTAAGCATCACTTCTTTTAAAAATCTGGTTGGGATTGGGTCTAACAGGCACGTTGTTGATTTAGCCGGGGTGATAAGTTTATACAGCTCTTCCTGTCCTATACCTGTAAAGCACTGAAAATCTAAATGTGAAGCTATAGGCTGAACTGGATCGTGAGATACTATTAGAGGTTGAACCTCCATTATTTTCTTCCTGATATTATTGATTTTTTTCATTAAAGAAGTCCATAAAGTCTTCACTTCTAAACTGTGATGGGATACTCTCTGCGGGCATCTTAGGTTTTGTTAGGCGAGCCACTGTACTAAATAAGAACCTGGGATTGTTTTGGTTTCTTGCTATCAGTTGGCTAAGATGCTCAGTCCTAGCAGTTTTTAGAGCCTGTCTATAGCTGCACATACTGTCTTTATACGCAATTCGAAAAACTTCTAATTTAGTTTTCCTCCATTTTCGCTCGAGGTTACGGGTTGCTCTCTTTAGGGCACGAGTATGACTGTTGTACCACGGTGCAAGTGTTTTATCTCTGACTTTTTTTTTTAATCTGATGGGAGCAACAGTGTCTAATGTACTGGTAAGAATAGTGCCCATGCTGCT
The DNA here is from genome assembly GCA_030522415.1 of Channallabes apus. Taxonomy (NCBI): domain Eukaryota; kingdom Metazoa; phylum Chordata; class Actinopteri; order Siluriformes; family Clariidae; genus Channallabes; species Channallabes apus. Next base: position 40,698,446 of record CM060115.1, on the reverse strand, counting down.
AGTCACTTCATCTAGATCATCTGCATTTAGGGGTCTAATAAGAAATTGGGACAGATCCGGCAGATTACTTGTGAATCTGTCTCAAACATTTGTAAATCACTACGTGTTGAGGCCAGTAATATTTAATTGCCTTTAATGTGCAAATGGTGTTCATAAATGAATGCCGTTTCCACAGACAGATACATCACTTTTGCAAGTCGATGACAAATTATCCAGCAATTTTGAATGCACATGGGAATGACTGAGGTACATAAAATCATGCAGATAAACATCAAGAGCTTCAGTTATTGCTAACATCAAACACAACATCAAACATTTAATTTCTGTCACTTATGTGATGGCTGGTTTGAGTCTTTGAAAAAATATATATATATTTTGTGTTTTCCATGTAATGGTCCCATTGTATACAAGTGTGCCTTATTGGGGCCAATCCCAAAAGACAACCCTTTTCAATGTGGCATCAACTTCAACATTCTGTGGGTATAAAAAGCTGGTATTGTCAGTAAGTCATTACAAGTTCATTATTCAAACAACCATGAACTCACGACATCAGTTAATGGACGACCAGCGCCACCTGGACCTTCGGGTCGATGGCAGGCAGTCAGATGTTGCTCGTGAACTTGTTGTGTCTCAAAGTGTCATCAGCAGACTTGCATCAAGACACAGAACTATTGGCAGAGTTCATGACAGACCCAGGAGTGGATCCCCACCAGTGACAGACCGCAACGATGACCAGTAGCTAAGGACCTACAGTATGTACTTAGACATCGTTATACAACTGCCACTCGGCTGCAGGCCCGTTAACGAGATGCAAGGGGTACTAGGGTTTCCAGACAAACCGTTCGCAACCGACTCCACCGCTTTGGCTTGAATGCCAGATGTCCGTTGCAGGTGACTCCGCTGACACCAAGACACTGCCTTGAACGTTTGCAGTGGGCACAAGACCATGTGATCTGGATAATGCAGCAGTGGTCGTCATTGTTGTGATTGTTGTTATTGTTGCCAACATTGCTGGAGAAGACGAGGTGAGCGATACTCTGAGGTCAACATGGTCCCCAGGGTTTGCTTTGGTGGAGGAGGTGCAACAGTCTGGGCAGGTATCACCAGTCAGCGCAAAACAGATTTGGTTATTGTACATGGCTCGGTAACTGCACATTCTTACCTTAGAGACAACATAGAACCCATCATCATCCCCCAATTCTGCCAGCACACCCCGAACTCTCTGTTCATGGATGATAATGCTCCACCACATGCACTTGTGGAAGAGTGGAACACATTGCCTCAGAACAACATCATGAGACTAGTGAGGAGCATGATACGTCACTATCAAGCTGCCATTGCGGCAAATGGTGGAAACACCCGCTACTGACATTGTCAATTTTTGTTATTTGGGGCTATCCCTGTTATTGTCTAAATTTTGGGGGTAATAAATATTAAACTAATGAAAATGGTGTTTCTTCTCATACATTTTTAGTAATATCAAAGGAAACTTTTACTTATTTCATTCAAATTCAGAGCAAATAGGAAAAGCACTCATGTAAATAACAATATAACTAACTTATTGTGAGTAGTGTACAGTACAGTATATGGAACCTCGAATTGCCAGCAAAAAGTGTTTTAATAAATTGTATGGATTCGGGGATCCTCTGCCATTCCTCCTTGCAGATCCTCTCCAGTTCTGTCAGGTTGGATGGTAAGCATTGGTGGACAGCCATTTTAGGTCTGTCCAGAGATGCTCAATTGGGTTTAAGTCAGGGCTGGGCCATTCAAGAACAGTCACAGAGTTGTGTCCTTAGGGTCATTGTCTTGTTGGAAGGTAAACCTTCGGCCCAGTCTGAGGGCCTGAGCACTCTGGAGAAGGATCTCTGTACTTGGCCGCATTCATCTTTCACTCAATTGCAACCAGTCGTTCCTGCAGCTGAAAAACACCCCCCACAGCATGATGCTGCCACCACCATGCTTCACTGTTGGGACTGTTGGGTGATGAGCAGTGCCTGGTTTTCTCCACACATACCGGTTAGAATTAAGGCCAGAAAGTTCTATCTTGGTCTCATTAGACCAGAGAATCTTATTTCTCACCATCTTGGAGTCCTCCATGCGGGCTTTCATGTGTCTTCCACTGTGGAGAGGCTTCTGTCTGCGGGCCACTCTGCCATAAAACAGTATCTGCCAGACAGTAGCAGCCTCTGTCTTCCCTAGCAGAAACATACTACAACTAAAGTTGATTGTGTAGACGGCTGAGGTTATCTTGCAGGCCGCTACACCAATCTCCCAACCGTTTACCGCATCTACTGCCCAGAAGGGTAGGGTGAAGTGTAGGAGAAGGTCCACAAATGCCACGTTAACAATGAGGACATCTGTTCGTGTCTGTCAGCACTTCAGAGATTGACAAAAACAACCATGGAGATTCCTACCAGGCCTACAATAAGCGCTTAGGCCATAGACCACTGGAAGGAAAAAAAAGCGTACATCTGATTTGTCACACACAGTGAAGTAGTCTTCAAAGTCATCATCATAGTAGCTGTAGTTTGAGCTATCATTGTAACTGTCATGATCCCTATAATTCTCTTAAAAATCATAGTGTCCATGGAAGCTCATAATTTTCTAAAAGGAAAAAAAAAGTTACTTTCAGTAACCATGGACCTAATAATGCATTTTTCTGCAATTTAGTTACTGTAATTGGCATATTACCTTCACTGACCTACACTGATCAATAAGTTCAACAGGTTAAACTCTACAGGATAATTTTTGCATTTAAGTACCAGGAAAGGCATCAAATAACGTTGCAATTCCGAGTTGTACTTCAGAGTTTAGTTCCAGATGAACACAAGTAGTGAAATTGTCATTGCCTTGCATAAAATCATTTGAAAAACCTTTCATTATTTTGTCAACATTAAAGATTTTTTCATATGTTTCTGGTTTCAAAGAGTGACCAGATTGTTATACAATAGGTGACCAGGCTATCCACTTAGGGATATACACCCCAATCAGTTTTCTCCTATTTTTTTAAAATACATTTTGCACTTTGTGGGCACTATGGAGTACATGATCTAGACCTGTTAACCTTGAATATTTATCCTTTTTATCTCAGGAGCATGCAACTTTTTTCCTGCTTATGGCACTATACTTTTAAAGCAGTGTTTTAACAAACTATGACAAGCAAAACAAACGAGGTGTAAGGAGAAAATCTGGGTGTTGGCCATGTAATGGCATTAAGACCTGAACTTTGCATGGCTGTGCCATTATACTAGCGTACTTAGCATAGGTTAACACTTACTTAACACTAGTCACAGAATAACACTTCTTGTGTTTCACTTCATTGTTGTCCATTGAGTTAAATACAATAGCTTTGCCAGAACAAAAATGTCTAGTTCAACATTCAGATTCAGTTTTCATAAAATCTTTTGGGGTCACAGTGTTTAGGAATGTGACTGCACATTGTGATATGAAGATACAATCAAATATCAATTTGGTTTTTGTATGGAAGTATAATAGTGCCAAAATTAATCAAAGCAAAATAGGAGGTTGAATTACATGAACTAAAAAAAATGTGTTGCAATAAAAATGTTTGAATCTTTCTGCATTGCAATTTGATCTGAATTGAAAAAGCATTTACAATTGAGCATTTACCTTAGAGCATTTACAATGTTTGAAATTTTTGCCACTGCAATTTATTGTGGTTGTATATTTCAAGTGAAAATGTAATTCAAGCATTTAAAATTCAATGGAAAAATATTCAAGTTAATAAATTGCTGTTAAGAAATATTTTCAGGTGTTAAAAATACAATCTTTATTATTTTTCAATCTTATGAATTCAAGTCGACAAAATTCAGGTAATAAAATTCAGGTAATAAAATTCAGGTCAATAGCCAAATAGGTCAGCCAATTTAAAATTACATAAATCCTATTTAAAATACAAATCCTTCCTTCATGCATAGATGTTAAGTAGGTGAACTGGTCAGAAAGTTTCTTTTTTTTCTTTGATGATTGTGGAAAGGATACCACTTGGTTGGCTGATTGCATAATTGAAGAAATGTGCAAAATTTATAGGCTTATGGATCACTTTTTAATTTCAAGAAACTGGTGGTGTGGTTAAAAAAAAAAAAACCCTCACTGAAGGTTCTTTGGACATTTGGTAAAGAAATTTATACCGACAACCCTATTGCTACCTAAATTGTAGAACTCCTACTATAAAAGGCAAGTTAAGAATAACGTTGCACTGAACCTCCTGTCAATAAGATGTAAAAAATGTTTTGCAAGAAAAATTAAAACAAAAAAAAAATTAAATCAACATTCTTTGGAGGGAGGGCTTTTTATGCCATAAAAATCTTGCTTGCTTTTTATCTCTAGGTGCTGGCAACCCAAAATGCAAGATCGCTGTAGTGATGTGCAAGAGCAAGACATCTGACAGTATCAGCAGGTATCATCTGTATAATAATACGTAGGTAATTTGGAGGAAGTTATGGGGGATGCTCTCAGAGCTGTACATTTGGAAAGTGCTGATAGGCAGGAATTTGATGTGCGTATGCACGTTTCTGGGTGTGTCTGCACTAATTATGAAGTAATATTCAAAACCCAGCCAAGTTGACATAGAAAGACAGATCAACAAGGTCTGTTGCCTTAATTCTGAACATAACGTATTTTTTGACGCAATGTGAATCACTTCACACACCCACAGTCAACAAGTAAACAACAACATTAAATGGAAATTGTTGGGTATTTTAATATTTTGTATAATATTAAGTTTAAAAATAAAAGGTTAACTAAATTTTATTTGGTCTGTGCACAATGCTTTTCAAACTTTATTCTAACTTGTCAACAGCAACACATGGACAGGAGTATAAGAGAAAGAAAAGGCTTCTGTGAAAGACTTTACAATTTTTCACTTTTTTGTGATGTCAGTTAAATCATGATACATTTTTTGTATGGAAAGAGATCCTCTTTCTCTAGAGATCCTGAATTTAACCTGGATTATTATTTTTTTTACTTAATTCAAGTATGTAGATTAAATTCTTTAAAATGATCTTATTATTTATTTTGTTTACTGTGACATTGATTGTTTATGTATCTCAGCAGCAACCCATTTCTCCTATTACCTATCCCAATTTATACAGTGTCACCAGTATACTAATCACCAGTCTGATCATTGGTCATCATCTGTACCTGATTCTCCATGGCTCACGCATTACATTTTTTTTTATGCTTGAATAATTCATAGGTCATTCGGTAGCTTAACATATAAACAAACAAACAAACAAATTCTACTGAAACTGGTCAGATACTGGAACTGGAATGAAAATGAGAACCTAAATTTGGAAGAATAACATCTTCATCCAGCAACAGAAGAGAGTGGGGGAAAAAATGTCATGAAGATGGATCAAGGCATATTTGTTGATTTCTCACATGGCATGCATTTGTTGGCCTTAACAGAATGACATCAGCTGTACTTATACAGCCGATGTCATTTCACATTATTTATTTTCCTAAAACAGACAGAAATTAGACTTCTAATAAAATACTAGAACTATCAAATGTAGTAAATAGTTATATGGCAATGGTAACAATTCATATAATAGTTATTATAATATTATACAACAGTTCGCTCCGAAAAATCTTTATTACCTGAAGCACTTTCAGCGACAAAGTACTGGTAGGACTGGAGGGCTACATAGTACTGGTAGGAATTTAAAAGTTCTTTCACTCCTGTTAATTACACTAGCCCCTTGTTGCCAGTTGTGCGCAAAGTACACAAATCCTGTACTTGAGTAATAGAATAGACTCTCTAGGGCACAGCTTGAATCAGATTACAGTAGGCTTTTTCCTTAGCCCCATTTTAACTTTAGCCTTTTCTTCCTGATTGTGAACATGCTGGTGGCAAAATTCCTGCTGCAAATGCTGTAACAATGTGTAAAAATTTATTATTGACAGATTGAGTGGTTTGTTCCCTTTCAAAGGCTACACTCGATGCTGCGTGAAAACGCTATGGGAAACATCTTGTCATGTTGCCGGTTGTGAAGCATGTGTGTATCAAACACGCCAAATTTTGGCTTATATAACCTCGGTCAGGTGACGTCATCTGATGAGACGCACCTGCAGGTTATAAATAGTAGTGAACCGGAAACATTCCTCAGATTGATTTGTCTGAACAGACGTCTGGTCACGTAGGCAGTGCGGCATTGGGACGCAGCATCTCGTTCCCGCCTTTTCAGGGAACAGGGTTACAGCAAAGTAGCCCAAGACGTTCCCTTGCTGCGTGAAAACGATATGCGAACGAGAGTACCAACGCCGCAGCACTGCGAGTGTCTGGACCCCAAGGCTGTGTACAAGGCCGAGAAGGTCTCAGAACTATGCCTGGGCAGCTAACTCGGGGAGCGTGAGCCCGGAGTAGCATGAACATCCAGATTCTAAATGTAACAAATGTGTGCGGGGAGGACCAACCCTCCGCGTCACACAATTGCTGCAGGGGATGGAAGAGTCAGAGAGTAGCAAAGGGGACATTTGCTGATCTTACAATGCAAAGAGGTCCACCTCTGCTATCTCTCACATCAGAGATTAACTGAATGTAAATCGCCCTGAGGGAGAGGAACCTGGTGCGCTAGCTGTTTAGCGCCGCGAGCACAGTCCGCCCTGGCGATAATATATGAGACTGCCCTAGTGTTGTCCATCCACACTAGGCCATGGTAGCCTCTCAACTGCTGGAGGAAGTGCTTTAGGGCCAGAAAAAGAGCCATCATTTCGAGGCAATTGATGTGCCGCGCGAGAACAAGGCCTCTCCAGCTCCCTTGGGCTGGACAATCATCTAAGACCGCACCCCAGCCGTGAGGGAAGCATCTTTCGTTAGCATCTGCGACGACAAGACGAACTTAGAGTGGGACCCAGAGTCAGAAACCAGGGTCTGAACCACATACAGTAGGAAGGGTACGAAACACCTGGCGCGTAACCCTTATTGGGGATTGGCCCTAGAGTGAAATCCCCTGTCTTAGCCAGAACTAAAATGCTCTCATGTTCAGAAGGCCCAAAAGGTGTCACCGTGGATACAGCTGCCATGAGAGATAAGATTTCTGAAAGTGATGGTCACTTTCTGGTCTAGCTTGATTTCCTTGTAGAAATGGATTCCTTTTCCTTTTTGTCTCAGTCCTAGAACCAAAGATGAGCTAGGATGACATGCTGATGTCGAAGCACTAGCTACTGAGACTGGGCCAGCCAGTCGTCTATGTAATTCAATACATCCATGTAGAGAGCTAGACCAAATGGAAGGACCCGATACTGGTAAGCTTTGCCCCCGAAAGCGAGCCTCAGGTATTTCCCTGTGTTGTGGCAATATTTCTATGAAAGTAAGCGGCCTTCAATCGATTGTCACAAATCAATCGCTTGGTAGGATTTGAGAGCAATCACTTTGACAGTCAAATTTTGAAACTGTATTTATTTATTTTAGATAGCGGTACAACCCGCGAAATCTAAAAGTTGGACGCAGCCCCCGTTCCTCTGGGAACCAAGCAATACTGACTGTAGTAGCCTGACTCACTGTAGTAGCATGGACTCATGTTCCATGGCTCCATTCCCCAGCAACTTCTGTCAGGAGATGCGCACTTTCCAGTTTCATGGAAGTGGAGACCACGCCATTTTGAAACGCGGAGGGTGATGTGAGAACTGAATCCTGTAGTTTCTCTACAGTGCTTAGTACCCAAGGAGATATACTTGCCAGTAGCTTCCACGCTGCCCGTTTCTCAGAAAATGGCAAGGTTTCGGTGGATTGGTTAACGGGGGGGGTGGGGGGATGTTCGGCATCCTGAAACATGGTAGGAAAACGAAGAACTAACACTTTATTGGAGACTGGTGTTGCCCGAAACACCAGTGGTGGTGGAGCGAAAACACTGACCTCCTGGGGGCTTCTTGAAGAAGGCAATATGCCAGTCTGACCTTTTTGAGGCTGATAGTGAAGCGCGTCGCACCTCAATCTTAGGGTGGCAGGCTCAAAAACACACTCCTTGTGTTTCACCTCCCGCAAGGGTCAGACCCAGTCGAAACTGCGTGGCCAACAGTCCCGACTTTTGAGCACGGCGGGGAAGGAATTTCCCGAAGGCTTGTCCATATAACTTCGCCTAATTAACCTAGTTGCGACCGAGTTAACAATATCGTCAAACAGGCCGGAAGGCGAGATAGGGGCATCCAGGAGGAATGCACGATTCTATCCTTGATGCGCCTGAGATTCAACCACAAGTGACCCCGCGCGAAAACATTGCAGCCATAAAACGGCCGATAGCACGAGCCATCTGCTTTTATTGCACGCAGAGACAAGTCTGTGGCCCAGCGTAATTCCAATACACCCTATCTGAAGAGCCCCGTCAGTGCTCAAGTCTCTCAGCAGGTCAGCGTGGTAGGCCCAGTCCTAAGACCGCCATGGTGTGCAATGGAGCAGCAACCTGACCTGCTGCCTGAAAAGCTTTTCCCTCCAGGGAAGATGAAAATCTACGCAGCTTTTCAGGAAGGATGATGCTCCAGGAGAGAGATTGAAGCGTCTCTTCTGTCTGGGCGACATCATATAACTCAGCGCTTCCACATCAACTATATTTAAACAAATAAATAATTCGATGGCTTCACAACCGGCAACATGACAAGATGTTTTCCATAGCATTTTCATGCAGGATCGAGTGTAGCCTTTGAAAGGGAACAAACCACTCATAATCTGTCAATAATACATTTTGTTTTTGGAACCATTATAAAAAGCAATATCACAATCGAGGTTCTGCTGTTGTGCTAAAAATCATCACAGCTTCTGCACACACTGCCTTGATTTATATTCAAGCACAACAGCACTAATTCTTGTATTATATTGTTTAAATAATAATATTCTTACCACAGTGTTTTAGCTTTTGTAGCATTTGCAAATTCCCGTATGATATTGCTTAAATAATAATATTAAAATAGATCATGCATTTTGTGTGCATGCTATTTACATTTTTCAATATCAGGAATCTGATGTCCCCACAAGGATAAGTGTTTTGACCTTCTGGGACATTTGGCTGTACCCCACAGGGACAAATATTTTTTGTATTAAAAGTTGTGGGCTACTGAGGTTAAGGTTAGGGTTTATTTAATTTTACGCACTGCATTAATTACAGTAGGTCTAATTATGCAAGTGTGTGTGTGTGTGTGTGTGTGTGTGTGTGTGTGTGTGTGTGTGTGTGTGCGCGCGTGCGCGCGCCTGTGCATTAGACATGGTCAGCACAGTATGATTTTGGTTCCAATGGACACACCTGGCGTGAAGAAAATCCGACCTCTTACTGTGTTTGGACAAGATGGTAAGATCCGTGTTAATCCACATTCATCTCATAACAATTTCTGTTTCCTGTCTATTTAACCATTCTGTTTGTTATACATCTAGTAAATGTTTTTCCATTGTAAAACTGTAAGTAAGTATGTATTTCTTGACCATTTAATTTATCTTTACATCTTGGAAATTATATTTAGGTTAATTCAATGAAATTGTTACTATAAAAAACACTTTCATGTGCACACATTTTATATACACTCTATATTATAGATGTTCAATTGATCCCCAAGTGTGGTACGTCTACTGTGTTCAGGCAGAGCTCGATGTATTGTGCTAGGCAAAACATAAAAAGATGCTTAAAAAGATCTTGTTAGGGGGTGCTCAGTAATGGTTCAAATCAGTTGTACTGTATGTAGTACGAGGTCTCTGGTGCAAACTGACTTCTAGTAAAGATTTCTTATCCATGGGACTCCTTGCTGTGTACAGTAAGATTAATAAGAGTAGTTTGATTAAGATTTAGGTAATTTGTGTACATCTGTGTTTGTGATGTTTATCTTCTTTCTCTTTCATATTTGCAGATGCATGGCATGGTGGCCATTTTGAGATACACTTTGAAAATGTACATGTTCCTGCATCCAACATTCTTCTGGGTAAGGTAGCAAATTTAGTCCAGGAATCTATATGCAGTGGCTTGTATTCAACCTCAAGAGCTAAAAAGAAATACTGCCTGATAAATGTATTCAGCCCCCCAGATTCCAGTCAGTCCTGATAAAGTTGGCATATATAAGTTGGCACTGAAAATTGGCATATAGCTGGAAAATTTTTACGATCAAATCCACCGCAGTTAAACTGTTACTGTGGATACTGTTAGTAAGAAGGAAAGCCGTGAAAATTTATTCTATTACAATACGTATTAAAAGGATGTTAATGATGGAATAAAAAAAAGTTAACAACTTAGAAACATGGTCTTAAATTATATTTAAGAGGTTCAGCATCCCAGTAAGCACAGTTAGATCAATAGTGAGGAAATGCAAGCTGCATCAAAACATCCAAGCACCACCTAGACTCTGACGTCAATAGCCATTCTGAAGGAGTGTACATTGTACATTACAATGTACATTGGCTGAGATTAAGAACTCCATATTTGTGGACTGTGAATGTGGATGGCTAGAAACAAACCAATAAGATCAATAAGAACCACAAACAAATTAAAAAAAGAAAGCACAATAGTAACCCAGTGAGGGATTTAAAGGAGATCAAAACATATTGTACTTGGGTACGTTTTAAAGTGTTTTGTGCTTCAAGTCAATTAGCACCATATATACAGTGAAATATGTTGAGGGCAGCATCATACTCTGGAGCATGGTCATGATGGTCCAAAATAGAGGGGGATATTACAAGAATTACTTGGAATAAACATCACCTTTCAACAAGACAGAGATCGCAAACACAAGGCCAAAGCAATGCAGGAGTGGTTATAAAAATGATGAAGGTAGCCAAATACAATGAATTTTAAGGGGGTTGAATACTTTTGCAAGGCATTATATATTGAAATGTGTTTGTTGTAATTTATGAGCATATATTAAAGGACCCATCAGTTTGGAGATGTATTTGAACCTTTCAGCTTTGTTCTGTGCAGGTGAGGGTCGGGGGTTCGAAATAGCTCAGGGTCGGCTGGGCCCGGGTAGACTACACCACTGCATGAGGGCAATTGGACTCTCAGAGCAGGCATTGGAGCTCCTGTGCCAAAGAGCTAGTAGCAGAAGCACCTTTGGGAAAAAACTGTACCAACATGTATGTTTGTTTCTATAAACAAAAGTGGTAGACCTGGGGGGCTATGAATATACACAGAGAAAATGAATTAACTGTCATAACTCAAGCTCAGGAAAAAAAATCTTACAATACCCGTGCTGTTTTCTTTGACATAAATAATTTTAACAGATTCACTTTCCTACTATAGGTTACATAACATTATGTTCTCATTTATTTTATGAAGCACATTTTATTAACAGTAATAAAGTATATAGTGGCACGGTAGTGTAGTGGTTAGCACTGACACCTTGCACTCCCAGGTCCTGGGTTCGATTCCCACGTTTGGTCTGTGTGCACATTCTCCCAGTGCTTGGTGGGTTTGCATGTTCTCGCCTTGCTTGGTGGGTTCTCTGGTTTCCTCCCATAGTCCAAGGACATCCAACCATCCACACAAAATTGGAATACATACAATGGTCACCATTGGCCTTCACAGTCCCTGGATGGACTACAGAAGTTCCTAGATTGATTGATGAATGGAACAAAGTATATCTCATTTGAACAATATAACTCTCCATATTTAAATAATACTAATAACAATATTATCAAAAACAAAAATAATAATTGATTATTGTCCTTATAGTACGAGTCAAATGGTGAATTAACACTTTTCTGTGATTTTAAATCATACTTACAAATGTGGCTAATGTTCATGTGATACTGAGTTTATGGCTTGTTTTAATAATTAGTTGTTAGTATTGTCAGTAGTTAGTAATTACTGATCCCTACAGCTGAGTGCAATAATACATTTTCTTGTATTTGTACCTTTTCTCTTTTCTTCTGTGTGTATTTCTGCCTCATAAGTAAATGTTGATTGTGATTACATTTGGACCATAGGAGGTGGTGGCCCATTGGATAGCAGAGTGTCGCATTGCTATTGAACAGGTGCGCCTACTGGCTCTCCATGCAGCTTACGTGCTGGACACAAAGGGGAACAAGGCTGCAAGGAAACAGGTAACGCACTACAGTACCACAGTCAAAGCATTATGACAACAGGGTCATGGGTGTAAGGGCTCATTAATGTGCATTGGGGGCACATTTAGTTCTATCACAGAGATGAGTGACTGTTGAATAAATTGCTGAACAAGTTAATGCAGCCTTTAATAGAAGGATTGGCTGAAGGTGACCTGGTCTGATAAATTATTTTAAATAATATGAACATCAATGTGAACATCAAGCTGTTTTGGCTGCACAATTGGGGAACTTATTATGTACAATATGACATTAAAATATGTTTTTAATGTTATGGGTGATCAGTAATGTGCAACTTTAAAGAAGCGGCAGGAATATGTCACAAGTACCAGTCACTCTACCCATCACTAACCCTGCATTGACTGTCAGCCCGCCATTACAAAGACAACGGCCCAAAGCATACTGCCAAGAAAACCTGTGTGTTTTTATTTATAAAAACATAAAAATTAAATATAACATTTACATACATATTCAGACCCATCACTTGCACCTTTTGACAGCAAAGACAGTCTCAAATCTGATGTGAATTATGACGTACTGTAAGCTTGGCGCACCTTTTTTTTGGACGGTTTTTCCATCCGTCTTGGCAGAATCATTCAAGCTCGACCTGGTTGGGTAGGCAGAGTTGATGCACAGCCAGAGTCTGGACCTGAACATTTCTGGATTTGAGGTCTTTGCTGTGAAAGGTGCATTAACCAAGATCAAAGTGATGGGGAATATGTGTGTAAATGTGATAATTATAATTTATAAATTAACAAGACACTTAAATCAACTGTTAATATTTTGTCATTGTAAAGTATTGTCGAAGGGTTTTAATTCATTTTAGTGGAGGAACATAACAAAATGTAGAAAACTTTCCATAGACATTGTTTGTTATATAGCACCAGACCACACCATAGTGGGTCTGTTTGAGATTCTGAACTGCTCATCATGGTTTGACCAGCCTGTGTGATACTCAGTTTGCACTTTGATAACCTGGCAGTTCTAAGTTTCCCTACTTGTAAGTCAGTTAGCCTTGCAGTACAAATCTATGCAAACTGTAGACACCAAACATGCTCTTGGGAAGGGGAGAACTGTTCCTTTACAACCATGCATGTGCGACTGTGTGTGTTACTTACATTATCTCTTGTAGATTGGGATGATAAAGGTAGCAGCTGGCAGGATGGCTTGTAAGGTGGTGGACTTTGCCATTCAGGTCCATGGAGGTGCAGGGGTATCGGAAGACTTCCCCCTTGTGCACATGTGAGTAGGAAGATCTTAAATATCTATTTTATGGGTCATGTAAACGTTTATAAGGGATTTACAGGTACCATCTTTACTGTATAATGCTTTCTTTATGTAATGCTTCACAATTTACTAATGTGCAAAATATGAACTGAAAAAAAAAAATTTAAGACATTTTTTAAAAATGTTGACTTGGCTCACATGAAAAAATTAAGATGTCCCCAATTAAGATTGGGACAATGTAGGGCAAGGTATTTTGATAAAGTCAGCTAACACTAGCTGCATTATAGGATGGCTAGTGGCTCCACTATCAGCAATGCTGTCCATTCTTTTCTTTTTTTTTTCCAAATAGGTGTGAATCTTGAGTTATGTTCAGTGTTGGGTTAGCAAAAGCTGCAACACAATATTTGTCAGTTTTAAAAAGAGATTTATACATTTTTGTTTGCCTTAATTTCATATATTGTTTATGGCTTCCCAACTTCACAATTATGACATTTAGCAGATGACCTCTTTCAGCCACTAGAGTATATATTATTAATCAATGAATATTTATAATATTCATCAATGAATATGTTATTAATCAACTCTTAAAAAATCTCAGTCTAAATAAAGGAAAATATATTATAGAAAAATAAGTAAGGTGACAATAAAAGCATGAAAAAAGGTCTGCATTGCAACCAGGGGATTATGGACTCTGAGCATAGCACATAAAGGAACTGTAATTTTCACAGCCAATAAGCAAGATTTACATTAGTTTGTTTTCGTATGCATAAATTTACACATGCTTAAAAGCATGAGGGAAATATGAACATGTTGCTTAATTTTGAGGATTTTCATTAATGCCAAATTTCTTATGAAAATTATTTTACTAAAAGGATTAATCCATTCCTATTCAAGTTAAAAATGTAGTAATATATGTAGTTATTTTGGGACAATTTCTGTATTGTGTGGGTAAATGGCGTGGTGGTGTCAGATGTACATTTTAAATGTGATAGCTATACACTAAGTGTATGTGTTTGTGCGTAGGTATTCATATGTACGGACTCTGCGTCTAGCTGATGGTCCTGATGAGGTTCATCTGTCCTCCATCGCCCTAATGGAGCTCAGAGATCAGCTCAGACATATAGCTGCCAAACTCTAAACTCAGCACAACTGAAAACTTTATTTTTATTCAGTTATGAAACCTCTAGTATTGGCTAGAAGCATTATAATGATAAAACACACATGCACACGCGCACGCACGCACGCACGCACGCACGCACACACACACACACACACACACACACAAGGTGTCCCAAAAGTAGGGATCCAAAGGAATTTTCCTTCAGATCATTTTAATTTTATTTTAAACACAAGATGGCTTTTAAATGAACAATAAAAAGAGAGCGAGACCTAATATGACTCAACTTTTTTGCCTTGGGCTCATCTGAGGTCAGTAGTTTTTTTTTGTCTTAGAAACACACACCCCAATGCACAGAAAGAGTAAATCATATTTTCATATAACATAAGTTCTGATGTATTAAGAAATCTTCAAAGGTGAACAAAATACACTTTAGTGTACTGTATTTCAAAAGTTTTCTAATCTTCAATAGTACGTTGCAAATATTAGTTGTGGTGTTAATATAATGTATTTCAGTGGCTTTAAAATCATGTTATATATTCTATACTGTACTGGTAACACATTCAATACAGTAGTAAAGAGGATTGTTTGCAGTAATATCTAAGTGGGTTAAGGCTCTGGGTTATTGCTCAGAAGTTTGCCAGTTCAAACCCCAGCACTACCAAGCTTCTGCTTTTGTGCGCAAACCACATCTGCTCCAGAGATGCCATTATCATGGCTTCCCAATCAGGGATATGTGGAAAAAATTTCACTGTGCTGTAATGTGTATGTGACAAATAAAGCCCATTGTCTACTTTCATGTATCATCAGCTTACCACATCCTCTTTTAATTCCATATTTTTTGTGTAAAAACATAAGTCATCTCATTGTAGCTGAACACAAACCTTTTCACTGCCATTATTTACAGTATTTAACAAGAATGAAGCCAAAATGAAACAAAGTATGTGGGTAAAACTAAGCATCACCTTTCTGATCCCTTTCATTGAGTTGGCAACTCTATATACCTGAGTATTCTAGAGGCAAATGTGAGTCTAGCTCACATTTTGTACACACCACATGTTTTACTGTAGTAATACTACATGTCGTTCCGTAACAGACCAATTTTTGCAAGAAATAAATAAACTACTCATAACCTAAATAAATATACTCTGTTTCTTATTTTAAGAAAAAAATGTTAAATTATTAAGAATAATATACAATAATAATACAAAAATTACAATAATGGGAATTGTATTGGTTTTTAATGGTAAGTATAACAATGTCTGCTGGTATATGATGTATTCTATTGGTGGGTGGGATGGTAAATCCTATTGGAAAAGTGCCCAAAACACACTACAATAAGGCATTTTTTTTAATAGTTTCACTGGAAAAAGTTAATGGTTCATAATGGTATTTAATAGAAACCATTAAAATTTGTATTGCCCATATGTCTTTTTTTTTTTTTGGCTTCCTTTTTGTTAAATAAATAATGACCGTGAAAAAGGTTATATGTTGTTCACCTGAGGTTGTCTTTGCTTAATATATTAGCTGTACGCCATCTTTAAAATTAAAAGAAATAAACACTTGAAATAACATTTCAACACTTGAAATATATCAGTCTGTGTGTAATGAATCTATATATAGTACAAGATTTTACTGTTTTTTTTTTTATTGAATTACTGAAGCAAATCAACTTTTCAACAAATCATAAAATACTGAGTAGAGTTAATAAATTTTTCTTCCTTTTTTTCTTTTAATACAACATAAAACCAACAAAAGTGACTAAGCAATAATCAGCACTCTTGGCTTTCCATTAGGCTGCTCTATTTTTGTGAAATGTTTCATTGATTTTGATCTATTTCTCATTTGGTTTCACATTAAAATTACAGAATTTGTTCACCATTTCATTAAGTAATTTTTTGTTGTTCAGTATTTCCTCACTATTTCGTTCAATATTTCATTGCCACCAATAAACATTTTACAAAATTAAATTCATTGATACTACAGTAAACCTGGTGTGCAATTCATTGTGTGATTGCTTCAGGATATGAAGTTTTCTTTAAATCTGTAACTGCATGCTGACTCTTGAAAACATGAACATTAGTTAATCTTCTGTTCTAGATAGCAGGAATTAGGGTGACAGTGTGTGTATGATGGTAAGAACAGCAGCTGGTACAACAGTTCCATTTACAGTACATGCTCCCACTCACTCAACCTGAAGCTCCTGACCATTTAAAGTTGCCCTTTCTACTTTTTTCTGGAAATTACATTAAGCATAATCAGCACCATTTATATTCCACCTCAGGTGCACATGAACACTGGCTAAGGTGAACTTCATGAGGCTCTTACTCGGCAACAGAATCAGGATGAACTTTCACCAACACGCTATCAGGCTAGGACACATGCTGATGAGACCAACCAGTGGCCACTGTATGACCATCTGCAAGACAGACTCAGACGTGTTTTCGTACAGCTCTAATGCCATTTGCATGTTTATGGAATAGGTCATGGGTCATTTATCAGGAAACTGGTGGACAATACTATCCAAAAAAGCACAATCATAACATTTCCCAAGCAGGACTATATTCAATTAAATAGATTTTTATTTGTATAGAGCTTATAACAAAGCTTTTTTTTTTTTTTTTAAATAATTTATTTTAAATTAACTGTCGCAAAGCAGCTTTACACAATCAAAAGAAAATTAGGGAAATTAGTATGAACTGTGATATGAACATATAACAGCCTCTAACACAGAGCTCACCACTGGGTTTTTTCTACAAATGCAAGGGTGTGTCCTAGAAATTTAGCAGGGTGGTGAGGAAGGCAAAGTGGCACTATGAGAGGAAACTAGCCAAAGTTGCAACGGGGTGGCTCTCGGAGCCTGGGGCAGGGACTAAGAAGAATTATGGACTAAGACACAATTAAATTCGATTGTATTTATATAACGACTATATCAAGGGTAATTGTCGCAAAGCAGCTTTACAGAATTCAAATACAGTATATATATATATATATATATATATATATATATATATATATACTTTATTTTGATTGATAAAACATCTGTCCCCAGGGCATTGGTGGCAAGGAAGAACTCCCTGAGATTACAATATAAGAAACCTTGAAAGGAATGAGACAGAGAACAAGAACCCATTTTCATTTGGGTTATACCAGATAGATAAATCAGCAATTAATTGGTTGGTCATGCTGTGTGCTATGAGGAATTTTAGTTCTAAACTATTGACAAATTTATCAGAAGCCATCAGAGGAAAAACTTCCTGAACCAGATGTGTTCAAAATCATCTTTATGACCAAGTGGAACCATCCCCAGACACCACAGGCCATCCTCAGCAGTGAAGTCATGCGAACAAGATTTCCAAACAGAAGCAGGTGACCATGATGTGTCGAACACATACAGAGGTCAAAAGAGGTTGGGATCACTGGTAACTGAGGAGTACCATGTGTAGATTGACACAGAAAGAGAGAAAGAGAACAGTTACATTGTATATTTTGTGTGAGCAGGGACTAAAGCAGGACTATCTATGACAGCATACAGTGACTAAAAAGGAAAGCCAGAAGGAAACAGTCATGAGGGCCCCTAGGAATTAAAGAACCCACACCCTCTCCATCAACGGACATGAGTGATCAATGAGAGTGGGGGAAGACAGCATTCAAATATTCCAGTTCTTAATACAATTCCCCAGACATGCACCTTTACCTCCAAAGACAAAGCTGTTTACAAAAAACTTGGGTAAATAGATACCCAAAACTTTAACAGTCCTGAACATTAATTGGAAGGCTGTTTCATAACTTTGGAACCTTGGTAATATTTATTATATACAGTAGATGAAAGAAGGCTATCCAAATAATGTCCATCACATGCCTTTTGAGGCTGGCGTCTCTTTTCTGAATTTGCTGAGACATACAGTACAGTCATGTTCTAATGTTAGTGCCCCTCTTTTTATAATTCTATGCTTTTGTTTTGTCTGAAAAATCCTAATAAAATTGATTGTGGTGGGTTTTAGTATTAGCCAAATGCAACCTCAGACAAACAACAACATTGTAGTGATAATGTAGCTGCATGCAAATGGAGTGTGTCAGTACAGGAAACACGTTCATGATCTCGGAGCATGACATGTGGATAGCCTACAGGAGAATGAACACCAAGAATGTCTAGACAGCATCTTGGGTCAGTTCCTTACAGTCTTAGCTGAGATGTATCAAAATTAACAATCAAGCAACACCTTCATGAATGTAAATACAGAGAGAAACCACTGCAAACCACTGGAATTGAAAAAAGGTGTACAAAGAAAAATGAAGGCAGGAACAATACCAAATCATCTGTCATAAACGGTAGAGGCAGTGTTATCGTATAGGTCTGTATGGCTGCCAATGAAATTAGGGCAATGGTGTTTATTTGTGACAATTTTTTAAAATAAAACTACACATTTTATTTAAAAAAAATTTTAATTCACATTTAAAGTGAATAATAGTGTGTGTGTGTGTGTGTGTGTGTGTTTGTGTGAGGGTGGGAGAAAGTCTGTGGGATGTTTGAGTATAAATTTTTGCTCCCACATTTTCCTCAGTAGTCATTCAGGTTATGGGTTAAGTGATGCCATATGTTGGTGAAGAAGCATTTAAAGTCTGAGTACTCCTTTCCACATTTACCATGACTGATTTGGCCAAATAACTCCACCCCCAACACACACACACACACACACACACACACACACTCTCTCTCTCAGTGACATATTTAGTAGTTAACAATAGTAGCTTTATTCAGAAACTGACACAAGACATAAAAATACTCTTGAATATTATTTTCCATAAAGCTGTATTTAGTGTAATGAAAAGACAGACAACTATTTATTTTTATTTTTAATTTTTTTTTACTTAAATATAATGTTAGATTTTGCCCGTCACAAAACCTAAAAATATGACCTTCCATAAACCTTATAACAGCTTTTTAATAAACATCAATATTTTAATATTTTTAAAGCATTAAAAAACCTTAAATGGCAGCACATAAGTGAACACTCAGATGGACTATATATTGATTAATTAAATATATGCATCCCTGGATTTATGGACTGTTTTGACTTTTTCCCTATATCGGTCGGGTCTCATGAGCAGACTCTGGCTTTTGTGTTCTTCTTCCTGCTCACACTTCTGGGTCTGTGTTTCACTGTCTAAAACAATAAAATTCAGTGTCAGTTGTAGGCTTTTATTATTATCATCATATATTTTTACTGTGCATGTGTTTGTGTGTATTCTTTAAAAATAAAATTATTTAAGCACATTATTGTTGCTCAATGTCCTAAGGTTAGAGTTACTGTAGGTTTCAGAAGAATGTCATGTTTTTCTACAACTGGAGTTGTAATTATGGTAATATTTCTAGCTTTAGAATTAAATGGTTTCATGATTGTTTCAATACTTATTACGGAAGATAATAGAACATATTAGTGTGTGCATACAGTATATTAGTGTGAATACTGTGTTGCTTTTACCATTCCCGAAAGTATGGGTGAATTGGCCCCAGTTCCGGCATGCCTTCGAGCTCTCACTACCTGTAACAGGTAGAAAATACACTTGCCAAATCATAATTAATATATATCATTGATAATAATAATGATAATATTTATCATTTAAAAATACATTTTCGAAAGTAAAATTAATATTTACCATGCCGAAAGAGATATTTTAAATTAAACTTATTAAACTGAAATAGGATGCTTATTTATTCTTTCCAAGAAGACATTTGAGGCTACAACATAAACCAGCTCTATGTCTCAAGAAATACATGAGATACACACAAAAATGTTTAACCTTTAAAGGGTATGTCTTAAACCTGGAGATCACGAAAAAAGCTGAGGAAAAAGGGTTATTTGGCAAGATGATATAAATCCCTATCTAGGGCAAGTTAAGTTTAAGCCATACCTCTTCAAGATTAAGCCTTCTTGTGTCTCTTATGTATGCCCTGTTACTATCTTTTGGCAACCTGCTCATGTTTCATTGAAAGGTCTCAGTGTTTGGATTTTCTTGTGCATCTGACTATGGATGTTTAAAAAAAGTTAGCATTTTTGTACATTTCTTGAGAATATGGAATTTGCTAATTAATTTATGGTTAGGGTGAAAAGTAAAGTTTTAAGGTCATAACTGTGGTCACCATGTATACGTACAGGCAGAGGACTCATATGGTTGTGACTGAGCAGGGAGTAACTGCCAACTCGTGACCTGGGAAGCAGTGGTCTCTTCTTATTGTTGTTCAGATGACGCCTTGATCTGTCAGTCTGAAACAGTAAAACACAATATAATAGATGTTCTCTTTTTTCAGGTTCATCCACAACCAATCCAATAGCACAAACCTGAATTAGAGTGTTGGGGGAGCCCTTGGCTGTAAAAGCTCCTGGTCGGTTTGCCTGGTTCTGCTGAGCTCTTCTCTCAGGTTCTATGTTTGTGTGTCTCAAAACCCTTAACTGAAACAAATACAGGTTATTTTTACTTCTTGGTCACTGATAAGGTAAGGTGAGACAGGACTCCACCTCCTTTGTATAAACTAAAGGAGGTTCTATTTCATAATTCGTACACAATGTTAGCAGTATATATATATATATATATATATATATATATATATATATATATATATATACAATATATATATATATATATATATATATATATATATACACGTCTCTGATAGCAAAATTTTGGCTTCTGATAATGTTAATTTGGTGCAATTACGCCAAAGTGGTTACTATATGGCAATAACCCTATTGGTGATAATGTTGGATATATACAGTATATTACTGTAGGATGAAATGTATTAATATTTGAGACAATGGTTTTTGAAAGTTGGTATGACTTTGATAAAATAATGTTAGCATAATATTGAATGGTCCCAAAAACATACAACCTCAAAACAAACAAATATCAACATTTACTTATAGAGTTTAATGTCCACAATGTCCAACCTCATTACATGTGTGGTCCCTTCATTTTATAATAGAACTCAGAATTGCCTAATCAAGAACATACAGTAGCATATTTACTGTATCTCATGCCTCTTTTACACAAAGCACCTGTGTATCTCTTTATTATTATTAAAAATTATTATTATTAATTTTTATAATACAATGAAGTGCACCTTCCCAAATGCAGCAAAACCAATGCTGATGATAAAAACAGCAAGAGATAAAAAAAAATAAAAAGAAATTAGTCAGTTGTTAAAATAAGTCAGTACACCAGACAGGAATATGCTTAGTGTTGTGTTATCCTCATTACAGTAAACTGAAGAAAGGTTTAACACTTTGGAGCTCATAATGTCATACTAGATGAAAATATATAGCAGACCTTCTAACAAATAGCAAAAATAGATATAATATTTATCCAAACAGTAAGTTCAACTTTAAACTATTTTCAGACATCAGACAGTCTGGTTTTCGCTCAAGTGTTCTGTCCCTGAAAAAAAAAAAAAAAAACAGGAGGTGGGTGGACCATGACATCATGCTGAGTGGAAACCTTAACAGACCACTGACTCATGAAAAAGCCATGGAAAGTTGGCTCCATAATTTTTTTCCCCCAGACACTGCAGGACAGAGACATGAAATACCCCTCTTTGCTCTATCTTTGTTGTCACTACTATTTATAATGTTTAAACGTTTTTCCGGTACCTCACGCTTTTTATGTTCAGCCCTGTTCTGACCACAAGGTCTGCCTTGACCACAGAGATTCACTTTCGCTTAAAAGAAATAGTTGTGGCTAGTTCAATTCTGTTACCGTTTATATACTTTTTTTTATATCCACACCACAAAAGAAATACTGGAAGTGCATCCTATGATACTTATTTATATTATCCAAAAATTACCAATTTATATTATCCAAAAATGCATTAATCGATGGCATTT
The DNA here is from genome assembly GCA_030522415.1 of Channallabes apus. NCBI lineage: Eukaryota > Metazoa > Chordata > Actinopteri > Siluriformes > Clariidae > Channallabes > Channallabes apus. The sequence goes on along the minus strand of CM060115.1, from coordinate 40,676,164 downwards.
GTATTTCTGTTAATAGACATTTTTAAAAGGTATAAGGTATATATTGTATATATTTCCACAAACAGCTTTTCATAGCTAATATTTTACTGTTTTACTTTTACTATTTTGACTGTTTTCTAAGCTTTCTAAATCACAGTTTCTTTTTAAAAAATTATTAAATAAGCACACACACAAAACAAAACAACTCTATGCGGGGCTTGATTCAGGTATCAGCACAAAAGAGTATGAATTTAAGCCATTCTACTATTAGACTAATACTTGATTTCATTCCACAGGTCACATGTAGATACTGTAGTATACTGTATATATGTATGTATACAGTATATATTAAAAAGCCCTTACCTTTACCCTTCTACTGTTGCAATCCATGTCCCCATCTGCACAGTCTAGAGCATGTGTTAGCAGGAAGCCCTGCATACACAGCAGAAATACCCACAATACTGTGTTCATTGCAACGAGAGTGTGTTTGTGAGAGAGAATGGAACGGAAGACTGTTAGCTCGGCAGTTTTATACTCCCAGCTGTAATGGAGACCAGATGGGAACCAAGGAAGAGAGGCAATGCAAAACACACACACACACACACACACACGCACGCACGCACACACGCACACACACAGAATGTCCCACACACATATACACACACACATGGCTCTGACCTCAGGTATTCCCTTACACAGCATATACTGTAGCATTAAGATGTGCCTAGAATGTCAGACATGCTTTTTATTTTATGATGTACTGGCCCAGTCAAACGTTTTGGTTAAAGTAAAACAGTGAGTACAGCTGGTATATTCATGCACTCCCCACAGAATGTAAAAGGCTGGCCGAAAGATCTGCATGGGTTTGGATGAACACTCCTCACAGCTGCATGATCTAACCACATTATAGTCACATTCCAGCCTTGTGGTGACTTTGCAGTGTTTTCTTTGAAGTTGACTGTGCTATTAGAGGAGGGTGTGTAGGAAGAGTTCCCAAGAATTATCCAAACTGGCATTGGAATGGTTCATGCCGCTGTTAGGTTTGAAGTCAGGAATAAAACATATACTCATGAGGAATTGTCTGGGAGTTCATTTGGCCTTCCTAGCTATCACTTTGTCACATCCATCCACTTTGTAAATGCCATTCTCTTACATTTAGTGCTGAATGTATGTTTTATTTTTGATAAAATACGATACAGCTGCACAAACCTTCCACCTTAGTGTCAGAGAAGTTTGAATAATGGATGCATGTCTCACTTTTACTTACACACTCATATATTTTTTTATTTCACGTACAGTTCAACTATGGCAAGAAACCTTGGTGTCTCATCAATTCTAAGCCCAAAGGGAATTGAAGACAGCTTATCATTCTTAAGAGTTGGTTTTGCACTTGCCTAAAACCATTAATCTAAACAGGTCCACTCAGCATTTCCTACCCTGGTTTCAGACTTGTGAAGAAATGCTGACTTTATAATACTAAATGTCCACTTCACCTTTACAGAGTCTGCCGCAAGTTATAATTTTTTTATTTATGAAGGTAAAATTTATTTATGACCAAATATTGTCATTCATTTTGGTAGGACTGATGAGCCACACTAAACAAACCTTAGGCTCGAACTACTGACAGTAGAAAAGAAAGCATTTATGTAGGGAATAAAGAAAATACTGTAAAATCCCCACATGGCACAAATCCTCATCCATTTAAACTGCTGCTGTAGTTTGTTCTTGTTTGGGTTAATTTATTGTTGGCAACAGTAGCAGGTTTCTCTTTGAATAACTGTACATGCTTAGAAGCTGACCTGAACTTATTGCTTGTTTTGCCTCATGCTACAGTATACAGTATGATAATTTCTCCTTGTCATTGATCTCACTCTTGATCTTTAACCCTTAATAAGATTTGCCATAGAAGAGTGCTGCCAGAGTGTATTTCTGTTTTTAAAGCACTTTCATATGCCATAGACCATTGCAATTCTTACACCCCCACCTTCAAGAATATATATGAAATAAATGGCAATTAACTCAATAAATTGTTAAAAAATGCAATACTTTTTTTTTATTTCCTAATAGAGGAGTTGCAAATGTACAAAGTTGCAGATAATATTTAAAAATCCATTATTTTCTCCATCACATCAAATAGTTTTTAATATGTAGGTAACTAGGTCACCAATGAACAAACAAACACAAAACAAACATATAAATAAATAAAAAAGTCCATGCCAAGTTGTTTATTATAAGGTCTAAACTAAGTGCAATGTACAAATATACACAACATATCTGGAACAAATGAGCAGCTGGAGAAACCATCCTCCTGCTCAGGAAGTATTAGCAACGAACCATCTCGGTATACTGTATACGCCACTATTTATGTGACGATATGAGGATAGTTCCATTTTATTTATGCACACATGAGTATAAGGGTGTGTGTGCACTAAGGCCTTGTTCACACAGGCGTTAAAATCGACCGTTTTTCTGCCGTTCGTAGCGTCCGGTGACCGCGGATGAAGCGCAGAGGGTTTTCTACACATAGGAGTCAATGACGGTGTTCACATGGGCTTTGGTGACGTGCGTTTGTCCGGCTGCGCGTTTATACGGTGTTAAAAAAACGTCGCATGCAGCTTTTTCTTGGCGTTCAAATCTCAACGAACGCAAGGAAACCGTGTCTAGTTCGTTTTCTCCGCGTCCATTTTACGCTTCGGAGGACCGGATATATCCCATGATCCTACAAGGGCAAAAATAAAATGCACAAAAAACTTCCTTTAATCCGATGTTGTGCAGTCAGAGGGTGAACCCAGTAGCGGCGGCGATTTTTTTTCTCTCCCTACGTCGCCGTATTATTTTTTAAAACTATTTTTATATATTATATAAAAATATAATAATTTAATTAGAATATTTAAAACAATAAGATTAATGTCTAATATAGCAAAATGGTCCATATTAAAAGGAGGCACCTCAAATAAAATGACAAGGGCTTTCATATCCAGTTCCCGACACACTGCCCCCTACAGGTTAAACACACAAACTACAATTTGGGCTGCAGGCTGTCGTTAGACAGAGACAAACGAACGCCAGTGTAGAAGTCAATCGAGCGGCACTACAAAACGCAACATAAACGTACAGGACGTTCAGAGCTCGTTCGTTTATCCAAACATTTAACGCCCATGTGAACAAGGCCTAAGGGAGCAAAGAATGAAACACTATGGATTAGTTATTTACATAGCACCAAACACATGAGAAAAATATTACTTACTCATGACATCACCGAACGGTATGGTAGTAACATGTAAACACAACATAGATCTTTATGGCCTACAGTACACCATGATTATGTACTGTATACAGTATATATATATATATATATATATATATATATACAGTGGTGTGAGAAACTATTTGCCCCTCTCCTGATTTCTTATTCTTTTGCATGTTTGTCACAAAACATGTTTCTGATCATCAAACACATTTAACTATTAGTGAAAGATAACACAAGTAAACACAAAATGCAGTTTTTAAATGAGGGGTTTTATTATTTAGGGAGAAAAAAAATCCGAACCTACATGGCCCTGTGTGAAAAAGTAATTGCCCCCTGAACCTAATAACTGATTGGGCCACCCTTAGCAGCAATAACTGCAATCAAGCGTTTGCGATAACTTGCATCGAGTCCTTTACAGCGCTCTGGAGGAATTTTGGCCCACTCATCTTTGCAGAATTGTTGTAATTCAGCTTTATTTGAGGGTTTTCTAGCATGAACCACCTTTTTACGGTCATGCCACAACATCTCAATAGGATTCAGGTCAGGACTTTGACTAGGCCACTCCAAAGTCTTCATTTTGTTTTTCTTCAGCCATTCAGAGGTGGATTTGCTGGTGTGTTTTGGGTCATTGTCCTGCTGCAGCACCCAAGATCGCTTCAGCTTGAGTTGACGAACAGATGGCCGGACATTCTCCTTCAGGATTTTTTGGTAGACAGTAGAATTCATGGTTCCATCTATCACAGCAAGCCTTCCAGGTCCTGAAGCAGCAAAACAACCCCAGACCATCACACTACCACCACCATATTTTACTGTTGGTATGATGTTCTTTTTCTGAAATGCTGTGTTACTTTTATGCCAGATGTAACGGGACACGCACCTTCCAAAAAGTTCAACTTTTGTCTCGTCGGTCCACAAGGTATTTTCCCAAAAGTCTTGGCAATCATTGGAATGTTTTTTAGCAAAATTGAGACGAGCCTTAATGTTCATTTTGCTTAAAAGTGGTTTGCGTCTTGGAAATCTGCCATGCAGGCCGTTTTTGCCCAGTCTCTTTCTTATGGTGGAGTCGTGAACACTGACCTTAATTGAGGCAAGTGAGGCCTGCAGTTCTTTAGATGTTGTCCTGGGGTCTTTTGTGGCTTCTCGGATGAGTCGTCTCTGCGCTCTTGGGGTAATTTTGGTCGGCCGGCCACTCCTGGGAAGGTTCACCACTGTTCCATGTTTTTGCCATTTGTGGATAATGGCTCTCACTGTGGTTCGCTGGAGTCCCAAAGCTTTAGAAATGGCTTTATAACCTTTACCAGACTGATAGATCTCAATTACTTTTGTTCTCATTTGTTCCTGAATTTCTTTGGATCTTGGCATGATGTCTAGCTTTTGAGGTGCTTTTGGTCTACTTCTCTGGGTCAGGTAGCTCCTATTTAAGTAATTTCTTGATTGAAACAGGTGTGGCAGTAATCAGGCCTGGGGGTGACTACAGAAATTGAACTCAGGTGTGATAAACCACAGTTAAGTTATTTTTTAACAAGGGGGGCAATCACTTTTTCACACAGGGCCATGTAAATTTGGAGTTTTTTTTCTCCCTTAATAACGCAAACCTTCATTTAAAAACTGCATTTTGTGTTCAATTATGTTATCTTTGACTAATAGTTAACGGTTTTTGATGAGCAGAAACATTTAAGTGTGACAAACATGCAAAAGAATAAGAAATCAGGAAGGGGGCAAATAGTTTTTCACACCACTGTATATACACCACAAATCTATGGAACATGTGTGATTGGATACACAATGCTTTATAAATGAGTTTTTGTTGGAAACACATATTCACACAATTTGCACAGCTGTGTTGGGGGAAAAGGTGTCACAGAAACATGTTGGATGTGGAAAGTCTCTGACTTTGTATGCCAAAAGAATCATTGTGGTATGTTTTTTCGGGTTAATCTATGGGTAAAAATCCTATTTGTCTTATCCTTCTCTCTTTTCCTAGTCTTGGGTCTATGTATCTCTAGTTTTGTTGTTACAACTACATTTCTTTCATTTTTGTGAAGCTGCTTTGAGACAATGACCATTGTTAAAAGCGCTATATAAATACAATTGAATTGAATTGAAAACAACTAGCATTTGCCTCCAGATGCCCTGATCCCTGGTATAGAAGTCCTTGCTAAGGCTCACCTTTTTATACTTTCCTATATACTGTATATTCAATAACGCATTACTGTATATTATAATAGATACAAAAAATATTATTTGAAATATATTCTGAAAAGATGGAAAACCCTTTTTAAAAATATATATATTTTATTTTTACCATAGGTGGTTAAGAATGTTAAAAGGATAAAATGCAGCTCAGATTTGTTTATGCACCTCTCCATGGCCAACTTCTCTGGGCCAGAAAGGGAATAAAGTTAATGCTTAGGAGAAGTGGTTCCAGGCAGCTGGTCAATGTTAAATTATATGACGGGTGTGGAGTAAGGAATGTGGTCTAGGTCTTGTTGAAAAACGTCTTTGTGGTGTAATTATTCTGTAGACAGATCAGGACATATTCCTCATGAACAAAGCTTTCAGGGAGATTGGTGACAGACTGATAGACATAAAATATACAGCCAAGCATTCTACCTCTGGACCAGTCCACCCACATAAGAGGTGTGTTGACAATATCAGTTATGTCCCAAATCAGAGGAAGCTACATAGAGCAAATTGCATGAAAACAGATATTCTCAGGATAATTCCCTGAGAGCACAAATTGAACAGGTTTGGTTCTTCGGTTAATGTTCTATTAGGAGATGATCAAGGAGATGATCATCTGAGGGTTTCACTTGCAAAAGTTCAGGGAAGTGGCTCTATTTTAAGTCCCAGTTGGTGAACTAACTTAACGAAAATTGACTCTGTATAAGCACCTGAATCAATGAAAACAGACAAGTTGTGAGACTGCTTATTAAGCTTCAACTAGGCTTGAATCAATCTATGGCAGGGTAATGATTTAGATGGAGTTCGGGTGACCAGTACCCTTACAGAGATTGATTAGCCCCCTTTTACTGGGCAGGTTCTAACAACATGGCCTGGGTTGCTGCAGTATAGTCATACGTTGCTTTGTCAGCATCTTTGCTTTTCTACTGAAGATAACTTACTTCTGCAAAATTTAATAGGTTCAGGAGATTCACTGGCTGATTCATTATGAGAAATTCAATTGCATAATCTGAGACCGAACAATTCTCCAAGCTTAGCTATGTTACTGGTGGCCTTCCTTTCATTCATTCATTCATTTTCTATACCGCTTAATCCTGTGTTCAGGGTCGCGGGGGACCTGGAGCCTATCCCAGGAGACTTTGGGCACTAGGCGGGGTACACCCTGGACAGGGTGCCAATCCATCGCAGGGCACACACACATACACACTCACACACCCAATCATACACTACGGGCAATTTAGGAACGCCAATTAGCCTAACCTGCATATCTTTGGACTGTGGGAGGAAACCGGAGTACCCGGAGGAAACCCACCAAGCACGGGGAGAACATGCAAACTCCATGCACACAGAGACGGGAATCAAGCCTGGCCTTCTTTTCATGGAGGGTGAAATTCAACAATCATATTCTCATACTGCTGTTCCTCCTAAACGTGCCAGTCATAAGTGAAATAACATACAGTAGGTGATTTTTGGATCGCTTTGTCAGAGTATTAGAAATGGTACAAAGGTACAGTATCAGGTTCACCAGCTAATTACTTTGAAGGGGTCATCCAGAGCTTGTGACCAGAAGAAGATAAATGGGTAATTTGCTGCTAAGAGTTGACCAATTCTGGTTGTAGGGAGAACCGTGGGTAATTTTGTAAATACTACTAGATACTTGAACAAAAAAGGCCTTTAGAGCTCAATCACAACATGAAGGAGACAATCTGGCACTGAGGGAGAAGTAACTCTAGTTTAAATAGTGGATAAGAGTACTGTACAGTAAATGCAACGCAGGTGCAGTTAATTAGATAACCCATACTGGAAGAAAGGGAGAAACCAACTGTACAGTACTGTGCTCTGGACTATATAAAAATGGCAGGTGCGAGATAAAAAAATCAGGAAGTGTAAATAAATGGAGTTGTGACAGAAAATGGTAATTAGTTTGTTTGTTTACACCCATCACCCAGGACAAAGCCAGTGAATGAGCAGTCAGATTTAAATTTATATTTTAATCAGGAAAAATGTGTGAACCTAAGGATCTGAAATTTTGACAAGGGTCAAATTATAATGGCTAGACTACTGGTCAGAATGTCTCCAAAATGACAGGTCCTGCAGGCTGTTGCCCTTGCAACAGAGTTATGATCACCCAACCCTCACTGATGCCTGTGGGAAGTGCTAATAATGTGTCAGGACACACAGTGCATCACAGTGGATGATCAGGCATGGGTGAATTGCTGAATTACCTTAAGAAAGAAATGTAACAAAATACTCTGTGGAAGGAAAGCAAGCTGGCAGGAATCAAGTACAACTTCCACTTGGGCCATGGACAGGTACAGTATGTTCCCAAATTGATAAGACAGTGGGTAATTAGACCTGTCCAAGGTAAAAAAATTTAAATAAAAAAAAGGTGAGGCAGTTACTAGGGCTTGTTAGCTATTGTCAGGTGGTTAGACATCACCAGCCTTCTGACTTACCTCAATAAAGCAATTGCCAGATATAGTTCAGGCTTTTTGCCAGGTAAAAGTGTGGGTAACCTCTGTTGCATTTTTCACATTTCACTGTTCACATTTCTATCTCGTTTGTTCTAGAGACTGATATAGACACAGGGGCTAATGGCAATTTTTTTAGGTGTTGGAGAGAGAGAGAAGCACTTTACCCTTTGTTTTGTTCAATGGCTGAACCACATGAAGAATGCCAATGTGCGGATCACATTTAATATTTAGCAAATAGCATTTCAGCCATTCAAGGTGGTCCATTAGTTTTGGGCAAAATGATGGTGACAAAATACCTTTCCTAGTGGAGGTGGGGGGATAGTAAACTGAGCTCCAGGCTAGATGCAAGCAGTGGGGGTATGTGCCAGTATGGGTGAAAAGGAGGCTGACTGAACTGGCAGGAAATTAGTGATAATTCCCACCGTGTCTAGTGATAATGATAACCAGAGGAAGAGTGAATGCCACATACATACATACACCTACTGTAGAGTCTCTGCACACTTTTTGCAATGTTCTATTGTTAATTGGTTGGGCATGGCTAACCTTCAGAGCACCTTCCACTCTAAAATAAAGTTGACCATTAGAGATTAAGGATGGAACTCCTACTAAGACTTACTCCCATAAAGTCTTATGATATGATGTAAGAATGGATAGACTTCTCTATCTGCCTTATTTTTTGGGTCCTGTTTCTTTCAGCACCTGTCATTGTATTTGGCTGTTTTCACACCTGGTATTAAGATCCATCTGAAGTGATTGAATGACAAAATTGATGGCCAAGACAACCTGACTAGTAGAAGCTATTAGGAAACGGCACAGTTTTTTTATAATAATAATTTAAACTTATAATCCGACCAATATTTTGAAGTCTATTATACTATTGGTTGATAAACCTTTGCTTGACTTCATTTGTTTTCTTATCTTGATGCCATCCAATAATTTGACCCTACTGACACCTGTCTGAGTAACATCTTTGCCACAACCACAGGATGTGTCTTCTGACATGTCTGTTTAAGAAATGAGGCACTACTCGCTAGGTATGGGGAATCACCAGTCACCTCACAATACAATATTATGATACCTAGGTGCCAATTCCATTAAAATTGCGATTCTACAAGTATCAAGATTTTATAAATATCCAAATTCATTATTTCATTTCTGCCTGAACTTGTTACAATTTTAAAACTTTAAATACATTTCACGATAATCTAAATATATCCCATTCCTTAGATCATTTTCACATAACTTAAGAACCAAGGGCAGCAGTTAAACAATACAAAAAATAACTTTCAATAAAAGAGTTTAGTACTGAACTGAGCAGCACATATTTCTATCTTTTGCCATAATTATTAGTTCTAAATACACTTAGCAAATAATTCACTCCTACCACATGGGATGAAAATGTGTTAATAGTTCGGCATGTACTGTACCACCTGTAAGATTATGAGAAAACTGTAATGTTTTACATTTCAAAACTCAACTTGACAGTAAGCATGCGGTCTTCTAACGCAGTCGATTTTCAACTACTTTCTGCTTGCAGTGTTTAGAGACTAATGTAAGCATGTGTAATGAGTGGGTTTGAGACTAATTTGCTCACAGAGTTTGGAGAAGGTTTTGATAATGTGACACCATAAAATGTGGCATTTCTGTTGCACCATTAAGAAGCTTCGGCTCCTAGTACAGAATTGTTTATTCAATTCAATTCAATTCAGTTTTATTTGTATAGCGCTTTTAACAATTGACATTGTCTCAAAACAGCTTTACACAATCAAAAGAATTATTTAAGTTTGTATGGAATGTGAATGTGTATGAATCAAAATGTTCAGATAGTCCCTGGTGAGCAAGCCCGAGGGCGACAGTGGCAAGGAAAAACTCCCTGAGATGGTAATAGGAAGAAACCTTGAGAGGAACCAGACTCGACAGGGAACCCATCCTCATCTGGGTGAAACAGATAGCAGGAAATGATCTGCATTTATACAGTGTTAAGTGTTAGGTTCAGCTATAATAGTTGATGTTAATTGATGTTATAATAGTTGATGTAAAATGGAGTCCAGTAGTTATTCGAGACTCAGATAGACTTGTAGAAAGTTCCAGTCCTGAACTATCGAATTGTCAAGTCCTCAGAGAAACAGCTGACAACACCAGTCGAGGCCAGAACCATCTGCTAAGTAGATAGAATCATCCCCAGACACCAGGCATATCCTAAAGAGACACACGGGGCATCCATGCGATGAGACCTCCAACCAGAAACCGGGCACCAGGATGGACCAGACAGGTCCGGAGGGCAGAGGGAGTCTGGATCACTGGCAGCTCAGGAACCACATGTGTAGCTCGACAGAGAGAGAGAGAGAAAGAGTGAAAGGGGGAGACAGGGGGAGAGAGGAAAGAGAAAGAGGGGGAGGAAGAGAAGAGGAGGAGAGATTGCAATTAGGTATGGTCATAGTCACAATGTCTAATGTGAATGTATATTTACTGTAGAGTGCAAGCAGGGACTCCGGCAGGACTAACTATGACAGCATAACTAAAAGGGAGAGCCAGAAGGAAACACAAACATGAGGGCTCCCTGAGATGTACAGTAAAGCAAACAATCACCTCACCGTCAACAAACCTGTGTGATCAAATGAGACTGAGGAAGACAGCATCTAAAACATACCAGTTCACCATAATACTCTACGTCCATGAGTCCCCCAGATCTGCACCTTTACCTTATGGCAAATCTATTTATAAAAATGCTTGGCTAAATAAATAGGTTTTTAGCCTAGACTTAAACACTGAGACTGTGTCTGAGTCCCGAACACTATTTGGAAGACTATTCCATAATTTTGGGGCTTTGTAAGAAAAAGCTCTGCCCCCAGCTGTAGTTTTCATAATACGCGGTACTGATAAGCAGCCTGCATCCTTTGACCGAAGTAGGCGTGGCGGATCGTAAGACACTAGCAGTTCGCTCAGATACTGCGGGGCGAGACCATTTAATGCTTTATATGTCAAGAGTAGTATTTTAAAATCAATGCGAAATTTCACAGGGAGCCAATGCAGTGAAGATAGGATAGAAGTGATGTGCTCATATCTTCTGGTTCTAGTGAGGACTCTCGCTGCTGCATTCTGGACTAGCTGAAGCTTGTTTATGCACCTAACTGAACAACCAGACAGTAAGGCATTACAATAGTCCAACCTAGATGTGATAAAAGCATGAACTAGTTTTTCTGCATCGTTTAGCGACAATATATTTCTTATTTTGGCGATATTTCTGAGGTGAAAGAATGCTATCCTGGTGATATTATCTACATGAGCTTCAAATGAAAGGCTGGAATCTATAATCACGCCGAGGTCTTTTACTGTTGCACTTGACGGAACAGAAAGGCCATCTAAAGTTACGGTGTGATCTAAGATTTTACTTCTAGCTGTATGCGGTCCTATGACTAGAACTTCTGTCTTATCCGGATTAAGCAGAAGGAAGTTAATTAGCATCCAATTTCTTATGTCCTGCACACATTGCTCAACTTTATTTAAACTTTATATCTGATGCTAATCTCCCGATCGCTGGTCATGGCCAATGAAACTGAACAGCAGTCAATTCTGATCACCTGCTGATCATCCAGTTCATCTCTATCATAAACTATATAAATAAATTATTTATATCAATTCTTTTTATTTCGTCATTATTTTGAAGTTAGTATGGCGACAGGTGAATTGTCACACAAAATTCATCGATTCTTCTCCATCTCTCCTACTCACTGTATTAGGTACAGTAGGGTTAAAAACGTGATGCCAGCTGAACTATATTAATCACTGCAATAATTATCCAATGGAAGGCATACTGTATATATTAGAAAATGGGCCATTCAGATTTTGAGCCCATTTCTAAGTAAGACTCTCATTAAATAGCCCAGCCTATATTTTCTCCAGTATTTTTCACTTCCATGGGCGGCCTGAACAGACCTGAACATTTTGAAGATCTTCCAGTTTACTCGCTAAAGCCATGGCTAAAGCACCACAGTCATGTGGAAGGCTAGATGGAAGCATGGGAGCTGTTTGGTTGTAGGCTGCTCAAACCAGTATAAACCAGCACAAAACATTACATCAGCTGCCAAGCTCTGAGGACTAAAGAGCCGCGTGGACTAAATTTAGCAAAAGCCTGCTCTTATGTTCCAACCACCTTGTGTCTGATTGCTTAACCAACCTGGGGCAGCAAAATGGACTGGCCACCAAACTTTTAATAAAAATGGATCAGTGCCAACTCTACATATGGTCAAAGTGCAGATGAGGAAAATATAAGTATTTTAAAAATGTATTAACATTATGCTGTGTGTTTCTTTGGCGGCATATTACATGCAGAAGAAAATATTAAGTACTTAAATACTAAATGCAGAAGAAAATAGTAATACTACAGTACATAAATATATAGGTGTTATTTTCTGCCATGTCCAGTCAAAGTATGATTTTCAGTAAATTAAATTTAAAAGATTAGTAAGTATCTAGGTCATGGTTAGGGATGTGCAAGTAATGTTACCTCTACAAAACATGAAAAGGACTGAACATCCAGTAACTGACTATAAAGCTTACATTGACCCAGTAACAAACCTGTAAAAAACAGTATCATTGAAATGGAGTAACATTCTTCAAATGACTATGAGCAAGAAGAAAATAAACCATGGAGGTGATGGAAGCCCAGTCCTGAGAAATTTATGAGATTTTCTTTATATTACCACTTACAGTACATTCCTCTTTAGAATATCAGCTAACATCTGCATTCTATGGTTGAATTCCAAATAGTGTAAAATGGAAAGCTAGTGCATTATGTACAGTAGTGTTTAAGTTAGAGTCCCTTATTCCAAACATCAAGAAGGGCACTTAATTAGGGGTAAAGAGGATTTGTGATACACCCTTTGTAGAGTTGTTAGAGTTGTTTTAGTTTCCTAGCTACAGTAGAGGTGTTTGTAACACACATTACTGATATTTGTAATTTGTACAAACAGTAAAAGTTAATAAATAATAATAATAATAATAATAATAATAATAATAATAATAATAATACATTATAATATGTAATTTCTTTATATTGCCAATATTAATATTATATTGCTTTGCTTTAATTAGTCTGTATAGTACTTGAATGGTGTGTACTTCCTATGGATAATTGTATATAAAATGTAAATCTATGTTATACTTATCTATAAAATGTAGTGTACTGTACAGTGTTGTTATTTATGTACTGTATGTATGTTTGATAGTCACCAAAAGCTGGAATCAAATTCCTGGTTGGTGTCAACATTCTTTGCCAATAAACCTGGTTCTGATTCTTATTCAGATTTATTTTGGAATGACTTAAGCAATTATAAAGAAGTGTTGTGTAGTTAAGAAGACAACATATTATCAGATGTGTTTTCTTGTTGAAAGTGTTTCCGTGACTGTGATTCCCAGCCATGCTTGATTCCCATCTCTGTTCATGGAATTTGCATGGTCCCCACGCTTGGTGGATTTCCTCCGGATACACTTCCATTGGCTGAGACAGGGTGCCAATCCATCGCAAGGCACACACACTACGAGCATACACACTATGGACAATTTGGAAACGCCGATTAGCCTCATCTGCAGGACTGTGGAAGGAAACCACCAAGCATGGGGACATATACATTGAGTGGGCATATGATCTGTTTCTAAAGAAAGCAAAGTTTCAACATCAGCCAAGAGAGCCTATCCCAGGAGACTTGGACACAATGTTTATGCTCATCTGATTCTAAAGTTTAAATGGCTTTTATTTGGCAAGGAAGTCCGATTTAGCTCAAGAATCTCTTTTATTTATAGATAGATAGATTAATGGATGGATAGATGGATGGATACATAAATAAATACATTTTTGATTCTGAAGGAAATTCCAGAAGACTAGCATCCATCCAAATTTGCATCATTGAGTTCAACATATAAAACATGAAACATTCATAACAAAAGAACAATTTCATACAAGAACATATGTAGTCAAATATGCTTCAACAACAGGGAAGAAAATCTCATTGATATGATAACCTGGTCATTCGTTACATTCAGGTACAATTATAAACGTCATGTTTAGGTTGAATCATCAACCTAATTGATCTTTATTCATATATTTTTTATGACCACATTTATTTTACAAAGATGATGGTTCAGCACTATCTTTCCAGATTTTTTTATAACATAATGAAGAATTATTAGTGCAGTTCCAGTAATTAAAATTTTCTTTAATTGTTTTCTTTGCTTGATGCAGGGCCAATAATTTGACCCTTCTGAAAAGGAAACAGTACCAGTCAAAAGTTTGTCAACACCTTCTCAATGGTCTTTCCTAATATTTATTTATTTCCACATTGGATGCTGAAGGATAAAGTGTGTACTATAGTACTCGTGCTCTGTAAAGTATTCCTAAAGGTTGCTGTTAATTGGTGGTTTCTGAGTATACAGTAGTAACACTAAATTATCAGCTCCTCTGCATCAGAGGTAAGTCTTGGTCTTTTGATGGGATGGTATTGATGAGCGTCAGATGCACTTGATGATGCTGTTACTTAATTACATAATTCCATGTGTTATTTCACAGTTTTGAAATTTAAAGTATTGTTTAAGAATGTACAAAATAAATACTAATATAATAATAAATATATATAATTAAATAATAATAAAAAACATTCACAGTATTCTATATTTTAGATGCAATTTATTTTAAACTGCTGACTCAATTAATTAAATAATAAAAATTTGTTTGAAATGTTGTTTCTGAACATTTTATTAATTTATTTTTTACTTACATACAGTACTTATTTATTAGTCAAAAACCAGCAGTATGACAGTGGCAGTAATTGTGGGTTAAGCAAGGGATGTTCATACATTTAAAAGATCCAAGAACAAAAAAAATGGAACTGTCTAAAGAGGGAGCCTGTGTCGCAGTAGACCATTATGTCTAGCAACAGCCCTGACTGTTATAAACACACATACACACGCACATGCATACCCCCACATACACACACACACACACACACACACACACACACACACACACACACAAAACACCATTTAATAGGCCTTCCAGATTTTTTTTCTTAATTTTCTTAATAAAAGGCATATGGGTGCATGCAGAGGTTTTATGGTTTTATTAAGATGGGCCTAGGCAAATAAAAAACATAACATTAAAAAAAAACAAGATCAGTAAACAGGCAAGCATATGGCTAAGGCAGGATTAGTACTAGGACCAAACCATAGGAGTTGTTATTCTGTACTCCTTTTACTGAGGCATGCGCCCAAGTACTGTATATTTAAATTAAATTCAGTTCAATTGTATTTGTATAGCATTTTTACAATTGACATTATTGCAAAGCAGCTCTACACAATCATTACAACAACCAACAATCAACAAGTTACTATGTTTGGCAATGGATTCATATAAATTGATAATAAAGGAAGATAACTGATTTTCCTAGATTAAAGCAAGCCAGTTTAATCAAAAAGCAAATTTTTAAATATTATGATATTTACAAGGACAGACTTTCAAAGACTATTAATCTGGCGAAATGAACTATGAATTTTATAGTTCAATAAAGATATGAATTTGTCATTCTATTGCCTAAATATTTCAGACTCGCAATCCTTGGAGATTTCAGGTTTTTTGTCTAGACCTCCTCTGGTCAAAGAATTTCTAAAGACTATTGCTCCCTTAAACCTAAATCAGTTGATTTGTGTTTAACAAAGGATAAATATTGGACCTGATACGAAAACTAATTATGGACTAATTGTGAAAACCATTGATCGCTATGATATTTATGATTGATAAATATCCTAGTGTATCTCACTTTTCAACTCGACCTGTACTCATATCTTGGACTCTGCGACTGCTTTATGTTGTACTGTAGATGCGTTACACCACAGCTCGAGCCTAGGTTAAATTACCTGTGCCATCAAGCACAAGTGTAAATGGAAAATGCATGGGCTTCAGCTGTCACTGAACCTTTATCAACATTGGTTTCTTATATTTGTCATAGGCCTTGTGTGCTTTTTAATACTATAAATTCTGTCTTACTGTATATCCCCCTGTAACTGCATTTTATACTTTGTCTTGAAGTTCATTGTAAAAAATTTCTTCCATTATTTATAGATAAGAATAGCAATTAGGGTGTACTTAAAGTGTACTTTGTGCACTGACACTGGCCCTTATACACTTATAGTGTTTGATAATTTCGAGTCAATATCGTAGATGTCTTTAACAGAAATTGTTCTGCACTTTAAATCAGCTTCCCATCCTGGTGATTTAATCCCATCAAGTCTGCTTAAATGGGTTTTAATGTAGTTGGGCCTAACATCATTTGTTTTATTAACACCTGTATTAGTACACAATGTGTCCCAAATCTTAAAAAAAAAAAAAACTTTTAAACATGATGTGGTGGAACCACAATTTAGATCATTTGGTTCTGTCAAATTATAGCTTTTTAGTGACATTTGAAACTTATCTGGATAATTGAAGAATTTTCTCAAGAAGTATCAATGGAGTCCTGTCTCTATCTTCTCGACCCACTTGTAGCGTGCCCAAATGGTCTATATTGGGTCCTACTCTTTTCAATTCAGTTCAATTCAATTTTATTTGTATAACACTTTTAACAATTGACATTGTCGCAAAGCAGCTTTACACAGTTAAAAGAATTATTTAAGTTTCACAATATATCTGCTTCCTCTGTTTGAAACCATTCGAAACATGGCATTTTTACCATCTCTATACAGATGATATGGATAGAATTAAAATCATGGTTGGCATTAAACTTTCTTCCAAAAGTAAAACAGAAATGATTCCATTTGACCCACCTGCCTTTACTGGCACTATTGGAACTTACCTGTGTTCCTTGGCTCCATCCATAAAACCCTGTAACAGGTCCAGATACGGGACCCAGATGTCATAATCACGAACAGCCTTTATTAAGCACACATGCACGTAGCTCCAAAGTATGCAGTCTTAATCTAGTTATGCTCGCTAAAAGCAGTGTAGTTCTGGTGGCCACAGGTGATCCATGGGTCAAAGTTCAGGTGGCGCAGAGTCCTCTGTATCATGCAGAGCAGGTGAGACAAGCAGCACTGAGCACAGGGCACGAGACAGGCAGAGACAGCAGAGCACGTGTGAGAGCATGTGGTCGGCATCTTCCATCTAGGCAAATTAGGCTCTGAAAGTGTCGAGTCTGTGGCGACAGGAAATGTGTGAGGAATATAATCCTTACTCACTGGGTGAAAACAGGGGGGCCCTTTTATGGGCCGTGAGCGGTGGGAACACAGCGTTTTGGGATTGGTCTCCAGCCCAAGTGAATTAGGGTGCCCCGACCACTTCTCAGGCACACAGCGGCTACAGGTCAGGGTATGCTCTGTGCTTGCACTGGCTGTTAGTCCCCCAATAACAACACTGCAGTATATAGGGAATTTGGGAGTTATAATTCATTGTTATATTACTTTTGAGAAACAGATAAACACAGTCATAAAAGAAGTTTCTTCCAACTCATATTACAATAGGGAAGCCTTTTCTGTCTTTTTCAGGTCTTGAAAAGGCATTTATTAGCCCCAGTTAAGATTATTGTAATGTTTTGTCACTGTACAACCTGGAGCTAATAAGCTCTAGTGTGTCTCCCATAATCATCCCTAAAAAGGTTACAGTTTATATACAGGATATAAATGCTGCTGCTTGTCTACTGACTAATACCAGTAAGCATACATATAATATACCTCTTGTTACACGCAACATGTAACCCCTGTTTTTGCATTGTTTTTGCGCTGGCTTCCAATTTGTTTTATAGTTGATTTTATCTCAATCTTTAAATGATTCAGCTCACAAATAACTTGATTTACTATAGCCCCATTCTTCAACATGCTCACTTAGATACTGCCATCATCTTCTTTTGTATGTACGAGGGATTAATTACAAGAACAAATATGATTGAGCTTTTGCTGTAGATGCTCCAAGGTAGTGGAATAATTTGCTTAATATAAGGTCGGCCCCAAATCTGGCTATTTTAAAATGTTTGTTAAAAACTTACTTTTCCCCCATGGCTTTTAATTCCTAGAAGATGTTGAATATCAGTTGTTTTCTTTTGTTTTTATATATTTGTAACTGGTACCTTCTTTTTGTGTTGTTTTGTTTTGCTTGATTGATTTAATGAGTAATTCTTTTATGTAAAGCACTTTGTTAACGGCTTTCTACATAAGGAGCTATATAAATAAAACTAAAAAGTTTTTTTTCATTTGATTAAATTTCATTATTTCTGTCTAGATCAAAAATATATGTTAATTCAGCAGACACATTATCCCATTAGATAATGAACCATAAAACACTTTTTATTAATAAAAATGAAAATAATAATAATAAGAAGAAGAAGAAGAAGAAGAAGAAGAAGATTCAAAGGGGTACTAATGACATTTCAATATTTTTATGTTTGGAAAAAATGTGACTAAACAAGTTGGGCAGTTACTTAAAAAATATTTATTAACCAGTGCTAATAATAAAAAAAAAATTATATATGACTTACTGTATGGTACAACATGGCTCTAAAGTGGAAAGGCCACCCACGGGCCAACTCAAATAATATAATTTTTAATAATTATATTTAAAAAAAGAGTGTCGGAAGCTCTTTTAGCAGAGCCAGGGGTAATTCTCAGTGTAAGTCACATTTCAAGGGCTCCTGAATGATAGCAGTACTGTGAAATAGTGTGGAAGGTCAAAAGGGTTGGCTTTGGTTGGTTTGGAGCCCAGCATAATAAATTTTCAAGGGGCTCAGTATCTCTAACAGAATCATTGCTTTCAGATATGATACCATTATGAGTAACCTCACTAGCATTGCTGAACTGAGCACAATAGGTCATGTTGTGCATAGTTTTCGTCATGACAGTAACTCTCTAGGTGCCAATGAAAATGGTACTTAAAAAGTGTAAGTAATCTGTGGAAGGAAAGTTTCATGGAAAGGGCCCTGGTATATCCAGTAAAAGCATACAGTACCAGAAGTCTCAGGTAGTGATGTTTGAGTAAATTATATCCTAACAACTGATTGTGGTAATGTGGTAACCTAATTTATTTATTTTTTTTACAAATGTCCACATGTTTTTTTTTTTTATAATTATTGGGGCACAAACTTAATAGTTTGACACCAAAATTATAAAGACAGGACAAAATCCAGTTTTGATTTTAAAAGAAATGTAATTATTTAAAAAACATACTATAGGCTGAAAAAATCTAAGTGAGTGGAGCTAAATAGCTCTTGGAAACCTTCCAATAATATACTAGGACTTATGGTGTTCAAGATACTGTATGCTCATTATAGTGAATGTGCATGTATACTGTATATGTCAGTGAATGTGAAATCTAAATATGTCCAAAACTGTAAATTTAAAAAAGCAGTGAAACCTAGCAGTATGCTGATATGCTTAAATTAATTGCTGTTATTAGCTATTATTTCTGAGTTTCAAATTTAAATGACAAGTCCATACTGTATGCTATTCATTATAAGCCAGATATTGTTGTGTGTGCTGTTGTTTATCCCAACACAACAGTAGCATGGTGAAGCACTGGAGAGTTTCCATGGTTGTTTGGTTTAATGATGTTCTAGCTTGTAATTGGGATATACGTACATCTGTGAGTGGTTTTCCACCACCTCAGGAAGGAGTCCCATGGTTAATAAGATAAATGACTCATTAGTTTAATTTTACCCTGCAAAGACAGATGTGCAGAATGTGTGCAGAATACGTACTTGAGTCACAATTTCTTTAGTTTTTTCTTTCCTGGGCTGAGTCAATTCTACCTAATGTTATCTTAGAAACGTAAGCTGATTTTAATGTGCCTCTGCGTATGTGTGTCTGCATAACTGTGTGAAAACAATGTTTTAAGTACAGTACAAATAAATAACTACAGCAAATAAAACATTCTGAACACATTCATAAATGCTATAGCCTGTAGCCTCTTGAGCCTGTAGATTAACCTCCAAATTGTATTACCAGTCAGGACAGAGTCATTACAAAAGCACTGGTACTGTACTTATCACAATTAGCAAAGTATGAAATACAGTATCCTCTGAAAATATTGAAATGGCAAGGTGTGTTATGGGTCAATGCCTTTTTCCGTGATTAAGTTCTTTTTAATTAAATTGAGTGCAATTTTATGGAATTTGGAAGACCAAAACATTCTGTATACTTTTGAATTTATTGTGCTGCAACATTCATTAAATCAAGAATAAAGATTTGTCAGTCTGTTCCACAAGCAGCTAACCCACACTTTGGTCTTTCTACCACTTTGGTAGACAGTAATCTTGGTTCCAGAATTTTTGTGGCTTATCTCTGCATTTCTTTCATGAAGTCTCTTTGCTGCTCTCAGACTCTTTGAATAGTAGGTTGAAATACATTCTTGCTTGTCCTGCTGAGATAGTTACTGTTGTTTTGTCATTGTTGTTTTGTGCCTTTCTTCTTCCCAATTGCTGGTGTTTCATTTATCTGACTTTTTCTATGTCTGGTTGTTAGTAAGCCTGGGTACAGATATTTCTATGAGACCAACCAAATACAGTAGTGGGAGGTGGCATACCCACACTTTCACATCAATCATAGCGACAGATATTGATTTTCTTTGACAATGTTGCATAAGCAACTGTTTAAAAAGATGTGAAATAACATGTCTTGGAGGAAGCAAGTGTTAATCTCTAGCCTTCTTGGTTAATACTATAGTTGTTGGAAGCACTGATGTGCATGCTGTAACAGAGAGGGTGGGGATTCTTGGCTAAATTAGGGAGATGATCTGAGAAAAAACAAAGTATAATTTAGAACTATGAATATGAATGTGAACTCATTAATTTTATGTATGTGCGAACAGATCTTTGAGATAGCTCTAGGGAAGAGTGAACTGAGTAAGTTACAAGTACAAGTAGTAGGTTGAAGTTAATGGGTGTTTGTTTTTATTAAAGGAGACATACTGTACAGTCTAAATTTTGCATAGGTTAATATGATTCTTTAGGGTCCTAATGAAAAGTTTGTAATATACTTTAATTAAAAATTCTCAATTGTTGTGTCAAAAAAACATTACTTTTACCTGGTAAAACATAGCTCTGTTCTCAGCAACCTGTTTCAGTACATGCTCCTTTAAATGTTAATGACCTCTACTGAACCCGCCCCCCAGTTCTGTGGGGCGTGTCTTCACAATACAAGTGGGGTATAGCTTTGACAACAGTTAAAAATATTTAAAAAACAGTTAAAAATAATTTTACATGATGTTAGAATTATTTTATATATAAAGGAGTTATTTCTACTCTCTTGCTCTCTTCCTCATAGATCTGATATTAACGTGTTAAATCTTCCCTGCTGCTTATCTTCCTGTCTCCCCTTACATCTGTTCATTCATGCTCACCTTCCCATACTCTGTCTCTCTCTCTCCCCCTCTCTCTCTTCCCCTCTGTCTCCTTCCACCTATCTATCTTCCTCTCCTTTGATTCAAATTAAAATTTTATTTGTCACATACACAGTCATACACAGTATGATATGCAGTGAAATGCTTATACGACAGCCAGTGACCTTAAAAAGAAAATAAAAGCTTATACGTAAGGAATAAATATCAATAAAAAGAAATACTAAAGAAAATAAATTTAACTAGTAAAATAGTTGTAAAAATATACAATGTACAAATGAGGGCATAATAAAAATCTTACAAAATATAGGGGAAATATATACAGTGGTGTGAAAAACTATTTGCCCCCTTCCTGATTTCTTATTCTTTTGCATGTTTGTCACACTTAAATGTTTCTGCTCATCAAAAACCGTTAACTATTAGTCAAAGATAACATAATTGAACACAAAATGCAGTTTTTAAATGAAGGTTTACGTTATTAAGGGAGAAAAAAAACTCCAAATCTCCATGGCCCTGTGTGAAAAAGTGATTGCCCCCCTTGTTAAAAAATAACTTAACTGTGGTTTATCACACCTGAGTTCAATTTCTGTAGTCACCCCCAGGCCTGATTACTGCCACACCTGTTTCAATCAAGAAATCACTTAAATAGGAGCTACCTGACACAGAGAAGTAGACCAAAAGCACCTCAAAAGCTAGACATCATGCCAAGATCCAAAGAAATTCAGGAACAAATGAGAACAAAAGTAATTGAGATCTATCAGTCTGGTAAAGGTTATAAAGCCATTTCTAAAGCTTTGGGACTCCAGCGAACCACAGTGAGAGCCATTATCCACAAATGACAAAAACATGGAACAGTGGTGAACCTTCCCAGGAGTGGCCGGCCGACCAAAATTACCCCAAGAGCGCAGAGACAACTCATCCGAGAGGCCACAAAAGACCCCAGGACAACATCTAAAGAACTGCAGGCCTCACTTGCCTCAATTAAGGTCAGTGTTCACGACTCCACCATAAGAAAGAGACTGGGCAAAAACGGCCTGCATGGCAGATTTCCAAGGCGTAAACCACTTTTAAGCAAAAAGAACATTAAGGCTCGTCTCAATTTTACTAAAAAAAACATCTCAATGATTGCCAAGACTTTTGGGAAAATACCTTGTGGACCGACGAGACAAAAGTTGAACTTTTTGGAAGGTGCGTGTCCCGTTACATCTGGCGTAAAAGTAACACAGCATTTCAGAAAAAGAACATCATACCAACAGTAAAATATGGTGGTGGTAGTGTGATGGTCTGGGGTTATTTTGCTGCTTCAGGACCTGGAAGGCTTGCTGTGATAGATGGGACCATGAATTCTACTGTCTACCAAAAAATCCTGAAGCAGAATGTCCGGCCATCTGTTCGTCAACTCAAGCTGAAGCGATCTTGGGTGCTGCAGCATGACAATGACCCAAAACACACCAGCAAATCCACCTCTGAATGGCTGAAGAAAAACAAAATGAAGACTTTGGAGTGGCCTAGTCAAAGTCCTGACCTGAATCCTATTGAGATGTTGTGGCATGACCTTAAAAAGGCGGTTCATGCTAGAAAACCCTCAAATAAAGCTGAATTACAACAATTCTGCAAAGATGAGTGGGCCAAAATTCCTCCAGAGCGCTGTAAAAGACTCGTTGCAAGTTATCGCAAACGCTTGATTGCAGTTATTGCTGCTAAGGGTGGCCCAACCAGTTATTAGGTTCAGGGGGCAATTACTTTTTCACACAGGGCCATGTAGGTTTGGATTTTTTTTCTCCATAAATAATAAAACCCCTCATTTAAAAACTGCATTTTGTGTTTACTTGTGTTATCTTTGACTAATAGTTAAATGTGTTTGATGATCAGAAACATTTTGTGTGACAAACATGCAAAAGAATAAGAAATCAGGAGGGGGGCAAATAGTTTTTCACACCACTGTATATATATATATATTTTATTTTATTATTATAAATATATATAAATATATATATATATATATATATTTCCCCTATATTTTGTAAGATTTTTATTATGCACTCATATTTATATATATATATATATATATATATATATATAGTTATATATGTATATAAAATTTTACATGTGAATCTGGTTGTAAAACTTTTTTGACTTCCCAGACCGGGAATCAAACTCGAGTTGCTGCGCTGAGAGCGCCGTATCCTAACCACTAGACCACGAAGGATTAATGGCTACCATCTTGGAAATGCCGGCTATTCAACCCGCGACCTTATACACGCGAAGCACTGTTTTTTTCGGGATCTCGCCAGGACATTTACAATGGTTCATAACATATGTCTATAGCACAGGCGTTTATCAAACATATTTATACCGATCTTTTGCTGTTAATAAACAGAGACCTTTCTGACAGACAACGTGTGTGTGTGTGTGTGTGTGTGTGACTGAGTCATATAGATGCCGGAATAGGACATCATACACGCGAAGCATTGTGTGTGTGTGTGTGTGTGTGTTTGACTAAGTCCTGGTGTCAGAAAAGCTTACCGAAGCATAGCGCACTCGCCTCGTTACTAAACGAACTTTAGAAAAACTTTATAAATATGTAGTGCAAAAAGAACATGTACCTTGAGCAGGAATTGAACCCGGGTCTCCCACATGAAAGCGCTGAATCCTAACCACTAGACCACCACACAACAGCAACAAACTGCACACCACACTCATGTAGGTGCCATTTTGCTCCAGTGTAGAAAAACAATGGCCGATGGCTCTTTTTTCACTCTTTGCTAAAACACCAGTGTCAATCAACTGTAGTAGGAACGGCCTCTGTCGGTGTGACTTCACACCGACAGGCTTTTGAAAACGGCCTGATTTCAGAAGGGGCATCTTATATTATTAAATTAAAAGAAAATCACTGGGCGGCTCTTTATCACTGTAGAGTGGTTGTGTACACACTCTCCTAACACACAATGCAGTCCAAACAGCTTGAAAAAGTCCATGTAGCACCGTAGGTGCCCTTTAAGTAAAACCTTTTTGAGTGGAAAAATACCAAATTACTGAAGCATAAAACTAAAGAGCTTGTCATACAGCTGCAGCCCACCTACAGTAAACATTAATCCCCTCAGCAGGATGGAACTGGATTGGTGAAAGTCAATCACCATCTAATTGGTTTTGCAGGGGTTCATCTATTCATTATTTGAACTGCGACAAACCACAATGATCTCCTCCAGGCCCCCCTACTCTACCTCCTGTACAGTTCTAATACCCACTGCAAATAGCAGTTTCAGAGAACTTTTGCATTTGGCATGACTCTGAGTTCATGAAATTATAAAAGGAAAAAATACAGTCCCCTGAGGTGCAGCTGACCATAATCTCCACGTGGCAGTCTCTCACTACTGTATGACATAGTTCTCCTTGTGAAGTATTCTGTAATTGAATAGAGGGTACTTTATTAATCCCCAAGGGAAACTAACAGTTCATAAAATAACACAAATAAAAAAATACAAATAAACAATATGTGCAACAATATTACATTTATTTTTAAAGAAATGAAAGATAATTTGCAAAAGAGAATACTTAAAAATACTAAAAGTATACTGTATGTATTAAATGATAAGATACATTACACATTAGTGCAGACAGGTGGGTAATCTAAGAACTATATAACAATGTACTTTCACGATTAAAACATAAAATGAGGAAATGGGGAAACAGTTGCTCCATGTTCTTCATGATGTGAGGAGGCAGGATCACTGTCCTGAAATGATTAGGCACACTGGAGCAGCTCTTCTTAAGGACTTAGATGATGCATGATGATTTTCAGAGTTCAGAGGCACTCTCTAATCACGACTACAGGTTAAAGTTGCTTCCTAAGGAGGCTTCCTCAGTTTCTCAGTCCAGGCCCTGAGTTTTATTGGACAAATTGGACATAATCTAATGGTGAGAGGAGGGGTAGTATTGGGTGTGTGGTATTTTGACAGTAGTTGAGGGGGAGGGGAAGTGAGGAGTGAGCAGACAGGAGTTATTGCATGGTTGAGGCAGCCAATCCTGCTGCAGAATCAGCAACAAAACCTTATTGGCCCTCACTGTCCAAGCAATAAGATCTCACTGTCCCTCAGCTTGTAGCCTGTGATGGTTTTCATAACATATCACACCTCCCTCAAATTATTTTCTCGCAATTACTGCTCCTTTTTCAGGCTAAAGAGGTCTTTGACTTGCGAGACCCCTTAAAAATCTTCTCCATGTTGCTCCTGCAACATACTCCACTTTTCAGACAGTCCCTCAGGTTCCCCTCAGCCTTAGGACATGTGCTTGTCTTGGGCCTTTCAGTATAGCAGATTGTGGTCATATTTTTCTATCAGGGACAGGGTAAACTTCCCCATACATTAACATACTGTAACACCTTTTGTCATGCTTTTTATTTCCTACAGTGGAGCAATTTCAATTTCAATCATGGAAATGTTATTAAAGTCTCTGGAAAAAGCAATGCAGTCTTATAACTCTATGTTCGCTCTGTTGTAACAGTTATGTAAATAACTTCACATGCCTTCTCTTCTTATGTAAATAACTTCACATGCCTTCTCTACCCACTCATATGCATTGGTTTGCATTCATATAGGATTTATCATGAAAAAAGCTTGATGTATGATGATCACATTTTCACCATTTTTGATGCATGATGTGTACATCAACTGACGTTATTGCCTTATATCTGCATGCCTTTTGTATTCTTCATGTATTGTGCTGCTATTTCATGATTAAATGGTTGGATTATTGTACAAATCGTCTCCAAAAGCCTGAAACAAAAAAAAAATTTTTTTCACTATTTCTTGGTCTTTATTGAAATATAAGCAACTTTATAATATTGAGCCTATTAACCGCTTTTTACTAAATATTTCCCTTTATATAAAAGAGTTATATTGAGTAATATACAGTACAGGCCAGAAGTTTGGACACACCATCTCATTCAATGTGTTTTCTTTAATTTCATGACCATTTACATTGGTAGATTCTCACTGAAGGCATCAAAACTATGAATGAACACACGTGGAGTTATGTACTTAACAAAAAAAGGTGAAATAACTGAAAACATGTTTTATATTTTAGTTTCATCAAAATAGCCACCATTTGCTCTGATTACTGCTTTGCACACTCTTGGCATTCTCTCGATGAGCTTCAAGAGGTAGTCACCTGAAATGATTTTCCAACAGTCTTGAAGGAGTTCCAGAGGTGTTTAGCACTTGTTGGCCCCTTTGCCTTCACTCTGCGGTCCAGCTCACCCCAATTATGGTCGATTGGGTTCAGGTCTGGTGACTGTGGAGGCCAGGTCATCTGCCACAGCACTCCATCACTCTCCTTCTTGGTCAAATAGCCCTTACACAGCCTGGAGGTGTGTTTGGGGTCATTATCCTGTTCAAAAATAAATGATCGTCCAACTAAACGCAAACCGGATGGGATGGCATGTCGCTGCAGGATGCTGTGATAGCCATGCTGGTTCAGTGTGCGTTCAATTTGGAACAAATCCCCAACATTGTCACCAGCAAAACACCCCCACACCATCACACCTCCTCCTCCATGCTTCACAGTGGGAACCAGGCATGTGGAATCCATTCGTTCACCTTTTCTGCGTCTCAAAGACAAAGACAAAGACACGGCGGTTGGAACCAAAGGTCTCAAATTTGGACTCATCAGACCAAAGCACAGATTTCCACTGGTCTAAAGTCCATTCCTTGTGTTTCTTGGCCCAAACAAATCTCTTCTGCTTGTTGCCTCTCCTTAGCAGCGGTTTCCTGGCAGCTATTTGACTATGAAGGCCTGATTCGCGCAGTCTCCTCTTTAACCGTTGTTCTAGAGATGGGTCTGCTTCTAGAACTCTGTGTGGCATTTATCTGGTCTCTGATCTGAGCTGCTGATATCTTGCGATTTCTGAGTCTGGTGACTCGGATGAACTTGTCCTCACAGCAGACATTACTCTTGGTCTTCCTTTCCCGGGTCGGTCCTCATGTGTGCCAGTTTCGTTGTAGCGCTTGATGGTTTTTGCGACTCCACTTGGGGACACAATTAAAGTTTTTGCAATTTTCCGGACTAACTGACCTTCATTTCTTAAAGTAATGATGGCTACTCGTTTTTCTTTAGTTAGCTGATTGGTTATTGCCATAATATGAATTTTAACAGTTGTCCAATAAGGCTGTTGGCTGTGTGACCTGACTTCCGCACAACACAACTGATGGTCCCAACCCCATTGATAAAGCAAGAAATTCCACTAATTAACCCTGATAAGGCATACCTGTGAAGTGAAAATCATTTCAGGCGACTACCTCTTGAAGCTCATCGAGAGAATGCCAAGAGTGTGCAAGGCAGTAATCGGAGCAAAGGGTGGCTATTTTGAAGAAACTAGGATATAAAACATGTTTTCAGTTATTTCACCTTTTTTTGTTAAGTAAATGTGTTACTCCACATGTGTTCATTTATAGTTTTGATGCCTTCAGTGAGAATCTACCAATATAAATGGTCATGAAAATAAAGAAAACACATTGAATGAGTGAAGGTGTGTCCAAACTTTTGGCCTGTACTGTATGTCAGTGCAACTTCACTCCCAACCACATTAACTGTATGTGATAGTCTGACTTTGAGAAGTTTGTATGATTTAGTATTTTTAGTATTTTATTTGGGCTGAGTTTACAGTTATTTTTAAAGTTTGGTTTTAGTCAAATTTACACAATTATTCATGATGCCCATCGCAACCCTTCCATTTTATCCAGGCTCGGGACCGGCACTGCATCCAGTGATTGGGGTGTCGGGGCATTGCGTGGGAACAGAACCTGGGCCTTCTATATTGCAGGCAAGAAACCTACCACTAAGCCACCAATGCCCCATCCTGTACTATTATAATATAGGCTATATGGAAAATACTCATTACTTCATGATGTGATAAAGTCAGCGTTTTTGTCTTAATTTACTATTTCCATTTATTATTGGAAAAAAAACTATTTGATAGTACTGAGCTTTGGCATAAACATTAGTAATTTGTAAAAATATCATATTATATATTAAGAGAGAGTGACAAGATAGAGATTGTCCTCTCTCCTCTGTGGTGAACCTCAGTTTAGAATCATCCTGCTGGCAGATGGTAAAAAAATCCTTGTGACAAATATTTATGAAATGAGATGGGAATATGCAACAAAACATTAAATCTTATTCATTTAGTTGTCTCACTGTTCTACTTAATGTATTTGCTGCTGAAGGTAACCACGTTGTAAGGTTACTCATGATGGGGCGATCAGTGGTCCCGTTAACCCACCCACTGTCGCTCCCAAAATGTAATACAGTAGGTAAAGGTTGTTTTACCTGATTCATCTTTTGAAATGTAGCACAGTTAATGCTAACAGTGCTGTATACTGTATGTAGAACAAAGTTACATGATAGGCACTTCGATGAATTATCTTCTCTAACAAATTTCAATCAATGACTCCATTCATAAGCAGGATATTAAGGAGACGGGATTACTGTAGCACTGTTCTAGGCTCTTATTGCACTAAACAAACAAGCTCTCACATACTTAATGTGGCAATGCCTACACACCCAGATTGAATCTTTTATTCTCTTCTATTCTTACTAATTAGGAGCTTTGGACTTGTAGACACTTTGCGATTAGAAGCTAAAGAGCTTTATAGCTTGTGTTTAAAAAGAACTTGGTCTCAGTGCATGTGTTTTTCCTTTCCTTTGCTATTTAAAAGCACACTTAGTTCCCCATGATGCCAAAGTTTTTTTCCTGGCCAATCAATTTTATAATCATATTAGATTGCTGTAAAAATAACCATACAAGTATAACTATAGTTATAGAAAACAATACTTTTCTAACAGCTTATCAACCTGTTATGAGCAGTTCAGAAGGGATTTACACAATTTTCTACTTACTCCATATTTAGTAAATAAAATCTTAAGCATATTCGGTTTCCAAATTTTTCTGAGCTACAACCAGAGGCACTACTTGTCATCTAGGCTTGGCAGGAAGCTGCTTAATGGCTCGGGGTATTAGGAGGACCCTGAGGAGGACCCTGAGGAGTGACAAACTTATTTTTTATTTATAAGATAATGGTAATGAATGCTGGTAGAAGTGATCCCCTTCTAATTTTACCTACAACCCAACAGATTCTAGAATCACAGCTGGCTACTTGGACATGCAATGAACAAAGAAACAAAAGAAATTTTGCATTTTGCAACAGATTCCATTGTGTTTGGCTAAATTTATTTTATCTTTGACAGTAGATTGTTAAATCCCAATACATTTACATTTAGGCATTTTGGCAGACGCTCTTATCCAGAGCGACTTACATTTTTATCTCATTACACATCTGAGCAGTTGAGGGTTAAGGGCCTTGCTCAAGGGCCCAACAGTGGCAACCTGGTGGTTGTGGGGTTTGAACCTGGGATCTTCCGAACCGTAGTCCAATGCCTTAACCACTGAGCTACCCCTGTTTTTACGTGTTTATACTTTTTTTTTTTACTTAACAGCAATCATATACCAGTCAAAAGTTTTAATTCTAAGTCTTTTCTGTTTTTATTTCTTTCTACATTGTAAAGCAATGCTGAAGACATCCCATATTGAGATGTATCTGCTACTTATGCTCTGTAAAGCATTCATAATGCCTCTAATCTGAGGTCAGGTGAATTTGTGATTTTTGAGGCTGGTAACTCTAAATGAACAGGGTACATTTTGGTTATACTGTTTTCATGAGAGCCAGTTTCATCATAGTGTTTGATGGGTTTTGCAAATGCACTTGACAATACTGTTACTTTATTCCCTAATTCCATGTGTGTTATTTCATAGTTTTGAACAAAAATCCAATATTGTTCTAGAATGTAGAAAATAAACTTGAGTCCAAACTTGTGACTTGTATGCAAAAAAAATAATACTTTGATTACCCACAATTTTTTACTTCAATCTGAGTTCAAGCTGAGTGTACTTTCACTTGCCATACCCAAGCCTGATTACTACCAGACCTGTGGAATCAAGAAATCACTTAAATACATGTACTACCTGTCTTACAAAGTGAAGCATGCTAAAAGATCTACAACACACCATATCATGCAGCCATCAAAAGAAATAATTTAAAAAAAGAAACAAAGTAATTAACATATTTCAGTCTTATTATTTACCAATGAGTGTGTGTATGTGAGTATGTGTGTGTGTGCCCTGCGATGGATTGGCACCCTATCCAGGGTGTACCCCGCCTTGTGCCCTAAGTTTCCTCGGATAGGCTCCAGGCCCCCGCGACCCTGTATATAAGAATAAAGCTGTACAGAAAATGAATGAATGAATTATTTACCAAAATGACTTCAAGAGCACAACAAGATCTCATCCAGGAGATCATAAAAGAACCCAAAACAAGATCTAAAGTACTACAGGACTCACTTGCCTTAGTTAAAGGTCAGTGTTCATGATTCAACAATTTTGCAGTAGCCTAGTCAATGTCTGCACTGTAAAAAAATTCTTGCTACTCCAACTAAAAAATTTCTAGTGACCTGTTGCATCTAAAATTTTTAGTTGGCTCAATTTAAGTTGTATCAACTATTTTGTTTTTGCTGTGCTGATTACCTCTAAATGTACACACAAATTGAAATAAAACATTCTGTCAACTAAATGTTCTATGCTGAATAAACATGCCTAGTTAGGCCAACAAGCAGTCTCAAATTGAAATATAATGTTGTGTCAATTAAATGTTCCAAGTTGACTGAAAGGTATATTTTGAATTGGAAATTATGCTTGCATAATTATAAAATTAACATCTTAAAGTTTACTTGAGTAGGTTATTCACTGTGGCCACATTTCAAATAACATGACACATTCTTCTAAATTTGAATATTTTTTTAATGTAAACTTTAAACACCTGTTAAAGACTATCAACATTGATTAAGTGCAATCCAGCTACTCTTTCAACAAATAAACAAATGCTGCATTGTTATAACAAAATATGCAAATAACATTCCAAAATGCAAGAATGAAACTGTGCCCTTAACATTCATGTTACAAAGCTTACTAATATCAAACTCAGTCAAAACAGTATACTGGATAAATAGACTTCTGCTTTGAGGAACAAAACATACTGATATTTCTCAGTAAAAACGTGCAGTGGCTTATTTGAAAATAAAATATTTGCTTTAACTCAGAAATGGTTTAAGATATAAAAAAAAAAAAAATGTTGTGAAATAATTTTGCCAAGCTCCAAGATTGTTTGCAGATGCAGTAAGCAGTGTTTCCCAGATATTCTCCCTATAATACCTGAAATACAAAAAGAAAAATATATGAATAACTAATTACAGTAAGTAACCGTTTGTAGTTCAAAACCATTAAAAATCCTAGACAAAAAAATGTCAGTTTAGCCATTATAACCGTTTTCAGACACTATAAGGTTAATGAATGATGAAGGAGTGAGAACATTAAGCTCCCTCAGTGGCCGTCTTTTTCAAATAGCCTTTGAAATTATCAGTCATTAAAATGAATAAAATGTATGTAACGTAATTAAACTTTAGCGGTTTCATAGATTAACATTAATGTCAATGTACATACCATCTGAAAAAAAAATGCATTAGGAGCTGAAATGAGTGCATTGCCAGATAACTACTGTAACACTCCAAATTATATTTACATTTAGGCATTTGGCAGACGCTCTTATCCAGAGCGACTTACATTTTTATCTCATTGCACATCTGAGCAGTTGAGGGTTAAGGGCCTTGCTCAAGGGCCCAACAGTGGCAACTTGGTGGTTGTGGGGTTTGAACCTGGGATCTTCCGAACCGTAGTCCAACGCCTTAACCACTGAGCTACCCCTGGCCTCAGTAAATTATATAAATAAACACTCGAAAATATAATGTTCTAAAGCTTGCTGCTGGATAATATATATGTTATAAAGCTAAAATTGCTAATTACTTTGCAGGACAGTTAGTTTCCATGAAGTACTCACCATTTCGGGAGGAAATAGCGGGAAGTTCGAAAATTCTGGAAGAACGCTTTTGCGCATGCGCAGAGGTCCCTCTTGTTCGTCCAACATAAAATTGTTTGTGTGCAGTTAAATGTTTCATGAACACAGTTTTATTCATTGCCTCGACGAAACTTTCGTAGTTGAGTAATGAAATTTATACAATCATTGAGAAAACATATTTTTCTTTTTTGACACCAGCATTATATTAGCCCAACATATATTTCTTTGTTCCAACAACTATTTTCAGGATTTATTTTTTACAGTGTGGACTGTGATCCAATTGAGAGTCTGTGGCATGACCTTAAACAGTTTAAACCCTCCAATTGCCAGTTACTGCAAATGCTTGATTGCAGTTGTTGCTGCCGAGTGCTTTTCACATAGGGTCAGGCAGATTTGGACACCTTTTTTTTCTTGTTTTGTACGAAATCATTATTTAGAAATGTTTTATTAGCTTAGTAATACAGATAAATATACAATTATCTTCCACAGTAGTTCCCAGTACAAAAGTTTAGCATCAAGTGATTAACTATCAAAACTGCAGTGTTTCTTGTGACAACACAACATGGAACTCCCACATTTTTTTATCAGAGACACCTAAAGCGGTACTTTTCATCCTTGAAGGTACATACAGTAAGAACACATGCTGCTTGTAAATGAAATTAGAGCTCTCTGATGCAAAGTTGATAGCCTGAAAGTTTTGGTAACCAATAAAAATATACATTGCAATGGGTTGAGTGAAGCTGTGGACATTAAAGGTTAAATAGGTTTTGTCCAGTAGTAAGGAAAATTAAGGGCCCAATTGTATCAATATCAAAACTCTTTTGATAACGAATTGGGACATATTAATTTAGAATGTCATGCAAAAGTAAAAAAAATTTTTTTTCATGTGAATTCAAAAAGTTAAACTCTTTACAGCACACAAATTGCCAGCCCTTTTAACCAATGACCTTCAGTGGTTAACGTCCTTGTAGACCAAGATACAAATATCAAATAGTAATTTACTTTCACTTAATCAAACTTATTTTTTGAGATCCTCGATTTTTAATTTTCATGAGCTCTAAGGCATAATAATTAAAAAATTAAAAAATATTTCACTTTAAATGCAATAAATCTAGAAAGTTTCACATTTTAAATTAATATACAAAAAAAATCCATGATATTTAAATTCTTTTAGATACACTACATAATAATTTTTGGAAAGATACCACATTCCATGGACTCATATTTTTTAATTATTTTCATATTAATTGACCATTATCATAACATGCATCAGGATATAATGTGAACAGTGAACATAAGTTTTCCCTCAATACTTTTATCCAAAAAATGTGCATTGGTGGATCAGGATTGGTTTCTTCGTGATTCCACATTTTAATTTTGTTTACTCATGATTGTTTTTATTTTATTTAGATTTTTGCTGTTGTTAATATGCTTGTCTTTTATCATGTAGAAATAATAATAATAATAATAATAATAATAATAATAAAAAACTTCTGGTGTATTCTTGGCAAAAGTGGCAGACATTTCTACTGTTTTTGGCGAACATTACAGCATCTTAAAATTTTAAACACAAATGAATCCTAGATTGAAGTAATATAATTAATTTAATAAATAAAACATTGTGTAGCACAATTGTAAATGTACAATTACGAAACAGTTTATTATTATTATTATTATTATTATTATTATTATTATTATAATACATCCATTGTACCAAACATACAGCACAAATGAAAAGAAACAATAATTAAGAGATATGATTAGATCTGGGATCTGGATCAATTTGGGGGAACAGAAGAAGAAACATTTAATTAAATCATGTTAATTGTTTTACGACAAGCGTATAGTAATCAGGCGACTTGATGCTGCGGGACATCAGCACGATGCCTAGATGAGCAGAAAAAAATAGGTGACCAGATTTAACCGTTGAATTTTTGAAAGGAGTGGCTTCCCGATGCCTATCTGCTGAACATCTATTGGATATATAGTGCACTACCTAGTCCTCATCGTGGTATACTGATAAAGTGTACATCTACAGCGATTACCGAGAGATTTGGGATCCAGCCAATCATCACCACCCTCTATCCTGAGACAGAAAGCTGTTGTGGCTTCCACCTCAAAACGTGGAGCACATATTAACGACACAAATCCGCGCAAATCGGCTTGCAGCAATCGGTGCGCTGCTAAACCGAACCGCGTGACGCCGGTCGCGGCCGCGTGGGAAGAACAGGTTGAAAGCAGCAGCAGCGCGCAGGAGCAGCGGAAGTTCACGGAGCCAAATACATGTCCGGGAGAAGGGTCTTTTCTATCTGCAGACCTGCTCAACATCCGGCGCCTATTTATTCTGCGTAAGTTATTTTGGATGTTCGTGAGACACTTAAGGATGATGATGATGATGGTGGTGGTGGTGGTGGTGGTGATGATGTGCTCGGATTAATCATGAAGAAAAGTTTAGGATACAGATGCTTGCTCATGCAAACGTGGATGTTGTCAGTCCATTGTAGGACGTGGCAATATCAGGACACAAAAGGAAAACAGACCGTCTGCGCCCACAAAAGCGGAACCGCTGTGTGTCAGAATAACCTGTATCTCTGGGTATTTTGCTCGAGTGTTAAGACGAGCTACGGAATATAATCAAGGTGTGACGGGTAGGATATGTTTGCACCACTGAAATGTGAGGGAGGGAAAAGGATCATGTAGCAGGTGCGGTTACATTGCAATAACGTTATAGTGAAATGGTCTCTGCGTTCTTGATATTCTGCTTTTCAAATCATGTATATATATTTTCAGTTACGCTAAAAGACATGGATATGTAAACCATCCTTCCTGCATGTCATAATCCAGTTACTATAGTTACTGTACCAGCAATGGCTTTGACATAGGGGCAAATCCACTGTAACTTTATTTGATCTTTCAAACTACATATACTTATAAACTACATAACATTTATTGAGTGACAATTATACAGTAAGACGTATTTGCACATCATAAACCAGAGGTACTTTTCTGGAAGAGGTACCGTTTATGGAACACTACTGTACGTGTGTCACTGAGTAATTTTTAAGTTGGAAGCTCTGAAGTGTTGTAGCAAGTACTGTACTGTAGTAAGTAGTCACTAATATATTTTTTGCATACATATGTATTTTCACATGCTCTGCCTTTCAGTTTCTTTCTTAGAATCTTTTGTGAAAGGGAAACGATTCTGGATTGTGTCTAGTGGACGTGCTTCAGGTTTTTCTGCTTTAATCCCACCTCCCAAAAATATATTGAAAGGTGGATTCCCTATGAGAATGTTTGTGTGCATGGTGCCTTATGATGGACTGGGATCCCATCCAGGGTTTGTCTCCACCTCTTACCTAATGTTGCCAGGATAGTCTTCAGACCCTATGACCCATGGCTCTGACCAGAAAATGCAATTGCTGCAGATCTAGCGACCATATAAATCAGTGAAAACGTCTCACATTTCTAGCTGCATTGGTTATGAGTCATGGGTCTCAACAGCTGTGACTTAGAAATATTCACTCCAGCAACATCTGCACAGGAGTGAAGTCTCATTTATTTTCACACTAGCTTAATTCTGTGCTATGCATCAAGCTGTAAAATATATAAAAAAAAAGTAAAAACTGATTCAAATAACTGTTAATCTTTGAATGAGCAGGTATTGATGTGATAAAACCAGCATAATAAACAAACTATGTGGGGTCCTCAACTGCTCCTACAGTATAAATTAATAACAAAGGAATAAATTAATTTAGTGGTACATTTTACTTGAAAAAAAAATGACAGTAGGATTCAAATCATTGAATGTATGGCTAATGTATTTAGGAGAGTGGAGTCAGTCAGTGCAATTTGGTTGTCACTTTATCTTTAAGTGAAAATATTTTTTTAACTTGGCGGCACGGTGGTGTAGTGGTTAGCACTGTCGCCTTGCACCTCCAGGGTCCGGGTTCGATTCCAGGCCAGGCTTGATTCCCGTCTCTGTGTGCATGGAGATTGCATGTTCTCCCCGTGCTTGGTGGGTTTCCTCCGGGTACTCCGGTTTCCTCCCACAGTCCAAAGACATGCAGATTAGGCTAATTGGCGTTCCCAAAATTGACCATAGTGTGTGAATGTGTGTGGGTATGTGTGTGCTCTGCGATGGATTGGCACGCTGTCCAGGGTGTACCCTGCCTTGTGCCCTGAGTCTCCTGGGATAGGCTCCAGGTCCCCGCGACCCTAAATACAGGATAAAGCGGTATAGAAAATGAATGAATGAATTTTTTTTACTTGAAGATTATATCTTTCAACATTAATACATTAACTTTAAACTGCTAAAGGCTCACTAAGAATGAATTATGTTTTTTTCGTCTTTTTTCTTAGTCTTAGATCTATTAAGCTTTTTTCACTGTTATTGAAAGAAAAATATTATCCTTTATGGATATCAATGTCAGTGATTGTTAGACTTAAACATATGAAGTAGGTGTGTGTGTGTGTGTGTGTGTTGGCTAACAGAATTATGTAAACAGGTTCAATGTAATGTGATTGCTGGAGCTAAAAAGCATAGCTGACTGAGTCATCACTTGAGGCTTACCGTTCAGTGTAATTTGTCACTTTCTCTTCCTCAGTTCCCACACCCATTTACCATCAAAGCTCTAAAATTTTCAATGAGCAGTCCTCCCCATCACACACATTCCCATTCCCCATTGAGCTCCATCCCCATCTTTCTGCCAGTGCCTGTTCGATTCCATAAGCTGAATAAAACTCAGCCTCACTGTTCTACACTTTTCTAATATATATATATATATATATATATATATATATATATATATATATATATATATATATATATATATATTGTGTTACAGTATGAATACATTTAGGTTTGAGATCAAATGATAAATATGAGATTATATACTCAGCAAAAAATGAAACGTCCTCTGACTTTCAACATTTTTTGTTTTTACTTTCAGTAAACTTAATGTGTAAATATTTGTATGAACACTAAAAGAGTCAACACCATAAGACATAAACTAAATTAAGAAAAAGAGTCAACACCATAAGACATACAGTGGTGTGAAAAACTATTTGCCCCCTTCCTGATTTCTTATTCTTTTGCATGTTTGTCACACTTAAATGTTTCTGCTCATCAAAAACCGTTAACTATTAGTCAAAGATAACATAATTGAACACAAAGTGCAGTTTTTAAATGAAGGTTTACGTTATTAAGGGAGAATAAAAACTCCAAATCTCCATGGCCCTGTGTGAAAAAGTGATTGCCCCCCCTTGTTAAAAAATAACTTAACTGTGGTTTATCACACCTGAGTTCAAGTTCTGTAGTCACCCCCAGGCCTGATTACTGCCACACCTGTTTCAATCAAGAAGCCACTTAAATAGGAGCTACCTGACACAGAGAAGTAGACCAAAAGCACCTCAAAAGCTAGACATCATGCCAAGATCCAAAGAAATTCAGGAACAAATGAGAACAAAAGTAATTGAGTTCTATCAGTCTGGTAAAGGTTATAAAGCCATTTCTAAAGCTTTGGGACTCCAGCGAACCACAGTGAGAGCCATTATCCACAAATGGCAAAAACATGGAACAGTGGTGAACCTTCCCAGGAGTGGCCGGCCAACCAAAATTACCCCAAGAGCGCAGACAACTCATCCGAGAGGCCACAAAAGACCCCAGGACAACATCTAAAGAACTGCAGGCCTCACTTGCCTCAATTAAGGTCAGTGTTCACGACTCCACCATAAGAAAGAGACTGGGCAAAAACGGCCTGCATGGCAGATTTCCAAGGCGCAAGCCACTTTTAAGCAAAAAGAACATTAAGGCTCGTCTCAATTTTGCTAAAAAACATCTCAATGATTGCCAAGACTTTTGGGAAAATACCTTGTGGACCGACGAGACAAAAGTTGAACTTTTTGGAAGGTGCGTGTCCCGTTACATCTGGCGTAAAAGTAACACAGCATTTCAGAAAAAGAACATCATACCAACAGTAAAATATGGTGGCGGTAGTGTGATGGTCTGGGGTTGTTTTGCTGCTTCAGGACCTGAAAGGCTTGCTGTGATAGATGGAACCATGAATTCTACTGTCTACCAAAAAATCCTGAAGGAGAATGTCCGGCCATCTGTTCGTCAACCTGTTCGTCAACTCAAGCTGAAGCGATCTTGGGTGCTGCATAGGGTTGGGTATCGTTTGGGTTTTTTTCGATACCGGTGCCAAATCGATACTTTGAAAACGGTACCGGTGCCAAAACGGTGCCTGAACCGATACTTTTAAGCCAAAAAATTATAGTGGATGACTCAAGAATGAATTTTTATTGAAAAAAAAATTTTATGCTTAAAATTTAACAATATTTTAAAAGTTTAAAGTATATATGAATATGTAAGCTTCAAATTTTAGCAATTCTTTTGCAGAAATTTCACAATATTTGCCTTTTCTGTCAAAATATGACTCCTTTCCTGACTTACAGTATTGCTCTGCACAGGACATGTATAGCCTTCTTTGCAATGGTAAATGGGGTCACTGTTGTAGTGCTACTAGTACTAGCTGGAAAGCCATAATTATAATCAGAATCCATGTTACATTAGTTTTTTACAAATTGTTTGACTATTTGTTAGCATGAATGCAAGAGTTGCATTTTGCTATTAACATTACATTATCCTACTACTAACCTGCGGAAAGGCTGCTGACGTCATCATAATCAGTGACTCCTTTTTGCTACGGTTGGTATGACTGGGTCTGAGGTCGTCCACACTGAGTGTCAGCTGTTGTCCACAAGCTGTTAAACACGGTGCCTCCGTCTGCTTTTAACTTTATTCCGTCTGCCCTCGAATGTTTCATTAGATTTTACGTGTTTCCGCCTTTACACGCAACTGCTGTAAAACATTCGCTGCACGTCGCGGTGTCGGAATCCTTTCTTGTGAAATACAGCCACTCTTTCGACTGTTTAGTTTTAGGCATTTTAACGAGAGTTGTTTAATTTAGCATGCTAAGCTATCGGTAGACCGCCTGCTGCCGTCAGAGCGAGTGTAACGTTAGTTACTGCATTCACGCGCATGTCGGATCGTCTCTCATTTCCGGATGATTTGTGCTTTTAATTTTTTTATTTAATCTAATAAACGATTAATCTACAAAAATATATGAATCTAGAGAACAAATATTTCAATCGACAGTTCAGGCATTTAAGTGGCACCGAAATGAGGCACCGAAATTCGCGTTCTGTTTCGGTCCGGTACATACCGGTTCTATAGGTACCGGTTCCGTATTGGCACCGGTTTTCGGTACCCAACCCTACCACGATCTGAAACAATATCCCATATACGTAGGATGCCGTAGTCTCGAATAAGGTTTCTGCCACCTGGAGGACTGATGGGTGAGAACCAAACGGAATGAATTGGCTTCCCTTAGAGAAGCGATCTACCACTACTAAGATTGTTGTGTACCCTTTTGACACTGGCAGATCCGTCACAAAGTCCACTGCGATGTGGGACCACGGTCAATTGCCGGGGTACTCAATAGGCGGACTCCGGTCCGCATCCGGACCCAAATACGGTTACATCAGGACCAACGCCAAAACAAACATGCTAATTTAATCATAATCCAAATGAGTTCTCAATGAAGTGCGCAACTGTGTTTCCGCGCGATATATCTTTGAGTCTTCTAGTGATGGGTCGTTCATGAACGATTTCTTCTTTTTGAACGAATCTTTAACGTGACTCAGAAAAACGAGTCTTCTCCGAGAGTGATTCGTTCATTTTCTACTGGGCGCGCATGCGCAAATCATCGCAAAACCTCCGTAGGCTATGTGTTGAACGGTTCTCAACGAATCGTCAAGTCCCGAGTTGTTCGGTCCTTTGTCACGTGACTCCCATAGGCGCTATGCGGTGCAGTAGATTCAAAAGAACGAACAACTGATGGAAGATATAAGAGATGAGCTACTCATTCTGTTTATTATAATATGTCCTTAATATCCTAATGTCATGCTCAAAGCTGGCCATTGATATAAGTTGATTTTGAAAACAGCGAATTTAAGAATGAGTGGACAGAAAAATATGCATTCGTGGGAACTTTTTCAGAGACCAGGAGACGTTGGGATATCATTCAAGCAGAAGTTACTCTTTATTGGGAACTCGCCGAGCGTCGCTGTAGTCTCGCCGAGCGTCTTTCTTACAACTCAGCTCTGGAGAGTTTATACTTTACAAGAGGGAGGGATACAAAGAGGTGGAGACAATCTAAACAAAGCATAGTGTGGTACCGGAGGCAGGCTGGTAACGGAAGTTCCCCAGCCCTGATCTCATCAGCATAAGTGGCTTTCAAATGCATAGGTGCTAATCTAATCAGCCTGACAGTATCACCCAAACCTTTACATTATCATAGAGACAAAGGCACGGCCTGGCCTTGAGATTAGCATTAACATTGACTTTGGGACCCTACCCAGCGGTCAGGAAGTCCATAAAGACAAAAGGTTAATGTCTCTGACACCTGGGCTACCAAACTTGGATCTTCTTAGAATGTCACCATCTTTACCTTAAAATGTTAAACCCAATGTACATAACTTGTTCAGTTTATATACTATTACGTTGGAAGCTAGATTTAACATTTTATAAATTTATAATCCTACAGTTGTCGCACAAATAGCACAAGACGAAACCACCATTTTCACCATTTCCCGCATGTTTAGCCACCAGAACTTTGGTTCCAGCAGATGAAAAGGGCGTAAGACGCCGAGGTGCCCAGATGACAAACTAGTGTGTGCCTCGACAAACACAAAAACTTGTGAGCGGTGCTGCCACTGTGCGAGCCCAAGAAAACTTTGTAGTGCCTTAACTGACTTGGGTTCCGGCCATTGTTGCACCGCCATGACCTTGGTCGCCTCCTCGACCCCCTGTGGTCCTATGCGATAGTCGAGAAATGCAACGTCCGTTTTGTGAAACTCACATTTCTCTGCCTTCGCATAGAGCCCATGTTCGCGCAGTTGACGAAGGACGGCGGTTACGTGACGGACGTGCTCGGCGTATGACCGTGAGTATACTAGGTTATCAACCATGTATGGGCATGTTATTCCACAAGTTTTGACACGTATCCTTTTATCGTATTTGGTTACTCACGACACGGAAGTACATTGGTCTCTTTGTCTCTTGTTTTATTTTCAGCATCAAAGATTTTACACCTTGTACAGTTATCTTGAGTAAGTCCACTGTGGTTACAACAACCTATTTGCTGTATCTCATTACGGTTTTCTTACATTTACAACAAACTATTTGCTGTATCTTTTAGCTTACGGTCAAAAGGTTGTGTTCTCCACGACGTCCGTATCTAAACTGATTTCTACAATGCACAATAGTCATGCAATAATGGAATGACGTCACAGATGGAATGATGTCACAGAGCAACTTACGATTATCATACTAAATGCTTAACTAATAAACTTAATGCTTAATGCTTAACTAGTAGACTTAATGCTTAATTAATAGACTTACTAATAAACTTGGTGCTTAATGCACAACCAACTAGGGCTGCAACTAACGATTATTTTGATAATCGATTAGTTGGCCGATTATTGTTTCGATTAATTGATTAATCGGATGAAGCTAAGCGCTTCTTTAATTTGATGTTTTGCTTATAATTATATATAAAACTAGGGCTGCAACAACTAATCGATAAAATCGATAATTATCGATAATGAAATTCGTTGTCAACGAATGCCGTTATCGATTAGTTGGGCTGCGCACGTTATTGAGGCGCGCGACCACAAGATGCAGAAATACACACACAGATACACAGTCGCTCGCGCAATGGAGGTTACAGAAGCGTTTGCAGGAAAAAGCGCGCGCCCCAAGTCCTCCAAGGTATGGGAGCAATTTACATT
This sequence comes from Channallabes apus, assembly GCA_030522415.1. Taxonomy (NCBI): domain Eukaryota; kingdom Metazoa; phylum Chordata; class Actinopteri; order Siluriformes; family Clariidae; genus Channallabes; species Channallabes apus. The sequence continues at coordinate 40,634,095 of CM060115.1, read as the reverse complement.
AAACACCTCTTATCGGGCGCTAAAAGCGAGCGGTTTTCTGCCGTTCGTAGTGTCCGGTGAGCGCGGATGAAGCACCGAGGGTTTTCTACACATGTGGGAGCCCCTAGTGACCGGGAGGAATTGGCCATGACTAAAAAAAAAGGAGTCAGTGAGAGAGTTCACACGGGGTTTGGTGACGTGCGTTTGTCCGGCTGCGCGGTTATACGGGGTAAAAAAAAAAAAAAAAAAAAAAAGAACGTTGCATGCAGCTTTTTCTTGGTGTTCAAATCCCAACGAACGGAAGGAAAACACTTCTAGTGCGTTTTCTTCACGTTCAGTTTACACCTCGGACGACCGGATATATCCCATCATCCTACACGCTATACAGGGGGAAATGCGGGAAAAGGGCAAAATAAACAGAGTGAACCCAGTAGCGGCCATTTGTTTCTCTCCCCACGCCGCCGTATTACGAGAACGTCTAGTATAGCAAAATGGTCTATATATATTAAAAAATATTTTTTTTATTTGTTGAGACAACAACAAAAAAGGATAAAATACCCGAGAGGATCGAAATAATGTATAAACCGTGACAAGGATGTAGCAAGAGACACTTTCATTAAAAATAATATCATAATAATCTAGAAGTCTATTATTATTCGTATTAAGTTTAATTAATTTAAGAGAATTTAAAATTGAGGTCATTCTTACCAACTGAATATGTCAGTGTATTTTTTAAACTACTGTGTGTGTGTATGTGTGTGTGTGTGTGTGTGTGTATATATATCTATATCTATATATATATATATATATATATATATATATATATATATGTAAACACACACACATACACCATATCAACACTGTTAACTTGCCATCTGCAATTATTGTTAAAAAAGAATTTTGATTTACATAAACTACATAAGGTTTAAATGTCAAAATTAAAGATCATTATACTCTATGTGGCTATTGCATTTTTTAAAGTTTACTTTTATACATAAATAATACCCTGATTTATGGTTTTATATTGTTAAGCAAAACAGCAAATTAAAGCGGTCACTTTTTATCCGATTAATCGATTAATCGAAAAAGAAATCGTCCAACTAATCGATTATCAAAATAATCGTTAGTTGCAGCCCTATATAAAACCATACCAACATTTGTTTTGTTTTTAACAATAATTGCAGATGGCAAGTTGACTGTTAGTGTTTTATTTATATATATATATAAATTGGGAGTGTGAGTGTGTGTATGTGTGTGTGCCCTGCGATGGATTGGCACCCTGTCCAGGGTGTACCCCGCCTAGTGCCCGAAGTCTCCTGGGATAGGCTCCAGGTCCCCCGCGACCCTGAACACAGGATTAAGCGGTATTGAAGATGAATGAATATATATATAAAAAACACTATCAACTTGCCATCTGCATACATACATACATACATTATATGTATATCGATTATCGATTAAATCGGATAAAAAGCTAGATTTTTATCGGATAAAAGCTAGACGCTTTAATTTGATGTTTTGCTTAACTATATAAAACCATAAATCAGGGTATTATTTATGTATAAAAGTAAACTTTAAAAAAATGCAATAGCCACATAGTTTAATTATCTTTAATTTTGACATTTAAAACTTTTTATGTATTTTATGTAAATCAACATTTGTTTTTAACAATAATTGCAGATGGCAAGTTTACAGTGTGTGTATATATATATATATATATATATATATATATATATATAGAGTTAAAAAAAATACACTGACATTCAGTTGTTAAGAATGACTTAAATTTTAAATTCTCTTAAATTAATTCAACTTAATAAGAATAATAATAGACTTACAGATTATGATATGATATTTAATTGAAGTGTCTACTACATCCTTTTCACGGTTTATACATTATTTCGATCCTCTCGTGTATTTTATCCTTTTTTTTTTGTCTCAAAAAAAGAAAAAAAGAAAAAAGAAATATATTAGACCATTTTGCTATACTAGACATTCTCGTAATACGGCGACGGGAGAGGAAAAAAAATCGCCGCTACTGGGTTCACTCTGTTTATTTTGCCCTTTTTCCGCATTTCCCTCTGTATAGTGTGTAGGATCATGGGATATATCCGGTCGCCGAAGTGTAAAATGAACGTGAAGAAAACTCACTAGAAGTGTTTTCCGTGCGTTCGTTGGGATTTGAACACAAAGAAAAAGCTGCATGCAACGTTTTTTTTTTTAACACCGTATAACCGCGCAGGCGGACAAACACACGTCACCAAAGCCCGTGTGAACTCTCACTATGTGTAGAAAACCCTCAGCGCTTCATCTGCGCTCACCGCACACTACGACCGGCAGAAAAACGGTCGATTTTAACGCCCGATAAGTAACGTTTAATGTAAATTGCTCCCATACCTTGGAGGACTTGGGGCGCGCGTTTTTTCCTGCAAACGCTTGTGTAAACTCCATTGCGCGAGCGACTGTGTATCTGTGTGTGTCTTTGTGCATCTTGTGGTCGCGCTCCTCAGTAACGTGAGCAGCCCAACTAATCGATAACGGCATTCATTCTTCTTCTTCTTCTTGGTCTTTCGGCTGTTCCCTTTCAGGGGTCGCCACAGCGAATCATCTGCCTCCATCTAACCCTATCCTCTGCATCCTCTTCTCTCACACCAACTAACTTCATGTCCACTCTCACTGCATCCATAAATCTCCTCTTTGGTTTTCCTCTAGACCTCCTGCCTGGCAGTTCCAACCTCAGCATCCTTCTACCAATATATTCACAATCTCTCCTCTGAACATGTCCAAACCACCTCAATCTGGCCTCTCTGACTTTATCTCCAAAACATCTCACATGGGTTGTCCCTCTGATGAACTGATTCTTGATCCTATCCATCCTTGTCACTCCCAAAGAGAACCTCAACATCTTCAGCTCTGCTACCTCTAGCTCTGCCTCCTGTCTTTTCTTCAGTGCCACTGTCTCTAAGCCGTAGAGCATTGCTGGTCTCACCACTGTCCTGTACACCTTTCCTTTAATTCTCGCTGATACTCTTTTATCGCACAACACACCTGACACTTTTCACATGTATTCCGTCTTGCTGCGGCTAACCTTCATTCCTCTGCTTTCCAGAGCGTACCTCCACCTCTCCAAATTTTCTTCCACCTGTTCCCTGCTCTCGCTACAAAGTACAATGTCATCTGCAAACATCATAGACCATGGAGACTCCTGTCTAACTTCATCTGTCATCCTGTCCATCACTAGAGCAAACAAAAAGGGGCTTAGAGCTGATCCTTGATGCAGACCCACCTCCACCTTGAACTCTTCTGTCACACCTACAGCACATCTCACCCCTGTCTTACAACTCTCATACATGTCCTGCACCACTCTAACATACTTCTCTGCCACTCCAGACTTCCTCATACAACACCACAGCTCCTCTCTCGGCACCCTATCGTACGCTTTCTCTAAATCTACAAGACACAATGCAACTCTTTATTACCTTCTCTGTACTTCTCCATCAGCATCCTCAAAGCAAATACTGCATCTGATGTACTCTTTCTAGGCATAAAACCATATTGCTGCTCACAAATTCTCACCTCTGCCCTTAACCTAGCTTCCACTACTCTTTCCCACAGCTTCATTGTATGGCTCATTAGCTTTATACCTCTGTAACTGCCACAGCTCTGCACATCTCCCTTGTTCTTAAAAATCGGCACCAATACACTTCTCCTCCATTCCTCTGGAATCCTCTCACTCTCCAAGATCTCGTTAAACAAACTAGTCAGAAACTCTACTGCCACCTCTCCTAAGCACTTCCATACCTCCACAGGTATGTCATCAGGACCAACAGCCTTTTCACTCTTCATCCTCTTCAACGCCCTTCTCACCTCACTTTTACTAATATTTGCTACTTCCTGCTCCACAACAGTCACCTCTTCTACTCTTTGTTCTCTTTCGTTTTCCTCATTCATCAACTCCTCAAAGTACTCCTTCCATCTTCCCATCACCCTCCTGGCATCTGTCAGTACATTTCCATCTCTATCTTTAATCACTCTAACCTGCTGCACATCCTTCCCATCTTTATCTCTTTGCCTCGCCAACCTGTACAGATCCACCTCTCCCTCCTTACTGTCCAGCCTAGCATACAAGTCCTCATATGCTCTTTGTTTGGCCTTTGCCACTTCTACCTTCACCTTACGGTGCATCTCCCTGTACTCCTGTCTACTCTCTTCAGTCCTCTCAGAGTCCCACTTCTTCCTAGCTAGCCTCTTTCCCTGTATACACTCCTGGACTTCCTCATTCCACCATCAAGTCTCCTTGTCTCCTTTTCCCTTACCTGATGATACACCAAGTACCCTCCTACCTGTCTCCCTGATCACATTGGCTGTAGTTGTCCAGTCAACTGAAAGCACCTCCTGACCACCCATAGCTTGTCTCAACTCCTCCCTAAAGACTACACAACATTCTTCCTTTCTCAGCTTCCACCACTTTGTCCTCTGCTCTGCCTTTGTCCTCTTCACCTTCCTCACCACCAGGGTTATTTTACACACCACCATTCTGTGTTGTCTGGCTACACTCTCCCCTACCAACACTTTGCAGTCACTAATCTCTTTCAGATTACAACGTCGACACAAGATGTAGTCCATCTGAGTGCTTCTGCCTCCGCTCTTATATGTCACCCTATGTTCCTGCCTCTTCTGGAAGAAAGTATTTACTACTGCCATTTCCATCCTCTTTGCAAAGTCCACCACCATCTGTCCTTCTACATTCCTGTCCTGAAGACCAAACCTGCCCATCACATTTTCATCCCCTCTGTTCCCTGAACTCACCAATGAGACAATGAAGTCTGCACCAATCACAACTCTCTCACCTCTGGGGATGCTCTGCATCACTTCATCTAACTCACTCCAGAATTCATTGACAACGAATTTCATTATCGATAATTATCGATTTTATCGATTAGTTGTTGCAGCCCTACAACCAACAAAATAGAATAAAATAAACTAAACACAACAACAGATTCATAAAGCAAACTATGGCTCTTACAAACCAAGTATACTATAATGAAACGGGTTAACATATGCCGTTCATATACGTCATTCATGAACCCCTGAAACACCGCAGATGTGACATTGATAACTCTGGGAGATTACTTCTAAAGCTCTGTGTGGTACAGTGCTTAATATGAATGTATGTTTATTGCAGTAGTGTGGCATGTGTACATTATTACTATGGCACATTTTAATTCAGACAAGATAGTGATCTTTGATGACTTCAGACTGTGGGATTGTCGCTATATTTCTTGAGGATATCATTAAATCTGAAGTGTGACCTGGTTTATGAGATGAACTGAAGTTTTGTAAATTTTTTACCGACTACTCAAACATGACTGAGCAAAACATTTTAAAATGGGTCACATAGGCAAAGAAATAGCACAGTACACATGATCACACATTTTTATTGTTGTTTTCGGTTGTTTCTATGATCAAACAATCATATCCTCATTTTGAGCTACATTTCTGTGATGTCATTCCCATATACTGGTAGTGGTAAAATTTACCCTGTATAAAAGTAAGGATAACTTTTGTTCCATCTGACATACAGTATCTGACCCAAATTCACAGTTTGGTCCGAAGCCTCCTCGTTAATGCACAGGGGCAAGGCTTCTTTATAAGGACATATGTTTTTTTTTAAATGCTGTGTTGCAGACATGTATCTGTGCCACTTGAGCTTTAAGGGTTTTAATAAACATGAGTACATTTGAGATGACTACTCTCGTTGCAGATCACTACTCTTAGTTAGTGTACTGATGAGGCTTGTTTTTGTCAAGATGTTTTCACACCCAAAATTGCTCTGCCACCGCTAACAGCACCTCGTCCACCTGTACTCCGTTGTCCGGCACACACCTGGCATCCTGCTCGAACTCTCTCTCTCCTTCAAAAACTAATGTCTCATTGGCTGCCTCTGAACATGCATTTTCTCGAAGATTTGGTAAGACATCAAACAACCATCCAACCGTTCTTTTCCATTGTTAGGACATTCAGAGAGAGAGAGAGAGATGCCACACCGTTGCTAGAAGTGAGTTTGTGCATTTAGTAGGGGCCCCATAGATCACAAACGTCATGGATCAAATAATAGTTCAGAAAAAAAGTGAGACAAACATAATTTCCCCTTCAATTTATTGCTTATAGATCATGGTTTAAATGTGCTTTAAATTAAAACAACATTTAGTAAGTTCAATTATTTTAATAAAAAGTAAAAAAAAAATCAATATGCTGCAACAGTTTAATTAACATGCATTATGTGACATGATTGTTTTTACTTTTTTGTTACTATTCTATATAGGTAAGGTTTTTTTTTTGCAATTAATAAATAATAAAAATAATAATAATTATTATTATTGTGCACATTAACGAAGAGCACATATTAAAAGCCTGATTATATATTTTTTTAAGAATTTGCCTAATTCATGCTCTTGGTTTAATAAACTGTTTATCAGAACTGCATGATTTATTAAAAGGAGCATTTGAATAATCATTCTGCAAAATGTTTTCTCTTTCTCTCTTACACACAAACACACACATAGATCACTTTGATTTAAAAACTTTGATCTAAAACATAGGCCTGATTTGGAGAGGTTAGGACTACTGTTATCTGCACTTGACTTCTTTAATTGCCATTACTGTCCCAGCCTGTCCCCTGACCTGTAGGCATGAGCAGAGACTGCACATTGTTGTCAAGCCAAAGCTTTTTCCACCTTGGTGGATGCAGACAACTCCCAGTCTTTGCAAAAACAATCCTGCAGCAGTGAAGTAGACTCTTCATGCCAGACATGGGCAGTTTTAACAGCTGGTTTTGCAGATGGTCTGTAAGGAGGTCTGTAAGACTGAATAATTTCCATTGAGCTAAGAGAGGTCAATGTGTGGAAATGGGGCAGCTTTATAAGCTCCTGGGATATTGATGTGGAAGCTCTCTTTCCCTGCCTCTGCTCCCGTTCTTTACTCTGTCTCCGGCCACCTCACAGGTGGGATAATTATTATTCCACTGGGCTCTTGGTTGAGTATCTTACACCTTTTTACACTAGTTGTACCTCTTTTGTTTTCAGCCAAATAAACTCCCTGTTTCGGGATTGGAGAGTGAATCACATATTAGAAATGGAAAAAGTAGACCTGTGTCTTTTGTATACTCTGTCTATACACGGTAAACCATCCTAGACATGCCCACCTTGAGGGAAAAAGTGCTAGTTTTGCAAGTGATGCTGTAACAAAATCTGACTGGACAGACATACAGGCAGAAATTTTTATGAGACTGGAATTGAGTCCTCCATTGTTCATTCATTCATTTTCTATACCGCTTAATCCTGTGTTCAGGGTCGCGATGGACCTGGAGCCTATCCCAGGAGACTTCGGGCACTAGGTGGGGTACACCCTGAACAGGGTGCCAATCCATCGCACACACATATACACACACCACGGGCAATTTAGGAACGCCAATTAGCCTAACCTACATATCTTTGGACTGTGGGACAGAGTTGGACAGAGTTCAAGGTTCTGAGTCCTGAGTTGTGTACCAGATGCTAAAGGCAAGAGCAGCATCCAAAAGGGGCGATGCTACATGCCCCAAGTACTTTAAAGGCGGATGGACTAAATGCTGCCATTTGATTGCTCCACGGGAGAGAGCGGCCGAAGGACTTCACGAGCGTCCGTGGCACTTTCACCTTCGCCAAGAGCCAGCCTTCATGATCCAGACGCAGAGGAGGAAAAGGCCCCATTCCCAGTCGGGGTACACTGGCCAGACATTGGGTTTCACGAGGATTAATGTCTGAGGCCGCGCCAGTGGATTGCTGGTTGGCTGCGGCTGCGAGAGCTGTGTGGAAAAGCCAGTATGAGCCGCTGCTCACAAGGATTTACGCCCTAATGCCGCCAACTTCTACTAGCCTAGTTCCTCCTTAAAACACTGCAATGTACCAATATTTACAATTATATGCAATATTTTAGTGTGTAAATGACTCAAAATGATCAGATGATGATCGCTGATGAGTGGGCCAAGGAAGAGAAAACTCCCTGAGATGGCATTTAGAAGAAACCTTGAAAGGAACCAAACTTACTGTAACATGGATCCAGTACTCATTTGGGTGATAACCGATAGCAGGGATTATCTTACCAACTATTATCATAACTACTTACCTCATTTTCCACAAGCTAGCTAGCTTTGCTTTAGCAACCTGCAAGGCTGCTGTCACTTAAGTTGGCCATGCCCCAAATTAAGCCATATTTTACAGCTCCCTTTTATTTATTTATTTTATATATTGTCAACTTTTTGCATTTTGTCAATTTTTGGCATTTTGTTAAAAGTAATTAACTTTATTTTATTTTTATTTTAATTCTCTCACTCACTCTCACTCATCTTCTATACCGCTTTATATTCAGGGTCGCGGGGACCTGGAGCCTATCCCAGGAGGCTTAGGGCACGAAGCGGGGTACACCCTGGACAGGGTGCCAATCCATCACAGGGCACACACACACACACACTCAAAAAAAAAAAAAATTCAATTAAATTATTTTACTTTAATATATTTTAACATGGCCCTGCGATGGATTGGCACCCTGTCCAGGGTGTACCCCGCCTAGTGCCCGAAGTCTCCTGGGATAGGCTCCAGGTCCCCCGCGACCCTGAACACAGGATTAAGCGGTATAGAAGATGAATGAATGAATGAATGAATATTTTAACATTGTTCAGGTCTCAAGTTATCTTTTCCATTTGTCAGAAGATTTGTTTGTTTTTCATAATTTTATATCAAATTACTTGCCTGCCATATTTCAGATCAAATATTTTTAAATACAGCAAAAGAAATATAAAGAGCATTGTTGTTTTCAATTTATACAGTGCCTTCAGAATTTACCATCTTTAAGGTTCCAGAGCTTCTTAGCCAACTATTTTAAATGGAAAGTAGCTAAAACCTGCTGGGCATAACTTCATGTGCCCAGTTACATATTGATTATGTCATCTGCATTATGTATTTGCATAGCTACCAGCAGCAGACAGAGAAGGTGGTATACATCTAGGTACAGTACCAGTAACTGACATTTCTCCCTTTATGCATCTGCCAGCAAGGGCTGAAGCCTCTTGGTGTACTGGTTAACTCACAACAAACAGTTGTTATCAGCTGATTTTAATGCTTCAATGTACAAACAACAAAAGAAATTAAGTTCTCAATCCAGCCATAAATGTCTCATGTAAAATGTGCATGGAGTAAACTGGAAAGATAGATTATTAACTTAAATACATACATACAGTAAGTGATTAATTCTATTTCTTTCTTTTTAATATTAATTATGTTTATTAATTATATTTATTGTTGTAAATTATATGTTATTATGTTTGATTCATGTGAAAAAACAAACAACAAATACAAAAGAGCTCCATAATCAGTCCAAAATAAATTTTCACAAAGTCCCTGCCTTAGTTTTTATGATGGCAATTTGCATATACTGCATAATGTTATGAAGAGTGATCAGATGAATTACAATTGATCGCAAAGTCCATCTTAGCATGAAAATGAACTTAAAAAAACATGTACACTTCATTTTAGCCCTGCCACAGAAGGACTAGGTGACACCATGTTAGTGATTATTAGGGTTGGGTATCGTTTGTTTTTTTTTCGATACCGGTGCCAAATCGATACTTTGAAAACGGTACCGGTGCCAAAACAGTGCCTGAACCGATACTTTTAAGCCACAAAATTATAGTGGATGACTCAAGAATTAATTTTTATTGAACAAAAAATTTTATGCTTAAAATTTAACAATATATTAAAAATGTAAAGTATATATGAATATGTAAGCTTAAAATTTTAGCAATTCTTTTGCAGAAATTTCACCATATTTGCCTTTTCTGGCAAAATACGACTCCTTTCCTGACTTTTTGCATGCCCTGCACAGGACATGAATGCAAGATTTGCATTTTGCTATTAACATTACAGTACATTATCCTACTACTAACCTGCGGAAAGTCTGCTGTCGGCATCATAATCGGTGACTCCTTTTTGCTACAGTTGGTGTGACTGGGATTGAGGGTCGTCCACACTGATAGTGCCAGCTGTTGTCCACAAGCTGTTAAACACGGTGTCTCCCTCTGCTTTTAACTTTATTCCGTGTATTTATTCTGCTTTTAACTTTATTCCGTGTATTTATTCTGCTTTTAACTTTATTCCGTGTATTTATTCTGCTTTTAACTTTATTCCGTCTGCCCTCGAATGTTTCATTAGATTTAACGTGTTTCTCTCTTTACACGCAACTGCTGTAAAACATTCACTGCATGTCGCGGTGTCGGAATCCTTTCTTGTGAAATACAGCCACACTTTCGACGGTTTAGTTTTAGGCATTTTAACGAAAGTTGTTTAATTTAGCATGCTAAGCTATCGGTAGACCGCCTGCTGCCGTCAGAGCGAGTGTAACGTTAGTTGCTCTATTCACGTGCATGTCGGATGGTCTCTCATTTCTGGATAATTTGTGCTTTTAATTTTTTTAATTTAATCTAATAAACTATTAATCTACAAAAATATATGAATCTAGAGAACAAATATTTCAATCGACAGTTCAGTTCAGTGGCACCGAAATGAGGCACCAAAATTCGGGTTATGTTTCGGTCCGGTACATACCGGTTCTATAGGTACCGGTGCCGTATTGGCACTGGTTTTCGGTACCCAACCCTAGTGATTATGCAATTCTGCAAAGAAGAGTGGGCTAAAATTCCTCCACAACTCAAAGACTCATTTCCAGCAAATGCTCGATTGCAGATGTTGCTGCAAAGGTGGCACAACCAGTTATTAGGTTTAGGCTTGTTTCATTTTCCACATAGGGCCAAGCATGTTTAGTACAGCTTTTTTTATCTTAATAAATAAAATCATCATTTAAAAATTTCATTTTGTATTTACTTGGGTTATCTTTGTATAATTTTAAAATGTGTTTGATGATCTCAATCATTTAAATGTGATAAATATGCAAAAAAAAACGGAATGGGGCAAATACTTTTTCATGGCACTGTACAGTACAGTATGTGTATGACTCCGCTGCACAGGTGTTTTAATAATTGTTAACCCGTGAACTACTTGGTGAGTGGAACAAGGGATCCTACGTCCTACATAGAAGACTAGCTTTGCCTTTTACGCTCTTTGGCTAGTTATTTTGCTAGTTAGCTGAGGCTATTATAAACCGGAAAAAAGTGGAGACAATTTTACAGGTACATTTTTGGTTGGAAGTCTCGTTGCATGGAGGCCCTGTGTGGTCTGCTTGGGATGTGTATTCCCTGTTGAGACTGGTTACTGTAAGTGAAACTATGGGTACTAGTTGTAAAATTCTAGCCCACTTTTCAGTTTATAAATGTACAGATGTCACCTTTAAGACTGCGTGTGTTTTCCCGCGAGAGGCCGCAATTTAGCGTGCGGCGTGCCGCGACTTGCCGGAGGCAACATTGAGGAATTTTAAATAAATGTGTTGTGCTTCACTGAATATCCGCCAGATGGTGCATGGAAGGACTTTATCTAAAAGCCGGACCAAGTACAAATGAATTGTGTATAAGGTTAACCGTTAACCTAAAACAATATTGTTTCCAATGCTGTAGCAAACATGAATTTTATTTTGTTTAACAACAGATATTTCATAATGAACGTGTGTATACTGTATGCTTCATGTTATTTTCATAATGATGAAATGAGATGCCCAAATTCGTGCTTTAAAAGTTTCTTATATAGTTTTTGTAATGTCTTAACAGGTACAAAATAATGAAAGACATGGCCATGCCGCGGTTTAAATGGTCTTGAAATTAATTTAATTTCCTGATAGTAGGCTATCTGATAGTGTTAACTATGCGAATGTCCTGATTCGTGAATATGCCAACATGTCTTATTTAAAACATAAAAATGTGTCGCCATCATCAGAAGACATGAATTATCAATGTGTATGTGCTTGTATTTGCATATATTATATACAGTAAGTATGTGTTTGTGTGTGTGTCTCATATGTAACATTCATATAAAATGCAATTCATGATAAGTGTATGTTGTTAAAGTATTTGTGGATATGTATGTAACGATGTGGCTCGCGCGAGGGGCGGAGCCGCGCATAAACTGTTCAGAACGGGCCGGGTCGTGATACCGCGACTGATCATTCGGTCGCACCAGCAAAAGGTGTCAGTGCCAAAGACAAAGCGCGCTGGAGAAGACACAAGCAAAGCCCAAGCCTTTGTCTGTCTAAGACACCGGTGAGAGAGTGAGGGAGAGCGACACGCATCAGTTTAGCGCGCGCTCTCGGGTTAAAGTCCACAAAGCACAAACTCTACTCTCTCTCTTCCTATAAATCCTCAGTAAAGCCATAAGTCCCGAGAGCATCTTTAGTTTTTTGTTTTAGTTTCCAGAATCCCGTCCGTTCTCGCATAGACGGCGGATCTCTGGTTATTTTGTGTTTTCAGTTTTCTTTTGAAAAAAGATTCATTACAAAACAATGAAAGACATGACAATGCCTCGGTTTAAATGGTCTTGAAATTAATTTAATTTCCTGATAGTAGGCTATCTGATAGTGTTAACTATGCGAATGTCCTGATTCGTGAATATGCCAACATATATTATTTAAAACGAAAAAATGTGTCGCCATCATCAGAAGACATGAATGAACAATATGTGCAGGGCTGTGCAGAGACGTTTAAAGGGGCGGATGCTCAAAGTTAAAAAAGATAGAACATGCTGAATAACAACTACTCACATTCATACCGAATCTAATATGGAATTGCATCATACTGTATGACTGTCATCAGGTCGGGACAATGCAAAGCCTATGTTTTACCTGATGGCGTACAATGTTGCTGTTGATTATTATATTATTAGTAATAATTTTTAAATATCTATAGGCTACACATAAAACACACAAACATGCAGTGCTTATTAAATGTTTAAACTGTAGAGATAATTTTACTGCTGTAAAATCAGCATTTTATCTAATTTGAAATATAAACCTAATATTATCTGTTACTTAATATATTTTCTTTAAAAACAGTGTTTTTTTATATCATAAATATAATAATCCATAATTATGTGGATATCCATATTAGATGGCTTTTAGTGAAATAAAACTGTAACTTACTTTAAAACTAAACATGTTCCCAAAAACGGTGGACACAGAGCTAAAGACCCCCCTTTAACCCCCTTACCCAGTTAGCTAGCAGTTCATGACCACCACTACTTGTGCAGTACATAAAAGGACAGGTAATGTTTGTCGCTTTGTTGCACAAACAGCACGCTCATTTATTTCAATTCATTTGTTATTATAGACTCTAGTGTGCGCTGTACACCCTATTTACTGTTTTGTTACAGTCTGCACCTTCCAGTTAATTTGCCTGCTTTTCCTCCAGCTCCGCACCACCCAGCCTGCAGAAAATGCGCGTGCACTTTGCGTGTTCGTACCCGGCTCGTAACGAGCGCGCTCTGCGCTCAAGGGCGAGCATTGGTTAATGGCAGGCATGTGACTGATGCAAGCCAGATCATTTTATTTAGCAAAATTGAGATTAATAGTTACATTTTATTGTTGAGGGGCAAAGACAGGGCTCCATAAGCACATACACATTAAAAAAAAGGGCACTTGAGGCATCCTGGAGGAAAGGGGCACCCCCCCCCTGCACGTACTTGTATATGTGTGTGTGTGTACAGTATATACAATGTGACAGCGCGCTCAGTTACAGCTCAGTCCCTCTTCTCACCTTTGATAGGTGTGAAGTTATCAAATCGGTTTGGGATGGGGGAATTGACACAATTGAGGGGTTTAAAACTATTTAACAAGACCGAGACGTCTCTGCCTAAAATGTATTTCTCCAGCAAAACATAGAATAAATAGAAATAAAATGTTTAATATTAATAATATTGATCTTAGCTGGATGGTCTACTTCTCAAAACCGTTTAACCTAAAGAAAGACTTAACACACTATAACTAGAATATTTACAAAACTGAAAGGTTGTCTTATGAATAATAAAAAACAACAACTCATAAGTCAAAAAGATCATATTATGTTTTTATATATTTTTTAGATTTGTTAGGTTTTTTAGTAAAAGAACAGCTCACTTCTCTCCAATCCACTCCTAAACCACAGTCTCCTATTTCCTTGTGCATGCGCTGCAACCTGTGAATGAATACACGCAGCGGAGACATGAGCAAAATCTAATATCGGTTTAAATGGTCTTGACATGTCTTATTTAAAACGTAAAAATGTGTCGCCATCATAAATAGACATGAATAAACTATATATATATATTTGCTGGACACAAACAGCAAAAATAATAAAGTGGTTAGGGCTTTTCATCAGGTTTTTTGCTGTTTGTGTCCAGCATTGAATAATTATTTCATCCATTATTTGACCACGGCTGGGAATAAGCGCTGGAATGTGATTGTGAATTTATATATATATATATATATATATATATATATATATATATATATATAGAGAGAGAGAGAGAGAGAGAGAGAGAGAGAGAGACAGGTGTTTTGCTGGCGAAAAACATTTTAGGCAGAGACGTCTGCTCGGCCTTGTTAATTTATTTTTAAAACCCCCAATTCTACGAATTCCCCCATCAGCGAAACCTATCATGAATGAAATGTGAGAAGAGGCATTACAGTGTGGGTTCTGTGGGTCTCCAAACTCAGAAGGCTACGTGTCAGCCGATAACTGCTCCTTTGATCTGCTGGTTACAGTGGGGCGCCGACTGCTGATGAGCGTATAGTAGCCTGTACAAGCCAAGCTCTTCCCCAAAAAATAATGTGAATGTCTGCAACAATCACTAACCATTAAAATGTTGTTTTTTTTGTAATTAAACACGAATATATAAATTATATTTTTTTTACACATAATATTTTCATTATATATACACGGGCATCGCTAGGCCATTTTTAGGGGGGCTTTAGCCCATCGTCCCCTTTAAATTTATTTAAAGTATTTTTCATATTTTTTATGTCTGCCAGTTTCCAACAAAAAGCAGCAGTATTGTCAAAGAATTAACAGATAAATATTTAATATTATTGGCACCCACAGTTTATTCCATTGTCCAGCCTCATAGGTGTGTTGTTTATATTGCTAATCAATGTAAGTTTAAAGTTATATGCTGTTTTCTGGTTACATTTTTCTGATAGAAAAAAGTTTATACGGTAAACACACACATATACTCATTTATATTCATATATATATATATATATATATATATATATATATATACGTGCTTAATTAAATTCTTAAATCATCGTGTTCACCCATGCACTGAAAAAAAGAACTTGTAAGATTTACTTGATAAAATCCTCTTAACAATTTGCACACATAGATTTTAAGTAAATTTTATTGCTCCAATATTAAGTAAAACTCACCCGTAATTGACTGGTAAAATCTACTTAATAATTAAATTAACAATCAACGTGTCATGCACACACAATCTGCGGCCGGCACTAGGACCCGGAAGTAAGTCGGCCGCCTACCAGGAAGTATAAGAGGAGTAAACAAACGGTGGCTTACCGCTCAGTCATTGAGTTCGGCCCATGTCGGTTATCGTTGGCTTTCTTCAAACCGTGAGTACTCACTGTGTTTTGGTTATCGCTTCTTACCGTTGTGTGTGTATTTATAGGACGTGGGTTAAATTTGTGTTTTTCCCTTGCTCCCCTTTCGTGAGAGTCCTTAAACTAAATCGCGTGGTTATCCTGCCTACTCGCCGTTACTCCGCGTTTGGGTTTACCATCCACGTTACATTGGGCTAACCGCTAAAGCTACGTCTTCTGGTCACCTCAGGTTAGTTCATCTCTGACAGAATGACTGAGCCTCAAGCGGTAAATCCAGCGGAGCATGTGCGACTATGCGGTGTGGTAGATCAGCATGCCGTGCTCATTAACCAGCTAACCGCGGAGCTCGCTATTCTGCGCCAGGGTGTCCAAGACGTCGCGGCCTTGCGCCGCGAGGTTGCGGAGCTCAGGCGGGAGAACGCGGATCTGCGGGCGGCTGTTGAGGGCGCGGCTAGCCGGCCTCCCGTCGCAGCGGCCGCAGCGCCGCACCAACCCCCCCCCCCTACTGATGTTTTTCTTGCACTTCCAGAAAAATGGAATGGCACGGACGGGAGATGTGATGTGTTTTTGACAGCGCTTGATCTGGTGTTCGAGTTCAATGCCACCAAGTACTCCACCGATCGGCTACGCATCGCTCTCCTGGTCTCGTTGCTAACAGGGCAGGCAGCTGAGTGGGCCACGGCAGTTCTTAACCCTGGAGAACCCATGGGGTCATATTTGACCCAGGCTTTTATTTCATCGTCATATTCAACCCACACACCAAAGTAAAGATTTCTTTTTGCATTACAACCCAGTGTGCCCTATGCGAACCCATAACACTGACATTTAGTGGTAACTGACTGAACTAACCTGATTTTTTTCACATCAAACATGGCTGCTAGTGTGCTTTTTATTTGGTGATATAAAAGCTGATGCCAGTGTTTTTAGTTCCTGCCTTAGAACAAAATTTTATGTGCATAGTCATTGATGAAAAGTTAAAATCAATACATATATTTTGAAATGAGAATCTGGTCTTTCCTTACTAAGAAAGAACTCCTGCCTTTATGTCATGAGTGAAAGTTACCAGTTGGTAAAACATACTGGATATCCCAAGGGGTCATATATGACCCATGTCATTACATGTAGTAGGAAAGGGTTAATTTTTAAAAAACACCTGTTTTAGGGTTCACTGGGTCTGTATCATCATTTCAGCCAAAGGAGATAGATTTCCTATTAGGATAAGGTGGTCTGGGTTTTCCAGGGTTAAATCAGATTCTGATACCGCCCATTCTTACAATGAATTCACCCGCCAGCTCAGATTGACTTTCATCCAGCGGGCGAGGTGGAGACCGACACTAAACTCTACCACCTGCGGCAGGGAGGATCGTCCGTGAGCCGGTATACAGCGGAATTCCGGACCCTCGCCGTGCAGACAAACTGGGGAGACGCCGCGCTCCGGACATCCTTCTACGAGGGACTGGCTTCCCGCATCAAGGACGAGCTCGCCGGGCGAGAACTTCCCGCCACACTCGAGGGACTGATCCAACTGGCCCTGTGGATCGATCAGCGCCTTCTGTCTCGCCCGAAGCCAGCCCCGAGAACCCTGCCGCCTGCACCCGTCTTCTCCTACACCACCCCACGACCATCAGCAACCTTCACCAACCCCAATACCGGAACTGTCGGATCTCCACCTCCTGCCGTGGTTGACAGCGGAGCCGGGGAATCCATGCAATTAGGGCGCGCCTCCCTGACCGTAGCCGAACGTACACGCCGGTTTAGAGAGGGCCTGTGCGCGTATTGTGGGTCTGCAGAACATCACCGGGCGACCTGTCCACTGCGCCCGGGAAACGCCCATCCCCGGTGAGCGGAGGGAGAGACTCACCGGGCCCACTCCTGATCTCCACCACTACCGACGCCACCATCTCTCGCCTTACGGTTCAGGTATCCCTCCAGATTGGCCACAAACGAGTCCGAAGTACTGCGTTCATCGACTCCGGGGCAGCAGGTAACTTCATTGACTCTTCTTATGACAAAAAATTGGGGGTAAAATTTGAGGCGTTATCCCAGTCCGTTCGGATCACCTCCGTCGACAGTCGACCCCTATCTACCAGCCCAATCACCACCCAGACTCAACCCATCACCCTCTTCATCGATCAACACCGCGAACAGCTCAGATTTCACGTCACCTCCATCTCCTCTCCTCCTATCATCCTGGGACATCCGTGGCTCCTACAACACGACCCTCTCATTTCCTGGACTCAACACCGAATTTTACAATGGGGCGCGACCTGCACCGAACTATGCCTGGGGGCGCCGGCTGGGACGTGCTCTAGGGAGTCCGAGGCCCCCGACGTCGACACCAACGCCATTCCCGAGCCCTATAGGGACCTGGCAGAGGTATTTTGCAAGCGGCGGGCCATCCATCTTCCTCCACACCGCCCATACGATCTCGCCATCGACCTACAACCAGGCGCAGTCCCACCCCGCGGCCACCTCTACTCCTTAACATCAACAGAGACGCAGGCGATGGAGGAATATATAACCAACGCCCTCCGCCAGGGGACCATCAGGCCCTCCTCCTCACCTGCTGCCGCGGGGTTCTTCTTTGTAAAGAAGAGGGGGGGTGAACTTCGCCCATGTGTCGACTATCGGGGGCTCAACAACATCACAATAAAAAACCGACACCCTCTGCCTCTTACCAACTCTGCCCTGGACGCCCTCTCTGGTGCCACCATCTTTACTAAGTTGGACCTCCGGAGCGCCTACAACTTGGTGCGCATTAGAGAGGGCGATGAGTGGAAGACGGCCTTCATCACCCCGACTGGACACTACGAAAGTCTCGTAATCCCATTTGGACTGTGCAACGCCCCCGCCGCCTTTCAACACCTGATCAACGATGTTCTTCGAGACATGTTAGGGCGGTCAATTCAACCTGCAGTCTCTCATCTGGATACCACCCCCAGACTAACGGTCAGACAGAGCGGGCCAACCAACAACTGGAGCGCTACCTGAGATGCTTTATCGCCGATCGTCAGCGCTCCTGGGCTCGCTACCTCACCTGGGCAGAACTTTCCCACAACCTCCATGTCTCATCAGCCACGAAGCTAAGCCCATTTGAGGTATGCCACGGCTTCCAACCTTCGATGTTCAACCACCAGGAACCGGAGGTTGATGTGCCGTCAGCCCAACAGTTGGTCCGCAGGTGTCGACGGTTGTGGACACAAGCCAACCGAGCCATCCAACAGGCCAACGCCCGCTACACCATTCAACATCGCCGTCGACACCCCCCGGGACGATTGTTCCACGTAGGTGACAAGGTATGGCTTTCCACCCAAAATCTTCACCTCCACACCGAGTCAAGGAAACTGTCACCTAGATTCATCGGCCCATACCGTATCACCCACCGGATAAACCCTGTCACCTACCGGCTCCAGCGCTCCGAATCCACCCAGTCTTCCACATCTCACAATTAAAGCCCTTCATCACATCCCCCATGATTCCACCCTCCCCCCCTGCTCCTCCTCCCCGGATCATCGATGGTGGTCTCGCCTATACCGTGCGCCGGATCCTCGATGCGCGCCCTCGGGGCAGAGGTACTCAGTACCTGGTTGATTGGGAGGGTTACGGTCCCGAGGAGCGGTCTTGGATTCCAGCCCGGTTCATTCTCTACACTACCGTCGTAGGGTATCCTCCACCCCAGGACCGTCGGGAGTCGGTCCTGGACAGGGGGGTACTGTCATGCACACACAATCTGCGGCCGGCACTAGGACCCGGAAGTAAGTCGGCCGCCTACCAGGAAGTATAAGAGGAGTAAACAAACGGTGGCTTACCGCTCAGTCATTGAGTTCGGCCCATGTCGGTTAACGTTGGCTTTCTTCAAACCGTGAGTACTCACTGTGTTTTGGTTATCGCTTCTTACCGTTGTGTGTGTATTTATAGGACGCGGGTTAAATTTGTGTTTTTCCCTTGCTCCCCTTTCGTGAGAGTCCTTAAACTAAATCGCGTGGTTATCCTGCCTACTCGCCGTTACTCCGCGTTTGGGTTTACCATCCACGCTACATTGGGCTAACCGCTAAAGCTACGTCTTCTGGTCACCTCAGGTTAGTTCATCTCTGACACAAAGAAACCAAGTAAAAGTTACATAATTATATTTAATGCACAAATTAGATTTATTTAAAATAGTCAAGTAAAGTTAATACTGTACGTTATGATTTTTAAATATGACCGTTAGATACGTTGGTCAGGAAACTCCTGAAGTCAGATGCAGACACACTTTCAGTCACAAATTGCTGTGAAAAAATACAAAGATAGATATTCAATTAAAATTCATGATACTTAATTTAGCAAATGAACAATATTTATACTTTGTTCCTCTCGCTTCACAGCTCATGAGAACAGACCGAAACCAGAACCGAACCGGAGATTAAGGAAAAAGTGAGAAGCAAGAATCATGTGTGGAAAGATTAAGCATGCAAGGTCACAGGATGACTACTTCTTTTTCTTGTCTGCAATGCGATTTAGACAAATTAGAGCTGCTGTCAATACTGTATGAACATATGTACAGGTTCTTTACAGTTGAAATTTAACTTGTAACTTATTAATAAAATTCGGATTCAGAAAAAAACGTTTATTGCTAGTGCTCTTTTACCATTTAATGCTTTAACACACACGACTCAGTTTGTTCAGAAATGGCATCTCACTGGCGAGCCTTTCTCTGAACACGCCGTTTTCACGAGGGGTGGGGGTAAGAAACACACATCTTGCTTTATTAATCCGCGCGCTCGGTTCGTTCTTATTTTATTTATTTATTTATTTACCACAGGACCCCTGGGGGGCTCCGTAGGTTCAGGTTTTTACACGAAAAAACAGTGTTTTGTGAATCTTCACACTATTAAAAACTGAAATATTGCTAATTGTACGTCCTGAGATTAAGATGAACATTAATTGGGAGTCATGAAAGCGAGAATCACATCCAAAACAGAAAGGTAAACTTACCTCGAACACGACAAACTCCAGCTCCAGCCACCGTGTAGCCACCGTGTAGTAGCTCCGTGTAGTACCTCCGTGATGATTCCCAACCGACTGATCCACAGCGCGGGTACAGCGTTTCCAAACACACATGCGTGGTTTAATTTGAAATTTTCGGCTTCAGTAGATACTTCAGACTGAAACACGACTGCTCCCTACAGGTAATGAAGGGCATTTTCACAGCTTGCAAAGCCGCGGCAAGTCGTGGGATCCCTTTTCTCGAAACGTGCGTTTTTAATGGCGACATCTGTATACATTGAAAAATACTTTTTATTAGTTAATACTACTTTTTATTTAAGAATATCCCTGCTGATAAATCCAGCATCACCCAGCATGATGTACTGTATATGCTGGTCTGTGCTGGTTAATACTGGTTAGTGCTGGTCTCATGCTGGTTAGTGCTGGTCTCAACCAGCATAATGGAAGACCAGCATATCTACACTGATGGAACCTTACCACCAGCATTGATCTTGTTGGGAGTGATGGACTGGTGCTGGTTTAGCTGATGAACCAGCATAACTGTGCTAATTCAAATTTAATTGGTCACATACACAGTCATCATACACAGTACGATATGCTTGTACGACCTCCAGTGACCTTAAAAAGAAAATAAAAGCTTATACGTAAGGAATAAATATTAATAAAAAGAAATATGAAAGAAAATACATTTATCTAGTAAAATAAACTGTACAAATAGGGGCATAATAAAAAATATTACTGTAGATGCGGTCATATTATTTCACCAGTTTTGACACGTAGCTTTGGTTTAAAGTTTCACTCACACGACAGAAGTCCGATATCTGTGTCTCTTGTAGTTTATTTATCAGCATCAAAGAATCAACACTTCATACAGTCATCTTGAGTAAATCCACTGTGATTACAGACACCAGTTGCTGCATCTTGCAAATCTCTGACTTTTACAACAACCTGTTTGCTGTATCTTGTAAATTACAGTCTTAGCTTACGAATATAACAACACTCTTGCCTTATATATCCACTTACGGGAGCTTACGGTTACAACAACCTAGTTGCTGTATCTCACATTCTTAGCTTACCGGGAGCTCACCTTAGCTGACGGTCAAAAGCTTGTGTTTCCGTAGCCTTCCACATCTAAACTGAACTCTCAATCATATCACAGTCTCACAAATGCATGTAATAGTAGAATGACATCACAGACCAATCTACGATTGTCACCTTATGATGCATGACTAAGAAATATAAAGCTTATGGCTTATGTAACAAACTTAATGCTTAATGCTTTACTAATGAATAGAACAAGGTAGAATAAATGAAATAACAGCAAATAAAATAAAATAAAACAAACACAACAAACTCATAACAAGTGCGATATGGCACTTACATTTACAAAATATAGAAATATAGAAGTATAGGGGAAAAAAGTATATATAAAAAGTGGCAATGGCTGGGCAAATATGCATGAAAGTGCATGTGCAATGGTCCAGATATATAAATATGTAGTGCATGATTGTCCAGTCAATGTCAATGTTTAAAAAGATGTTATTACTCCTGTGTGGTGGTGTGATTGAGAGTCCTCAGTCTCTCTGTGTTGGCCTTCAGGGAGCAGAATCGCTTCCCAGATCGCAACAGAGAAAACAGTCCATTGTTGAGATGGATGAGGTCCTTCACGATCTTCCTGGACTTGGTCCAGCACCGCTTGCTGTAGATCGAGTGCAGGTCAGGGAGCTCAGTGTGGATGATGCGCTCAGCTGATTGCACTACCCTCTGTAGAGCTCGTCTGCCAAATGCCTAAATGTAAATGTAAATGTCTGTCCTGTATGGTGCTGTTTCCCAGGACCAGATCTTGATGCTCTCTATGGTACAGGAGTAGAAATTCCTGAGCACCTTAGAGGGCAGTCTGAAGTCTCTTAAGCGTCTGAGGTGGTAGAGACGCTACAGGACCTTTTTCATCACAGTGTTGATGTGACAGGACCATGACAGATCCTGCATGATGTGAACACCGAGGTATCGGAAGCTGTCCACTCTCTCCACTGGGCTCCTGTTGATGACTGGGGTCTGGTATTTCCTCTCCTGCTTTGTACTAAAGTCCACTATCAGCTCCTTTGTCTTGCTGACGTTCAGGAGGAGATTGTTCCTCTGGCACGAGTTCTCCAGATTTCCAATCTCCTCTAGGTAGGCCGACTCATCATTGTTGGTGATCAGGCCCACCACGACAGTGTCGTCAGCAAACTTGATGATGGCGGTGGAGTTGGTAGTGGCCATGCAGTCGTGGGTGTATAAAGAGTACAGCAGGGGGCTCAGAACACAACCTTGGGGGGCTCCAGTGCTGAGAGTGAGTGAGGCTGAGACATGTCCGCCCATCCTTACTGCCTGTTGTCTGCCAGTCAGAAAATTGGAGATCCACTGACACATTGATGAGCTGAGTCCCAGGTGCTCCAGCTTGGTGGTGAGTGTGGAGGGAATTATGGTATTAAATGCAGAGCTGTAGTCAATGAAGAGCATTTTAACATAATTCCCTTTCCTAGTGTCCAGGTGAGTGAGCGATGTGTGGAGGAGATGTGAGATTGCATAGTCTGTGGAACGGTTCTGGCAGTATGCAAACTGTAGTGGGTCCAGTGTGTCCGGTAGTGAAGAGATGATGAAGTCTCTGACCAGGCACTCAAAGCACTTCATCACTACTTAGGGGAGGGCTACAGGGCGATAGTCATTAAGAGAAGCAGGGTGTGGTTTCTTCGGGACAGGAACAATGATGGACTCTTTGAAGCATGTAGGGATCACCGACTGAGATAAAGAGATGTTGAATATCTGTGTGAACACAGGTGCTAGCTGGTCTGCGCGGGCTCTGAGAATACGACCTGAGATGCCGTCTGGTCCTGCTCCTTTCCTGGTGTTCACTCTCTTGAAGACTCTCCTCACGTCGTGCTCGGTGATGATGAACGCGTTTCCGGTGCTGGCAGTGTCTTCCTGTCTGCAGCCGTTAGCGCCGCTAGCATTAGTGCCGCTAGCATTACCATCGCTAGCGTCTTTCGCTGCAGCCTCAAAGCAAGCATAGAAGGTGTTCAGCTCATCTGCCAGAGTCGCGTCCGCGTTTGTCATACCGGTTGTTGGTGCTTTACAATCCGTAATTGTCCTTAATCCCTGCCACAGGCTGCTAGAGTCACTCTGTTGGAGTTGTGACTCTAGTTTCCGTCCGTAGCGCTGCTTCGCCTCTTTCACCGCTTTCCGCACGTTATATGCTGCAGCCTTGTATGGTTCCATGTCCCCCGACGCAAGTCCTGTGTTGTAGGAGGTGGTGCGAGATCTCAGAGCGTCGCAAATGGTTATTATCCACCCACAGCTTCTGGTTGGAAAACGTTCTGATAGTCTTTTTCTCCACGGTATCATCCGCTAGTTTCCCAATGAATCCCACAACCGCTTCCGTAAACACGCTGATGTCATCGGAGATGTTTCTGAACATGTCCCGGTCTGCGTCATCAAGTGCATCAACGCAGCCACCGTTTAATCGTCCAGCTCACGACCTCCATCTGAACCAGAACTTCCTGTTTCAGCGTTTGTTTGTATTTTGGCATGAGGAAGATGGCGGCGTGGTCGGATTTACCAAATGGTGGACGAGATTGCGCCTTGTAGCCGTCCTTGACCGTTGTATAACAATGATCTAGTGTCCTTTCACCCCTGGTGGGGCAGGTGATATGCTGATAAAAGTTTGGCGGTGCGCGTTTGAGGTTGGCACTATTAAAGTCCCCCGCCCCAATAAGCGCAGCGTCCCGGGGTTGTGTTTGGTGCTGTGTGAGTGCCTCATGCAGCTCGCATAAGGCAGTGTCCGTGTCCGCTTGTGGTGGAATATAAACGGCACTGATGATGACCGATGTGAACTCAAGAGGTAAATAAAAGGACGACACATGATGGACAGTACATGATGGACAGACAACATTCGCGCTGTTGCACCAGCTGTTGTTCACCAGCTGTTGTTCACCATTAAACACACGCCGCCTCCCCTTGACTTCCCCGAGTCCCTCGTCCTGTCCATGCGGTGAACCGAGAAGAACTCGGCCGGCTGGATGGCGTGGCTCGGCACCGCTGAGTTCAGCCATGTCTCGGTGAAGCAGAGGAGATTGCAGTCCAGAATGTCTCTCTGGAACTTTATCCTGGCACTGAGGTCATCGAGTTTGTTCTCCAGTGACTGGACGTTGGCGAGCAGGTGGCTAGGCAGAGGTGTGTGGTGTGTCAACATCAGAGAGGGTAATGAGTGGAAGACTGCTTTCATCACACCCACGGAACATTACGAGAGCCTGGTCATACCATTTGGACTCTGCAATGCACCCTCGGCCTTCCAGCAGTTCATAAATGATGTCCTCCGGGACATGCTGGGCTGATGGGTGTTTGTCTACCTGGACGACATTTTGATTTACTCCCACAACACCGAAGAACATATTCAACATATACATGCCGTTTTAAAGAGATTGCTCGCTCACCAACTGTACTGCAAGCTGGAAAAACGTGCTTTTCACAAGCACTCCACCACGTTCCTGGGTTTTATCATCTCGTCCCAGGGTGTGGCCATGGAACCTCTAGCAGAAGCTAGAGGTTGTACGTCACTCGCCCCTACCCAGGACACTCAAGCAGCTTCAACGGTTTCTCGGGTTTGCGAATTTCTATCGTCGCTTTATCCGGGGCTACAGTACAGTTGCCGCTCCATTAACCACATTGACCAGGCTCCCATCTCATCAGTTTCTACTCACCCCATCTGCCATCGCCGCCTTCAAAGAACTCTGTCACCGATTCACCACCGCTCCCATCCTTCTACACCCGGATGCCAACAAACCCTTCGTTGTGGAGGTGGACGCGTCGGATGTGGGCGCCGGCGCCGTTCTCTCTCAGCGAGGTCCAGACCAGAAACTGCACCCCTACAGTTTCTTCTCCAAAAAATTTGATCCCACTCAGCAGCGATACGGGGTAGGGGCCCGCGAGCTGTTGGGCATAAAGTGGGCTTTGGAGGAATGGCGTCACTGGCGTCAGTGAGCCGGTCATCGTCTGGACCGATCACCAGAACCTAATCACCATCAAGAATCTGAAGCAGCTCAATCCACAAAAGGCACGGTGGGCACTGTTTTACGAACAATATAACTTCCATCTGTCATACCGCCCGGGGTCGAAGAACATCAAGGCAGACGCCCTATCACGTCAACATGAGGATGACCTCCCCCGGGTGGACCCCGTGCCTGTCATTCCCCCATCTCGCATCATCGCACCCCTCCACTGGGATTTGGAAACTAGGGTCCACCAAGCACAGGCTACGGAGACCAAACCGGCAGGCGTGCCGTCTGGACGACTCTACATGCCACAACAGCTAAGGACGGAGGTTCTCTCGTCCACCATCGCCGGGCACCCAGGAACTCGACGAACCCTTACGTTCGTCAGACGGGCCTTCTGGTGGCCCTCCATCTGCAAGGACACCATCGAGTTCGTTTAGGCGTGCCCGGTGTGCGCCAGGGCCAAGGACGCAAACCAACCTGCACCCGGAGAGCTCCAACCACTCCCAGTTCCCTGCCGGCCCTGGACGCACATCACCCTGGATTTCATCACGGGCCTGCCGGCATCAGAAGGAAAGAACACCATCCTAACCATAGTCGATCGGTTCTCCAAAGCCGTGCACCTGGTGGCCCTAACCGGACTCCCATCAGCAAAAAACACAGCCGAGCTGACACTGGAACACGTAGTCCGACTGCATGGGTTCCCAAAGGACATCGTCTCGGACAGGGGGCCCCAGTTCACCGCCCGGTTCTGGAAGGCCTTCTGCTGTCTGATCAATTCCACCTGTAGTCTCTCATCAGGGTACCATCCCCAGACTAATGGTCAGACGGAACCGACCAACCAATAACTGGAGCGCTACCTGAGGTGCTTTGTTTCAGATCGCCAGCGCTCCTGGGCCCGCTACCTCAAATGGGCCGAACTCTCTCACAACCTCCACGTCTCCTCAGCCACCAACCTAAGCCCATTTGAGGTTTGTCATGGTCGTACCATCGGCCCAACAGTTGGTCCGTAGGTGTCGGCGGCTGCGGCACCAGGCCAATCTCGCCATCCAACGCGCCAACATCAGCTACGCCACCCAACATCGCCGTCGACACCCCCCGGGACGTTTGTACCACGTAGGTGACAAGGTATGGCTGTCCACCAGAAACCTTCATCTGCACACCGAATCACGAAAGCTATCACCCAGATTCATCGGACCATACCGCATCACTCTACAAATTAACCCTGTCACCTACCGGCTCCAGCTGCCTGTGGCGCTCCGGATCCACCCTGTATTCCACACATCTCAGCTAAAACCCTTCATCACTTCACCCATGATTCCACCCACCCCCCCTGCTTCTCCCCCCCCGAGTCATTGACGGCGGTCCCGCCTACACCGTGCGACAGATCCTCGATTCGCGCCCTCCGGGCAGAGGTACCCAGTACCTGGTCGATTGGGAGGGCTATGGCCCTGAGGAGCGGTCTTGGGTCCCAGCACGGTTCATCTTCGATCCCGAGCTCATTCGGGACTACCGTCGCAGGGTATCCTGCACCCCAGGACCGTCTGGAGCCGGTCCTGGACAGGGGGGGTACTGTCATGCACACTCGACCCGTGACCGGCACTAGGACCCGGAAATAATGCGGTCACGAACCAGGAAGTATAAAAGGAGTAAACAAACGATAGTACAACGCTCAGTCATTGAGTTCGCCCGATGTCGTTTCGGAATCGTTCACCAAACCGTGAGTACTCACTATCTTGGTATTGCTTTCTGATTGAGTGTGTATTTATAGGACGCGGGTTAGATTGTGTCTTTCCCTTGCTCTCCTTTTATGAGAGTCCTTAGAACAAATAGTGTGATTATCCTGCCTACTCGTGTTCTTCCGCGTTTGGGTTTACCATTCACGCAACAAAGGGCTAACCGCTAAGCTACGTCTTCTGGTCATCTCAGGTTAGTTCGTGACAATACCAGCATATGTTGTGTTTTGGGGCTCGTCAGATTTAGGGTTAGGGTTAGATTGAGATTGAAATTTGTGTCATCCAGCCTCTCCAAAATCAGTCCCTGGCTGCCCACAAATAGGTTGTACCTTTTCTGCTCTGTTAAATTACTATGGCAGAGGAACTTTATAGCCGACATACTGTTTAACAAGATGGAAACAAAATAACCGTTTTACTTGGCCTCATTTGCAGTGGTTTGCTTGGTCTATCTAAAGGCCAGAATGGTATCCAGATGTATTACATTAGTATTCCTTTCCCGACCCACCTTGGTTCTTCTATTACTGGTGGTGGGTTGGCTCTGCTACTGCCAAACTGCTTTAAAGAAAGCAGATTTTATCTCAGCCCTAGCTTCCCACTATGCTTTTGATTTTCTGGCACTAACTGAGACCTGGATATCTCCACTAGCTCTATTCTCTGCATTCTTTTACATGCCATAAGAAACTGGCAGAGGTATTGATACAGGTTTGTTGTCTGTTGCCTGAGAAACTCTATGCTACTACAGTATATCAGCCGAAATGTCATCTGTCCTCATCCTCCTGGACCTCTCAGCAGCATTTGACATGGTAAACCACAAGATTCTCTTGTCTATCCTTGTGAACCTTGCAGTCTCTGGCACAGAGTCTGTGGCTTCCTATCTAGAAGGTTGGTCATATGAGATGACATGGAGGGGATCCACATCGGCTCCACTCAGACTTTCCACTAGTGTCCCACAAGGCTCTGTACTTGGTATTCTTCTCTTCTTCCTCTATACTGTACCTGATCTCTTGATAAGGTTATATCCTCATATGGCTTTCAAAACATTGTGATGCAGATGACCTGCAGGCTGCTTACTGCAGGAGCTTGTTCAGTCAAGTGTTATTTCAATACTGGATTACTGAAACTTACTCTTGACAGGTTTGCCTCTGTGCAGCTTGTTTTTAAGCTTGTTTTTACTCTTGCACACCTCCCCATCTTCTGCATCCTCATGGATTCCTGTAGCTGCCAGCATCAAATTCAAAAGACTGATGCTTGCCTAAAGTGCCAAAAATGGTCTAACTAATGGTCTAACCCACTTACCTTAAAGAACTTATGACACCCGACACTGCACCTTGTTCCCAGATTCCACCATCTCTCAGGGATTGAGGAAGATATTAATCTTGACTGTTTCCTGTTCAAGCACCCAGATGGTGGAATTCACTTCCTCTAGATGTCTGTACTGCCGAGTCATCTGTTTCTTAGGTATACTTGTTTAACATGGTACTTCTATACTTCAACATAGAGAACCAGTTTTAACATAATGAATTTCAAAGCACTTATGTAATTCGCTCTGGGTAAGGGCATTTTTTAAATGCCATAAGTGATGGACTTTATTTTAGTGTACAGTTTTATGATCAATCCACTGCCACACTTTTCAAACACATGACAATGTACAAAATAAACTGTAGAAACCAAATATAAATGTGCATGACAATGTAAATAAACCTAAATCTCTGTCTGCACACACCCAAGGGGAAATGACTCCACTATCTCTTTCACTATTACATGTAAAGCGGTGTACAAACATCTAAATGTGTGTTCTGCAGAAATTGCAACATGTTAAAGTGTCTGTGTACAACATAAAAGATATTGCAGTCCCTACTAATTATTAATACAATGCAAATAATTATTAATTAATCTAAACCATATAAATAATAAATAGAACAAAATGTTGAAGAATGACAAAATATTATTGATATTAGAATTAGATATTAAAGTAGAAAAGTATAAGCAAACTTATACTTAATAATAAGTACGTAAAGAGTAAACTGTGAAAGCATACTTTCTTATTTTCTGTTTAAATGTATCCTATTAGCACACTTGAATAATTTTCCTTTTGGTAAGTGTAGTGGCATACCTTTCATACCACCTTTGCAGCTAGTTCAACAACCAGTCTTTGAAAAAATGCGAATTAGACCGAAACTTCTTTCAAAAGAGTTTACTGAAGAGATGCAAACGAAAATACAAAGGTACAGTACAATAGATTCGATATAACTCGGTCAAAAAACTGTGTTGCTTCCAACCTCTATAGCTGCAATCTGCCCTAAACGTATGACATCATGACGTATTACTGCCGGAAGCCAAAAAATACCAAACACATTTCTTTAAATCGTATGAATTATTAAATTATGCATTTTAGAAAATATAATTACTATGAATTCTTATTACATTCCAATATCAATTTTCACCATGTTTTAACCTTTTTAACTAAATTATCATCACAAATGAATTACACATAACTGGCACTTACAGTAAGGGAATGCCCCTGTGCACAAATTGGGCTCTATGAAGACATGATTGATCAAGGTTGCAGTAGAAAAACTCAAGTGGCCTGCACAGAACCCTAAGTTTAACCTGAATGGATACAGTACCTCCGTGATGACCTGTCATGCCAATTGTGCTCTAGGCCTTCTCACCATGATCAGTGCCTGAACTTTCTAGTACACTTTTGGCCCAAAAGAGTGGATGCTATTATCAAAGCAAAGGGAGACAAAATCTGAAAATTGTATGTTCGGCTACAAAATGTGCATTTCATGGTTAGGTGTTTACAAACTTTGGCCATATATTGTGTATGATCTACAATGTAAAATTGTAACATTACCTACAAAATTTTATGAACTAATAACTTCTAACTCAACCTAACCAATAAAAAAAAGTTACTATGAAAAATTGTTGTATGTAATTTTCACAACATACTAAATAATAAAAAAAATTGGTCCTGTTTTTTTTTTTTTAGGAAGGATCATAAACTGGCCACTGATATTTTGGTGACTTTACTTGATCTTTGACCTGGATTCAGTGATGGGACGGAAACTGGACCTTTCCCAACTGACTGATGATGAGGCAGAACATGTGCTCAAGGTGGTACAGAGAGATATGAAACTGCGCAAGACAGAAGAGGATCGCCTCAGGTAAGTGTGTGTGTTTAAATGCTTCTCTGTCTTGTCTTCTTGTCGTTTACTAGCGGTTGGCATTCACTATGTTGCCTTACTGCCACCTTATGATCTTGAATTAAAAATTTCCATCAGTCATTGCGCCTTACTGAAGTGTAAAAAAAATGGAGAATTAAAATGTATTTAAATTATTTATTATTATTATAGAGGATGACATAATGTCAATATGACACACTCACTTTAAATTTAATTTAATCAATACATTGTTACTAATATATAACATATTACTATACGTTAAATATAAAATATACTATATAGGCTAGTATTCTGTAAAAAAATGCACAATAATAATTTCTCCATACATTTTGTAAATTAATGAAATAATTTATTTACAAGTTATACACGTTTTAATAGTACGTTTTTATAATTGTATCAGTTTTTGTTTTTAAAAATATTCAGAATCAGAATCAGAATCAGAAAGAGTTTTATTGCCAAGTACGCTTGCACGTACAAGGAATTTGTTTTAGTGACGGAGCTTCCAGAACAAAAAATACAAATGACAAGACAAAAACAGCATGACGCAAAAAAAAAAAAAAAAAAAAAAAGAATTTTTTTTTTTTAAATGGTTGACATCAAATGGAGTACGATGTGAGATACTTTTAAATAAGTTACATCAATATCTGAAGTCTGTGGTATTATACAGTATATTGCACAGTGGTGTTGTACACAATATTGCACATATATTTATTGACCGTTTGAATGATGTTTATCTGTTAAGGAGGTAGATTGCCTGGGGGAAAAAACTGTTCTTATGCCTGACTGTCCTGGTGTTCGGTGCTCTGTAGCGTCGACCCGATGGCAAAAGTTCAAAAAGAAGGTGGCTTGGGTGTGAGGGGTCCAAAGTGATATTCCGTGCCCTTTTCTTCACTCTGGATATATACAGATATATACAGATATATACAATATTCAATATTAAATGTCCGGATTGTGAAATTTCCACAGCAGCAGCAATAGGTATTTGAGGTGCTTACGTTGCCACAGAGGTAGCGCACAGAGGACGTGACGTCTGCACTGGTGACATTGCAGGGTGTTCCAAATGGTCAAATTTTGCAGAGGGAGGTTTCCTTAACTGACATTCCCCGCACATTGAGCGGGGAGTAGGGAGCACCCTGTGAAGTACACTTTGGTGAACTTCAGTGAAACTCAAGTGAACCAAAAACTGTGAAACACCAGACAGTGAGAAACAACTGCAAAATAAAAGAAAAAAAAGAGTGCAAACAAACACAAAGGTTAAGTGGGTTCCACTGATGATAACACATGTCTTGGGGGCTGTGTAGGGACTTGGCGTGGGCTGTGGGTTAGCACTTGAGTCAACCCATGTAAAGCTGCTGGGCCAGACAACATCCCAGGCAGGGTGCTCAGAGAATGTGCAGAACAACTGACAGATGTTCTCACTGACATCTTCAACATCTCTCTGAGCAGCGCCGTTGTTCCCACATGCTTCAAGGCCACCACCATCGTACCTATGCCCAAGAAGTCTTCTGTGTCCTGTCTCAATGACTACTGTCCTGTTGCACTTACACCCACCATCATGAAGTGCTACTTTTGTAAGCCACAGTATATATATACAGTATATATATACAGTATATATATATATATATATATATATATATATATATACTCAGCAAAAAAATAAACATCCTCTGACTTTCAACTGTTTTTACTTTCAGTAAACTTAATGTGTAAATATTTGTATGAACACTAAAAGAGTCAACATCATAAGACATGAACTAAAAATGTTTCACAATGTGTCCCTGAATGAAGGGAGGCTCAAAATCAAAAGTACCAGTCAGTATCTGGTGTGGCCACCAGCTGCTTGAAGTACTGCAGTGCATCTCCTCCTCATGGACTGGACCAGATTTGTCAGTTCTTGCTGTGAGATGGAGGGATTGTGTGTTCCTGGTGTGACTCGGGCAGTTGTTGTGGCCATCCTGTACCTGTCACGCAGGTGTGATATTCAGATGTACCCATCCTGTGCAGGTGTTGTTACACGTGGTCTTCTACTGCGAAGATGATCAGCTGTCCTTCCTGTCTCCCTGTAGCGCTGTCTTACGCATCTCACAGTGTGGACATGGCAATTTATTGCCCTAGCCACATCAGCAGTCCTCATGCCTCCCTGCAGCATGCCTAATGCACGTTCACGCAGATGAGCAGGGACCCTGGGCATCTTTCTTTGGGTGTTTTTCACAATCGGTAGACAAGTCTCTTTAGTGTCCTGCGTTTTTAGAACTGTGACCTTAAATGCCTACTTTCTGTAAGCTGTTAAAGTCTTAACGACCATTCCACAGGTGCATGTTAATTAATTGATTATGGTTAATTGAACATGTATGGAAAACATTATTTAAACCCTTTACAATGAAGATCTGTTATTTGGATTTTTACAACATTATTGTTGAAATACACAGTCCTGAAAAAGGGGCGTTTCCTTTTTTGCTGAGTATACAGTATATATATATATATATATATATATATATATATATATATATATATATATATATATAGACCATTTTGCTATACTAGACATTCTCGTAATCCGGTGACGTAGGGAGAGAAAAAAAAATTGCCGCTACTGGGTTCACTCTTTTTATTTTGTCCATTTCCCGCATTTCCCTATGTACAGCGTGTAGAATCATGGGATATATCCGGTCCTCCGAAGTTTAAAATGAATGTGAAGAAAACGCATTAGAAGTGTTTTCCTTGCGTTCGTTGGGATTTGAACGCCAAGAAAAAGCTGCATACAACATTTTTTTTGACACTGTATAAACGCGCAGCCGGACAAACGCACGTCACCAAAGCCCGTGTGAACACTCTCCTATGTGTAGAAAACCCTCGGTGCTTCATCCGCGCTCACTGGGACGCTACGAACGGCAGAAAACCAATCGATTTTAATGCCTGAAAAGAGGCGTTTAATGTAAATTGCTCCCATATCTGGGAGGACTTGGGGCGCGCGCTTTTTCCTGCAAACGCTTCTGTAACCTCCATGTGTGTCCTTGTGTATTTGTGCATCTTGTGGTCACGCTCCTCAGTAACGCGAGCAGCCCAACTAATCGATTACGGCATTCATCGACAACGAATTTCATTATCGATAATTATTGATTATCGACAAACCCAGGTTGAGAATGTGCTGATGGAGCTCACCTACTGTAGTTCATCAGCATATGATCTCAGCATTATTGGGCAGACCTTTTATGCAAAGCTGTTTTGCTGGGGCGGAGCTCCCTCAGTCCTTTTTTTAACATGATTAGCAGTAATAGTTGCTACATGGTACATGATGTGGGGAATAAAGACTGCGGTTGAGGAGAACAGGTAGTAGTAATGGCTGGGGCAAGGCAGTCAAACATGCTGTAGAACCAGTGTAACTTATTTGCCCCTTACAACATCACCATCTATTACATTATTGTCCCTTTTCTTATAGCCTGTGAGGGATTTCTTACTATCCCAGACCTTCCTCCTGCAGTTTCTTCTCCACTTTTCTTCTGTATGAAGAAAACTTAGATTGACTTAGATTGACTTTTATGTTCTCATTGTATCCGCCTAAGCTTGGTCACCATCCGTAAAGGCATTCTTTTTTAGATTAAGGAGGTTCTTGACTTACTGGCAATCCAAGACTTGTTGTTTGGGAAACAGCACACAGTTTTAACAGGAACAATGTTCACACAGAAATTGAATTGGTCAGTCATGCACAGTGGAGCAGACATGACAAAATGACCTCTAAAGTCCCCCACAGTTGGGTGAATACTACGGAGCCCTGGAAGTCACCTAGAGGAGGAAAAAAAATAAAAAATCTGTGGCAACAATTTTGTAATTCGTGCCCTCAGTTTAATAATCCGTTCCCACGACTTCTTAAGCTGTTCCCTCAGTTTAACTATCCGTGCGCTCAGATTTTGTAATCCGTACCCACAAATTCATAATTCTGTGCGCACGCTTTCATAATCTGTTCCCACAGGTTTGCACACAGACTCCTTTTAGAAGAACAGGAAGCTCCCCGCTGTTAATGAATCTTATTATATATTGTTTTATTGTGGATTATTAAGTGAAATACATCAAACTCTCTTAACTGCATGCTTACAATGATATCAACTGTAGCAGCTTTGAGGTAGAATACTGTGATTTAAAATAATTTGCATTAAAATCTTGTGATAATTTGTGATAATCAGCATGTTACTATTATTATTATTATTATTATTATTATTAACATTTAATAAACCTGGCATTGTGTTTTGTGACTAACTTTTGACTAATTGCTTTCCTTCTCTTTTGTAAGACTTTTGGATAAAAGCTTATTCTAAATGCATAGCCTAAATATAACAATAAAAATACTAGCAGTAATAGTAGTAGTAATTATTATTATTATTATTATTATTATTATTATTATTGTTATTATTATTATTATAACTATAAAAGAGTACATTTATTATAAAATAATTAATAAATGCTTTATTCATAAATAACCTATTATAGTTTTGGAAATGTGCTTTCCCCCCAAAAAAAACGATTTTAAAAGATAAACGTAAATAAGACCATTCAGCATATTACGGTTTCTATACGTCATACGGATTGCTGCTCAATGACAGTCTCTGTCTACCCCGTCTACCCTAAATATTACTACTACTACTACTACTAATAATAATTGTAATGTGCTGATTATCACTAGATTTTAATGCACATCATTCTTATTAAATCATAGTATTCTACCTCAAAGCTGCTACAGTTGATATCTAGATAATCATTGTAAGCATGCAGTTAAGAGAATTTGATGTATTACACTTAACAATCCACAATAAAACAATATATAATAAGATTCATTAACAGCGGGGTGCTTCCTGTTCTTCTAAAAGGAGTCTGTGTGCAAACCTGGGGGAACGGATTGCTAAAACGTGTGCAAAATCTGAGCGCACGGATAGTTAAACTGAGGGAACAGCTTAAGAAGTCGTGGGAACGGATTATTAAACTGAGGGCACGAATTACAAAACTTGCCACAGATTTTTTTTTTCTCCTCTAGGTGACTTCCAGGGCTCCGTAGAATACAGTGAAGTGTCCTGTAGGATGTTTCCACGGTCCAGAGCAAATACAGTAAAGTGCCATCTAAGGTTCCACCACAGGAAAGCAAGCACAAGGATTGGCAGCACTTATTTTTTGTAACTGTCCTCATATTGTAACTTTGCTAGTGCTGGGAGAAAATCTAAACTGTCACCCTTATGCTTAAAGGAATTATTTTCACTATATTGCCAAAAGTATTCACTCGCTTGCCTTCACATGCATATGAACTTGAGCAACATCCAATTCTTAATCCGTAGGGTTTAATATGATGTTGGGCCACCATTTGCAGTTCTTACAACTTCAACTCTTCTGTGAAGGCTTTCCACAAGGTTTAGGAGTGTGTTTATGGGAATTTTTGACCATTCGTCCAGAAGCGCATTTATGAGGTCAGACAGTGATGTTGGACGAGAAGGCCTGCCCTAATTCATTCCTAAGGTGTTCTATCAGGTTGAGGCCAGTCAAGTTTTTTCACACTAAACTCATTCATCCATGTCTTTATGAACCTTGCTTTGTGCTTTGGTATGCTTGTTGGAACAGGAAGGGTTCATCCCCAATATAGTGTATATCAGTGTAATGAATCTATATAACATACGAGATTCACTTATATACATGTATAATTTCTTTCAGTAAAACTTTTATTAATTCAAATTCAAATTCAAATTTTATTTGTCACATACACAGTCATACACAGTACGAAATGCAGTGAAATGCTTATACGACCGCCAGTGACCTTAAAAATAAAATAAATAAAACTTATACGTAAGGAATAAATATGAATAAAAAGCGATACTAAAGAAAATAAACTTAACTAGTAAGATAAACTGTACAAGTAAGGGCATGATAAAAATATTACAAAATATAGAAATATATATATTTTTTATTTTGTATATATATAAAATTTGAAAGTGGCAGTGGTTGTGCAAATATGCATAAAAAGTGACTTATTAAAGTGTCTTGTGCAATGGTCCAGATATATAAATATGTAGTGCAAGTGTGTATGAATGTGTCCATGATTGTCCAGTCAATGTTTAAAAGATGTTATTAGTCCTGTGTGGTGGTGTGATTGAGAGACCTTATCGCCTGTGGGAAGAAGCTCCTCCTCAGTCTCTCTGTGTTGGCCTTCAGGGAGCGGAATCGCTTCCCAGACCGCAACAGAGTGAACAGTCCATTGTTGGGATGGCTGACGTCCTTCACGATCTTCCTGGCCTTGGACCAGCACCGCTTGCTGTAGATCGAGTGCAGGTCAGGGAGCTCGGTGCGGATGATGCGCTCAGCTGATCGCACCACCCTCTTTAGAGCTCGTCTGTCCTGCATGGTGCTGTTCCCGAACCAGGTCGTGATGTTTCCCATCAGGATGCTCTCTATGGTGCAGGAGTAGAAATTCCTGAGCACCTTGGAGGGCAGTCTGAAGTCTCTCAAGCGTCTGAGGTGGTAGAGACGCTGCCGGGCCTTTTTCACCACGGTGTTGATGTGACAGGACCATGACAGGTCCTGCGTGATGTGAACACAGAGGTATCTGAAGCTGTCCACTCTCTCCACTGGGCTCCTATTGATGATGGGGGTCTGGTAGTTCCTCTCCTGCTTTGTACTGAAGTCCACTATCAGCTCCTTTGTCTTGCTGACGTTCAGGAGGAGATTGTTTCTCTGGCACCAGCTCTCCAGATGTCCAACCTCCTCCAGGTAGGCCGTCTCATCGTTGTTCGTGATCAGGCCCACCACGACAGTGTCGTCAGCAAACTTGATGATGGTGCTAGAGTTGGTAGTGGCCACCTAGTCGTAGGTGTACAACGAGTACAGCGGGGGACTCAGAACACAACCTTGGGGGGCTCCAGTGCTGAGAGTGAGGGAGGCTGAGACATGTCCGCCCATCCTTACTGCCTGTGGTCTGCCAGTTACAAAATTGGAGATCCACCGACATATAGATGAGCTGAATCCCAGGTGCTCCAGCTTGTTAGTGAGTGTGGAGGGAATTCAAATTCAAATTCAAATTTTATTGGTCACATACACAATCATACACAGTATAATATGCAGTGAAATGCTTTATACGACCGACAGTGACCTTAAAAAAAGAAAATAAAAGCTTGTACGTAAAATAAATAATCAATAAAAAGGAAATACTAAAGAAATAATTTTAACTAGTAAAATTAACTGTGCATAAGGGCATAATAAAATATTGCAAAATATAGGATTAAAGTGTCAGTGGTTGTGCAAATATGCATGAAGGTGACATGTGCAGTTGTCCAGATGTATGAGTATTTAGTGCAAGTGTGTATGAATGTGTCCATGATTGTCCAGTCAGTGTTGTGAGCTTAAAAGATGTTATTAGTCCTGTGTGGAGGTGTGATTGTGTGATTGAGAGACCTTATCGCCTGCGGGAAGAAGCTCCTCCTCAGTCTCTCTGTGTTGGCCTTTAGGGAGCGGAATCTCTTCCCAGACCGCAACAAAGAGAACAGTCCATTACTGGGGTGACTGATCTTCCTGGCCTTAGTCCAGCACCGCTTGCTGTAGATGGAGTGTAGGTCAGGGAGCTCAGTGCGGATGATGCGCTCGGCTGATCGCACCACCCTCTGTAGAGCTCGTCTGTCCTGCATGGTGCTGTTCCCGAACCAGGTCGTGATGTTTCCCGTCAGGATGCTCTCTATGGTGCAGGAGTAGAAGTTCCTGAGCACCTTGGAGGGCAGTCTAAAGTCTCTCAAGCGTCTGAGGTGGTAGAGACGCTGCCGGGCTTTTTTCACCACGGTGCTGATGTGACAGGACCATGACAGGTCCTGCGTGATGTGAACACCGAGGTATCTGAAGCTGTCCACTCTCTCCACTTGGCTCCTGTTGATGACGGGGGTCTGGTAGTTCCTCTCCTGCTTTGTACTAAAGTCCACTATCAGCTCCTTTGTCTTACTGACGTTCAGGAGGAGATTGTTCCTCTGGCACCAGTTCTCCAGATTTCCAATCTCCTCTAGGTAGTCCGACTCATCATTGTTGGTGATCAGTCCGACCACGACGGTGTCGTCAGCAAACTTGATGATGGAGGTGGAGTTGGTAGTGGCCACGCAGTCATGGGTATACAAAGAGTACAGCAGGGGGCTCAGAACACAACCCTGGGGGGCTCCAGTGCTGAGAGTGAGTGTGGCTGAGACATGTCCGCCCATCCTTACTGCCTGTGGTCTGAGATCCACTGACATATAGATGAGCTCAGTCCCAGGTGCTCCAGCTTGGTGGTGAGTGTGGAGGGAATTATTGTGTTAAAAGCAGAGCTGTAGTCGATGAAGAGCATTTTAACATAATTCCCTTTCCTAGTGTCCAGGTGAGTGAGTGATGTGTGGAGGAGATGAGAGATTGCATCGTCTGTGGAGCGGTTCTGACGATATGCAAACTGTAGTGGGTCCAGTGTGTCGGGTAGTGAAGAAATGATGAAGTCTCTGATAAGGCGTTCAAAGCACTTCATCACTACTGAGGTGAGGGCTACAGGGCGATAGTCATTGAGAGAAGCAGGATGTGGTTTCTTTGGAACAGGAACAATAATGGACTCTTTGAAGCATGTGGGGATCACCGACTGAGATAAAGAGATGTTGAATATCTCAGTGAACACAGGTGCTAGCTGGTCTGCGCAGGCTCTGAGGATACGACCTGAGATGCCGTCTGGTCCTGCTGCTTTCCTGGTGTTCACTCTCTTGAAGGCTCTCCTCACGTCGTGCTCGGAGATGATGAGCGCGTTCCCGGTGCTGGCTGTGTCTTCCTGTCTGCGGCCGTTAGCGCCGCTAGCATTAGCGCCGTTAGCATTAGCATCGCTAGCATCTTTAGCTGCAGCCTCGAAGCGAGCATAGAAAGTGTTGAGCTCGTTCGCCAGAGTCGCGTCCGCGTTCGTCAGACCGGTTGTTGGTGCTTTATACTGTAATCTGTAATTGTCCTTAATCCCTGCCACAGGCTCCTAGAGTCACTTTGGTGAAGCTGTGACTCTAGTTTTCTCCCGTAGCGCTGCTTCGCCTCTTTCACCGCCTTCCGCATGTTATATGACGCAGCCTTGTATGGTTCCATGTCCTCTGACGCAAGTCCCATGTTGTAGGCAGCGGTGCCAGATCTCAGAGCGTCGCGGATGGTTTTATCCACCCACGGCTTCTGGTTGGGAAACATTCTGATTGTCTTTGTCTCCACTGTATCATCCGCTAGCTTCCCAATGAAGCCCACAATAAACATAAACATACTGACGTCATCGGAGCTGTTTCTGAACATGTCCCAGTCTGCGTCATCGAGTGTGTCCTGTAACGCGGCCACCGGTTGGTCAGTCCAGCGCGCGACCTCCCTCTGAACCGGATCTTCCTGTTTAAAATAGCATGCATATTTATCGATCGATGTTGCAATCGATTTTGTCATCAAAGCTTTGCAGATGTATAGGCTTTTTTTTAATCGTTATAACTTGACCCTGAAGTTTAGGACAATAAAACAGGAACGTTCTTTCTGGTAAATCAACAACTGCATATGTAGTTTATTTACAGTAATTCATAAAAAAAATTATATACCTTGTACAATGTAAACACGAGAAAGATTACAAAGTGAAAAAAAAACAGTGTCTGCTTTATAAACAGCTTAGTATACTTTGTGTAGATGCGGTCATATTATTTCACCAGTTTTGATGCGTAGCTCTGGTTTAAAGTTTCACTCACACGACAGAAGTCCAATCTCTTTGTCTCTTGTAGTTTATTTTGTCAGCATCAAAGAATCAACACTTCATACAGTCGTCTTGAGTAAATCCACTGTGATTACAGACACCAATTGCTGCATCTGGCAAATCTCTGACTTTTACAACAACCTATTTGCTATAAATTACAGTCTTAGCTTACGTATATAACAACACTCTTGTTGTATATATCTACTTACAGGAGCTTACGGTTACAACAACCTGGTTGTTGTATCTTACATTCCCAGCGTACGATCAAAAGCATGTGTTTCCGTAGCCTTCCGCATCTAAACTGAACTTTCTATCATATGACCGTCATACAAATGCATGTAATAATGGAATGACATCACAGACCAACTTACAATTGTCAAAAATGGATGCATGACTAAGAAATTTAAAGCTTATGGCTTATGTAACAAACTTAATGTTTAATGCTTTACTAATGAATAGAACAAGGTAGAATAAATAAAATAACAACAAATAAAATAAAATAAACACAACAACAAATTCATAACAAGTACGATATGGCTCTTACACTTTGCGTCGAGATGCTGAAATCCCTTGCATGTTGCCCCTCCGCCTTGCGTTTTTGTGCTTCCATTTCAAGTGGAGAGATACAGATCTGGCCTTTAAAAATGCACATTTTCAGAAAAGGGATCCTGTGACTTCCCGCGGGTGCGTGCGGGAAGCTGTGAAAATGCCCTTCATTAACTGTAGGGGGCAGTCGTGTTTCAGTTTGAAGTATTGTGTGTCTACTGAAGCTGAAAAATGTGTTGTCTCTTAGGCGCCCATTGACAGCAAGCGACAGAGCTCTTAAACATGTCAAGCTCAAACTGATATGTATTTATTCTTCATTTTCTTCTCTCCTTCAATGATGGTACTTCTTTGACTGTATGTTGTTGTTGGTCTTTCGGCTGCTCCCGACAAGGGGTCGCCACAGCGGAGTATCCAGACTGTATAATTATTATTAGTAGTAGTAGTTCTCTGAATTTATTATTGTTATTATTATTATTATTATTGTAACGAACCCGCGCGTGTGTGCAAAAGGCTACAAAGATTTATGCGCTTTAAATATACACGGGCACTGGTGGCTCAGTGGTAGGTAATTCGCCTTCCATGCGGAAGGCCCGGCTTCGATTCCCAGCCAGTGCCCAAAATCTTGTATAATGTTTATTTTGTGGCACATTTATACAAGAAAAAAAAAACATTAATTAGAACAAATAAAATATAAGGGACAAAGAACTATAGATTTGAGAGTCCAAAGAAAGGTTAAAATACATGAGAGGATTGAAATTAAGTATAAACTGTGAAAAGATGTAGCAAGAGACACTTCAATAAAAAATAATATCATAATAATCTAGACGTATATTCTTCTTCTTATTAAATTGAATTAATTTAAGAGAGTTTAAAATTCAGGTCATTTCTAGAAGGAAAAGATGGAAGTACAATTGTTCCTTTTTAATTCTCTGTTTATGTATGAAGTATTTTGCATGTAAAATAAAATAAACAACAACAAATTCAAGTGGTTTATTTTCCGCATTCTCATAATAAAAGATTAATAGTAAAGGAGTGAGATACATTAAGGTGGTTTAAGAGGTGGTCTTTAAAAAGATTTAGGAATTTTTCTCACACTCAACAAACAAATGAATCAGAGATTCATTTAACGTATCACAAAACGATAATGTTTATTTTGTGGCACATTTATACAAGACCTCAGGGCCAGGATAAAGTTCCAGAGAGACATTCGAGACTGCAACCTTCTCTGCTTCACCGAGACATGGCTGAACCCAGCGGTACCGGACCACGCCATACAGCCGGCCGAGTTCTTCTCGGTTCACCGCATGGACAGGACGAGGGACTCGGGGAAGTCAAGGGGAGGCGGCGTGTGCTTAATGGTGAACAACAGCTGGTGCAACAGCGCGAGCGTTGTTCCTCTTACATGCTCCTGCACACCAAACCTGGAACTACTGTCCATCATGTGTCGTCCATTTTATTTACCCCGGGAGTTCACATCGGTCATAATCAGCGCCGTTTACATACCTCCACAAGCAGACACTGAAACTGCCTTATGCGAGCTGCATGAGGCACTCACACAGGACCAGACACAACACCGGGACGCTGCGCTCATTGTGGCGGGGGATTTTAATAGTGCCAACCTCAAACGCGCAGCGCCGAACTTTTATCAGCACATCACCTGCCCCACCATGGGCGAAAGGACACTGGACCACTGTTATACCACGGTCAAAGACGGTTACAAGGCACAATCTTGTCCAGCGTTTGGTAAATCCGACCACGCCGCCATCTTCCTCATGCCAAAATATAAACAAAGGCTGAAACAGGAAGTGCCGGCTCAGAGGGAGGTCGCGCGCTGGACTGACCAATCGGTGGCCGCGTTACAGGACGCACTCGATGACGCAGACTGGGACATGTTCAGAAACAGCTCCGATGATGACGTCAGCGTGTTTACGGAAGCGGTTGTGGGATTTATTGAGAAGCTGGCAGACGATACGGTAGAGAAAAAGACTATCAGAACGTTTCCCAACCAGAAGCCGTGGGTGGATAAAACCATCCGCGACACTCTGAGATCTCGCACAGCTGCCTACAACACGGGACTTGCGTCGGGGGACATGGAACCGTACAAGGCTGCGTCATATAACGTCCGGAAGGCGGTGAAAGAGGCGAAGCAGCGCTATGGGAGAAAACTAGAGTCACAGCTTCAACAGAGTGACTCTAGGAGCCTGTGGCAGGGACTGAGAACAATAACGGATTGTAAAGCACCAACATCTGGTATGACGAACGCGGACGCGACTCTGGCAGACGAGCTCAACACATTCTATGCTCGCTTCGATGCTGCAGCTAAAGACGCTAGCAATGCTAATGCTAACGGCGCTATTGCTAACGGGGCTAATGCTAGCGGCGCTAATGCTAACGGCGCTAACGGCTGCAGACAGGAAGACACTGCCAGCACCGGGAACGCGCTCATCATCTCCGAGCACGACGTGAGGAGAGCCTTCAAGAGAGTGAACACCAGGAA
Organism: Channallabes apus; assembly: GCA_030522415.1. NCBI lineage: Eukaryota > Metazoa > Chordata > Actinopteri > Siluriformes > Clariidae > Channallabes > Channallabes apus. The sequence goes on along the minus strand of CM060115.1, from coordinate 40,590,845 downwards.
AGCAGCAGGACCAGACGGCATCTCAGGTCGTATTCTCAGAGCCTGCGCAGACCAGCTAGCACCTGCGTTCACTGAGATATTCAACATCTCTTTATCTCAGTCGGTGATCCCCACATGCTTCAAAGAGTCCATCATTGTTCCTGTTCCAAAGAAACCACATCCTGCTTCCCTCAATGACTATCGCCCTGTAGCCCTCACCTCAGTAGTGATGAAGTGTTTTGAACGCCTGGTCACAGACTTCATCATCTCTTCACTACCGGACACACTCGACCCACTACAGTTCGCTTATCGTCCGAACCGTTCCACAGACGATGCAATCTCAAATCTCCTCCACACATCTCTCACCCACCTGGACACTAAGAGGGGAAATTATGTGAAAATGCTCTTTCATCGACTACAGCTCTGCATTTAATACCATAATTCCCTCCACACTCACCACCAAGCTGGAGCACCTGGGACTCAGCTCACCCATGTGTCAGTGGATCTCCAACTTCCTAACTGGCAGACCACAGGCAGTATAGATGGGCGGTCATGTCTCAGCCTCCCTCACACTCAGCACTGGAGCGCCCCAGGGTTGTGTTCTGAGCCCCCTGCTGTACTCTTTATACACCTACGACTGCCTGGCCACTACCAACTCCACCGCCGTCATCAAGTTTGCTGACGACACTGTCGTGGTGGGCCTGATCACGAACAACGATGAGTCGGCCTACCTGGAGGAGATTGGGAATCTGGAGAACTGGTGCCAGAGGAACAATCTCCTCCTGAACGTCAGTAAGACAAAGGAGCTGATAGTGGACTTTTGTACAAAGCAGGAGAGGAACTACCAGACCCCCGTCATCAACAAGAGCCCAGTGGAGAGAGTGGACAGCTTCAGATACCTCTGTGTTCACATCACGCAGGACCTGTCATGGTCCTGTCACATCAACACCGTGGTGAAAAAGGCCCGGCAGCGTCTGTACCACCTCAGACGTTTGAGAGACTTCAGACTGCCCTCCAAGGTGCTCAGGAATTTCTACTCCTGCACCATAGAGAGCATCCTGACGGGAAACATCTCGACCTGGTTTGGAAACAGCACCATGCAGGACAGACGAGCTCTACAGAGGGTGGTGCGTTCAGCTGAGCGCATCATCCGCACCAAGCTCCCTGACCTGCACTCAATCTACACCAAGCGGTGCTGGACCAAGGCCAGGAAGATCGTGAAGGACCTCAGCCATCCCAACAATGGACTGTTCTCTCTGTTGTGGTCAGGAAACCCAGATAGCAAGGTGACATTGATTCAATGTTGAAATTTCATCAGAATCATCATTTTGGTTGAGGTTGATTTTTCAATGCTAAATAATGTTGAATCAATGTTGATAATTCAATGCTTTTCAGTGTTGAAAAGACAAACATTGAATCAATGTTGATTTTTGGTTGTGGAACCCATCCTCATTCAACAATGTAAGGCAAATTAAATTAACTAAGTGCATTTCTATAAAATGTGTATGCATGTGTGTATGTGTTTAAAACAGGTTAAAACATTGACTACAAGAGATTTGCCATGGTGCTTAAAAAATAATAATAATAATAATAATTATATATATATATATATATATATATATATATATATATATATATATTTATTTATTGAGGAAAAAAAACAATTTGACGGTAAGTTTTGTGTATTTACCTTGCTGTCTAGTTTACTCACTTGAGAGCTTAATTCCTGTTTGCCGTTCAAAAGTACTCAATTTTCGGCTCGCATTTAACATCGGAGGGTGTTTTTACACTGTCGCCACGTCATTATAATACACTCTACAGGCATGAGAATTCAATATGTTGTAGTCTGGAAGTTCCTGCCACTCACGGTGAAAGAATTTTGGCGATGCGACCTACGGTATTCTGTTGGGAAGCATTTGTTTGAGACCTTAGTTCCTGTTTCCCGTTGTCTGTGTCTGACCCAGAGCAGTGTGCGTGCCCCACATGGAAAGAACCTATATGAGGATATATGCGCATATATGAAACCTATATGCAGTATATATGCGCATATAACCGCACCTATATGGGGCCAGGGGTAGCTCAGTGGTTAAGGCATTGGACTAAGGTTCAAACCCCACAACCACCAAGTTGCCACTGTTGGGCCCTTGAGCAAGGCCCTTAACCCTCAACTGCTCAGATGTATAATGAGATAAAAATGTAAGTCGCTCTGGATAAGAGCGTCTGCCAAATGTAAATCTAAATGTAAATGTAAATATGAGGATATATGCGCATATACATGTCATACATGATGCCTAGCTCATATTTTCTATTATCAAGGCAATAACTAAGAACTAACAAAAAAAATGCAAAAAACTAATCCTAATTGGCCACATGCAGTATATGAGGATATATGCACATATATGAAACCTCAGTCTCCGTGAAAATCTTTTTGAAACACGTCACTAAAATTAACTGAAATTAGAAATATATCTATATAAAGCTTAAAGTGTCTACTTTTAAATGATGCAAGTCACATTGAAAACAAGTATTCTCAGTTTATGTAATCCGTATGAAACCAAGGAGAGGCACAGAATTTTTGTCACACTTATATGCTAATGACCCGAGGCAGGACACGCCCATGCGCCAATCACACGGAAATCAGTCCGGGTAATTTACATACTAGACCACGCCCCCGGACACCGGCATGAAAAAACGAACACAGAGAGACAGGCTTGAAAATACTCCGATTCAGTGAGTTTTCAGCACGTTTTGGAAGATGGCACGCGCTTACACATCCGAGGAAACTCTTCAGAATGTTCTGGAAAGTTTACATTTACCTCAGAAGAAGACTGTGTGACTCCGACGACGAACGGGAGCATTTTGAACAGAGAATAGACCCATGCTACACTGGGTAAGTTATTAAGTCTTATATAACTCTTATTCTGATAATATTAAACTAATATTAGTAAATATTTTCCTCACTACAGCTAGCTCTTGTCAGCTTGTGTGACACATTGGCTTTCAATGCCATTTATATAGTTTAGGTAAATCATGCTAAATGCTGCCTCATGTAGCACAAACATGATATTTCCCGGTGGCTAAGCTAATGCCTTATGGAGTTTACAGATGTTTATATTCACCTTGTTTTGGATAGCTTTAGATTATGGTTGATAATGTGTATTTGGCTCCATTTTGGTTAGCTTATAACACTGCTATCGGTAATGTTATTTAGCACAAACAAGCAAGTTGCAGGTGGCTAAAATACTGCCTTATGTAGCTAAGTGATGCTTATGAATATTTCTTTGGTGTAAATGTATATAATCCCTTTTGTTTAGCGTGTATTTACAAATACCTGATAAGATGTAATTGTTTAGAATGTGTTCAATATGTGTGTAATGTCCAGTGGATGGTGTTTTTTAAAACTCAAATTTAATTATGGCTGCAGTGTGTAGTATTATCTATCACCATCATTGATGCTGTCATGTGACCTACAGAAGTGAGGTGTATATTTTTCATGTTGAAGTGTGGATACATTTTTGGTCATCTCTGTATATATTGTGCATCCATATTAATTGCACATCCATTTACTCTGAACAGTATAGGTTAACATTTTTTTATTTATTTGTTTTTAGGAATGTGTCTGCATCACCCTTGCCTTCACCAGCCCCTCACATCAGGACACGCAAGCTCCGTTCAAATGGACCTCTTGTATTTGTGAAGTGGATGGACACACGAGAAGTATCTACCTGTTCTACCATCCATTCTGCTTTACAGTAGACGCGGTGAAGATGAGGGTGAAATTACAAGGTACATGGACTACAAAGACATTTCCATGTCCTGTGACTGCGTACAACCAGCACATGGGGAGTTGATCACTCTGATCAGCTATTACAATACTATACTACACAGCACAAAACAATGAAGCCGTACAGAAATATTTCTCTACACTGCTTGGACATTGCTCCCACCAATGCTTACCCTGCATGTATGTTTTGTACAGTTTTTTTTTATCTTGCACTGTTTTACTCTGAGTGTCCGTCTTTTTTCAGTTTTTATTTTGTACTGTTCCTGTTGCAGTTTTACCCTGCATGTAAACAAATGTCCAGAATGTCCAGATTATCATTAATCTGCATTTATACATAAAATCCTATTAACTATTGGGAAGCTAAACATAAGAATCAGTATGAAACATGAAAAGTTTCTAAAAGTTGCCAATAAATTAATATTGTGATGTGAAATAATTTTTCAGATTGAAGTTATAAAGGGCTCTGGGGTGTTTTGCCAGGCAGAAGCGTGGAGAGCAGCCTGCCTTGCCACCTCTGCTACTGCCATGGTATGGAATCTGCTGCTGGGCTCCTTCGACTTGGAGACTTGACCAAATTAAAAAGGTAGCCATTATTGGTGAGTAAATGCATAATGCGTTGAGAAGGGAAAACAAAACATTTAAGACTTTATAAGTTCACCACTTTAACCATAGCCTACTTGTATCAATGTTTATTAGCCATCAATGGAGACTGCATAAGGTAGAGCACCCATTACTGTTACTGTATCTGCTTGGGACCTATAATACTAATTCATCACTTGCTCACTTCTTAATCCTACCTTTCCTCTTCTAAAGCCACATTATATTGCGCTGTAAGGTGTGTAGTCCTCTATTTTGTAGAACATATAGTGTTGCAAATAACCTCGTGGCACTAATTGTTGTTGTCTGAAGTTTTAATAAATAATTATAATGCTGTCAAAAATAATGTCATAAATAGATTTTCTTTATCAATTAACTTCTATTAATTAAATAAAATTTTTAATTTAAATTTTTAAAGTTTAATGGAATGGCTGTGTGAAAGATGCTGAAGCTGACGTGCCACTGGTCTTTTATATAAATGTTGTTCGGAAGCCTGTGTAATGATGTAGTTTCGACATCTATCGACTGAACAGCGTTTTTTCGACTTGTTTTCATGTTATTGTTGTTCAGCAATGGCATGGACGTGATGTTTTGGCAAAAGAAGGGTGGGATGGTGGTTGATGGTGACTGAAAGCGGTGACTGAGTAGATTGGACGTCACAGCAGCTCGTGAAAAGGCAGAGCTACTTTATGCAAGCTGTGTGCATTCTACTGTGGATTGACTGTTTTGAAACTTATATGGTAGTTACATAGCCCCTAGACCTCAGTTACCATGAAAAAAGCCATGAAATTTCAGTTTTGACCATATGGGATCTTAAACAAGGACATCATCTTTTTTTAATTATTGTTTGTTCGGGGAGGAATTATAGACCACAATGTCAGCATGATCTTGCGTTGTTTCCTTATCACTTCTTGTGTGCGTTTGGCTGTAGCTTGCACACCAGACAGAGTTGTTGGCGATTCATCCTATTGTAAAGTCATGCAGTGTGTAATCTCCTGTCGCCAATTCATTGTGCAGTGTGAACACAGCAGCAACTAAATGCTACCACAGATAGTACAGTGTGAAAACAATGGTGATCCGATGACTTTGAAAATCATGCAGTGTGAGTTTGAGGAGAAGGTAAAAAGCAATACAAAACAAATAATGTACAGTTTATGTTGTCATTACTTTGCTCTCAAACTAAATGCAATGTAATAATAGGCGTTATTTAATAATAACATTAACAGTGCAGCATGCATCTAACTCTGGGTAAAAAGCTTATAATAAAATCACCAAAATAAGTCTTCATGTTAAGAATAAATATGCAAACAGTACGGTATCTGAGCGTACGGATTGGAAATTTGTGCATACAGTTTGTTAATCCGTGGCCACGATTTGTTAAACTGAGGGAACAGTTTAAGTATTTGTGAGTGCGGGGGACAAATTGCAAAACCGTCGCCACGGATTGATTTTTTTTTTTATTTATTTATTTATTTTTTTGGTCCTACAGGGTTTTTTTTTTTTTTTGCACATAAAAGACTACATTGTTACATTAAGTATATTTGTTTTCATAGCATTGAATATGTACATTGTAGGACAACATTTGCAGATTGTGAAATAACACATACAGGTCCTTCTCAAAAAATTAGCATATTGTGATAAAGTTCATTATTTTCTGTAATGTACTGATAAACATTAGACTTTCATATATTTTAGATTCATTACACACAACTGAAGTAGTTCAAGCCTTTTATTGTTTTAATATTGATGATTGTGGCATACAGCTCATGAAAACCCAAAATCCCTATCGCAAAAAATTAGCATATCATGAAAAGGTTCTCTAAATGAGCTATTAACCTAATCAACTAATTATCTATAAACACCTGCAAAAGATTCCTGAGGCTTTTAAAAACTCCCAGCCTGGTTCATTACTCAAAACCGCAATCATGGGTAAGACTGCCGACCTGACTGCTGTCCAGAAGGCCATCATTGACACCCTCAAGCAAGAGTGTAAGACACAGACATTTCTGAACGAATAGGCTGTTCCCAGAGTGCTGTATCAAGGCACCTCAGTGGGAAGGAAAAAGTGTGGCAGAAAACGCTGCACAACGAGAAGAGGTGACCGGGCCCTGAGGAAGATTGTGGAGAAGGACCGGTTCCAGACCTTGGGGGACCTGCGGAAGCAGTGGACTGAGTCTGGAGTAGAAACATCCAGAGCCACCGTGTACAGGCGTGTGCAGGAAATGGGCTACAGGTCGCAAATTTTGCATGTCATTCGGAAATCAAGGTGCCAGCGTCTGGAGGAAGACTGGGGAGAGGGAAATGCCAAAATGCCTGAAGTCCAGTGTCAAGTACCCACAGTCAGTGATGGTCTGGGGTGCCATGTCAGCTGCTGGTGTTGGTCCACTGTGTTTTATCAAGGGCAGGCTCAATGCAGCTAGCTATCAGGAGATTTTGGAGCACTTCATGCTTCCATCTGCTGAAAAGCTTTATGGAGATGAAGATTTCATTTTTCAGCACGACCTGGCACCTGCTCACAGTGCCAAAACCAATGGTAAATGGTTTACTGACCATGGTATTACTGTGCTCAATTGGCCTGCCAATTCTCCTGACCTGAACCCCATAGAGAATCTGTGGGATATTGTGAAGAGAAAGTTGAGACACACAAGACACAAGTACCTGCAAAAGGATTCCCGACCAAGTATTGAGTGCAGAACTGAACATAATTATATGAAGGTTGACTATTTTTGTATTAAAAACACTTTTCTTTTATTGGTCGGATGAAATATGCAAATTTTTTGAGATTTGACATTTCCAAAAATTTAGGACCCACCTTCTGTCATTCATAAACAACTACCACTCCAAGTTTTTAGAGCATTGTATAGTTCTAACCTTTTGTTTGTTTTTCATTCTTTAGATGCACTACTACAACAACAGCTGAAAGCTGAAGAAAAGGAGGCCACAGAGTTTCTTTGCTTCAACAGTTCAGAAATGGCTTCGTTATGCCCCAGAACGGCTGGGGGGAATTGCTCGTGGTGGAAAACCATAAGTTCAGACTCATGTCTTATTATCTGTTTTGCTGAGTAAATACATTTCAACTTACGAATAATGTTTCAGTCATCTGAAACTTCACTTTTCCGTTTACCTCTGAGAAAAAAAGCTGTATTTTGTTTGTTTATATTTAGGATTTTTATAGTAGTACGAGAAAGTTATAGTTTGGTCTGTGTACTGTAGTTCGCACCCTTGTAAAGAATAAATAAATGAATAACACCTTCATATCCCCTCTCAAGAGAGTGCCATAGTCCATTGTTAGTTTTAATGATTGGGCTGAAACTAATTATCACTACATAAGTACCCTAACACCATTGATCATGAGTTTCAGCTGAACCTAATTCTATACTTGTAACAGAAAATGTAGCTGCAGATTCCAAATGTGTATTTATATAATAGATAGATAGATAGACAGACAGACAGACAGACAGACAGATGGATAGATAGATAGATGTGTGTAGGCTCTACGCAGGGGCAAGAGAGGGCAGCGCACCCTCAAATAAATGTCTGCACATGTTAATATATTCCTAAAATGTATATATTACAAGTTGATAAACTGATCTGCGGTATCGGAAAAATCTGCTGAAAAAAGGACAGGCTGCAGCGCACGCACACACACACACACACACACACACACACACACACACACACACACACACACACACACACACACACACACACACACACACACACAGACACACCTCCCTTAAGCCCTGCGTCTGTCGGATTTCAGCGGTCACGGGGTGGAAAGACTTTGAAGCAGTTTATATATGAAGCTAAGCTTGAACTTATCAGCATTGTAAATATATAATACTTTTCAAATAAAATCGCTATTACTTGACCCTGGAGTTTAGTTTAGCACACACAAAAAACAGAAAAGTAATTTCTGGTAAATCAACGGAATGTGTAGTTTATTTACAGTAATTCATTAAAAATTTACAGTAATTTATTAAAAAAATAACACCATTCAAAGGCTTACGATTCGTCTAGATTTCTAGCAGATGCCCTGAACATCTGCCGACTTGATTTTAATTTGCTTATGAACACAAGTTCCATTCAACATATAATTATGTCTGCACATGTTAATATATTCCTAAAATATATATATTACAAGTTGATAAACTGATCTGCGGTAGCGGAAAAATCCGCTGAAAAAAGGACAGGCTGCAGCGCACACGCACACACACACACACAGACACACCTCCCTTGAGCCCTGCGTCTGTCGGATAGATAGATGTGTGTGTGTGTATATAATCAAACACATAAATACAAAATACGTTTCAAATAAAATCGCTATTACTTGACCCTGAAGTTTAGTTTAGCACAAACACACAAAAAAACAGAAAAGTCATTTCTGGTAAATCAACTGCATGTATAGTTTATTTACAGTAATTCATTAAAAAATGAATATACATTGTACAGTACACGGTAAACACGGGAAAGATTACAAAGTGGAAAAACAAACAGTGTCTACTTTATAAACATTTTAGTATGTGCGTCGAGATGCTGAAATGCCTTGCATGTTGCCGCTCCATTTTGTGCTTTCAAGTGGAGAGATATTTGACCGATAGCCTAGAACAAAAGATCTATAGGTGTGATCACAACCCCCTCTGACCGACCGTGCCATCAATCACTGACCACCTCAGAAGTTCCCTCCAATGTATGGCTGCAATACTTGTTTTGCAAGTATTTTTAACACCATTCATCTGTCACAATTCGTCTAGATTTCTAGCAGATGCCATACGTTTTGTTCCCTGAACATCTGCCGACTTGATTTTTTATTTGCTTACGAACACAAGTTCCATTCAACATATAATGATGTCTGCACATGTTAATATATTCCTAAAATGTATATATTACAAGTTGATAAACTGATCTGCGGTAGCGGAAAAATCCGCTGAAAAAAGGACAGGCTGCAGCGCACGCGCACACACACACACACACAGACACACCTCCCTTGAGCCCTCGGTAAACATCGTAAACATCCAAGCACCGTGTGTCGGATTTCAGCGGTCACGGGGTGGAAAGACTTTGAAGCAGTTTATATATGAATCTAAGCTTGAACTTATCAGCATTGTAAATATATAATACTTTTCAAATAAAATCGCTATTACTTGACCCTGAAGTTTAGTTTAGCACAAACACACAAAAAAAACAGAAAAGTCATTTCTGGTAAATCTACTGCATATGTAGTTTATTTACAGTAATTCATTAAAAAATGAATATACATTTTACAGTACACGGTAAACACGGGAAAGATTACAAAATGAAAAAACAAACAGTGTCTACTTTATAAACAGCTTAGTATGTGCGTCGAGATGCTGAAAGATGAATATAGTCAAATTTTGTTTTCTACTATAAGATTATCATAAACCAAATCTAAGCTAAACGTTACATTTTTTAAATTCTTGTCCAGTTGGCAGGAATCCCCTATTGTAAAAGCCTATAGTAAATTTGACTATATTCATCTACAAACCGGATTCCAAAAAAGTTGGGACACTAAACAAATTGTGAATAAAAACTGAATGCAATGATTTGGAGATGGCAAATGTCAATATTTTATTCAGAATAGAACATAAATCACGGAACAAAAGTTTAAACTGAGAAAATGTATCATTTTAAGGGAAAAATATGGTGAATCAAAATGTCATGGTGTCAACAAATCCCAAAAAAGTTGGGACAAGACCATTTTCACCACTGTGTGGCATCTCCCCTTCTTCTTACAACACTCAACAGACATCTGGGGACCGAGGAGACCAGTTTCTCAAGTTTAGAAATAGGAATGCTCTCCCATTGTTGTCTAATACAGGCCTCTAACTGTTCAATCGTCTTTGGTCTTCTTTGTCGCACCTTCCTCTTTATGATGCGCCAAATGTTCTCTATAGGGGAAAAATCTGGACTGCAGACTGGCCATTTCAGTACCCGGATCCTTCTCCTACGCAGCCATGATGTTGTGATTGATGCAGAATGTGGTCTGGCAGTATCTTGTTGAAAAATGCAGGGTCTTCCCTGAAAGAGATGACTAGATGTTGTTCTAGAACCTGAATATATTTTTCTGCATTGATGGTGCCTTTCCAGACATGCAAGCTGCCCATGCCACACGCACTCATGCAACCCCATACCATCAGAGATGCAGGCTTCTGAACTGAGCGTTGATAACAACTTGGGTTGTCCTTGTCCTCTTTGGTCCGGATGACATGGCGTCCCACATTTCCAACAAGAACTTCGAATCGTGACTCGTCTGACCAAAGAACAGTCTTCCATTTTGCCACACTCCATTTTACATGATCCCTAGCCCAATGAAAACGCCTGTGCTTGTGGATCTTGCTTAGAAATGGCTTCTTCTTTGCACTGTGGAGTTTCAGCTGGCAACGGCGGATGGCACGGTGGATTGTGTTCACTGACAATGGTTTCTGGAAGTATTCCTGAGCCCATTCTGTGATTTCCTTTACAGTAGCATTCCTGTTTGTGGTGCAGTATCGTTTAAGGGCCCGGAGATCACGGGCATCCAGTATGGTTTTACGCCCTTGACCCTTACACACAGATGATGTTGATGATGATAACTGCAAAGTCTTTGCAATTTTTCGCTGGGTAACACCTTTCTGATATCCACTATCTTTCTTCACAACATTGTGGGAATTGGTGATCCTCTACCTATCTTGGCTTCTGAGAGACACTGCCACTCTGAGAAGCTCTTTTTATACCCAATCATGTTGCCAATTAACCTAATTACTGTTAATTGGTCTTCTAGCTCTTGGTTATGCTCAAATTTACTTTTTCCAGCCTCTTATTGCTACTTGTCCCAACTTTTTTGGGATTTGTTGACACCGTGAAATTTGGAATCAAAATATTTTTCCTTTAAAATGATACATTTTCTCGGATTAAACTTTTGATCTGTCATCTATGTTCTATTCTGAATAAAATATTGACATTTGCTATCTCCACATAATTGCATTCAGTTTTTATTCACAATTTGTTCAGTGTCCCAACTTTTTTGGAATCCGGTTTGTACTTAGAGCTGCTCAATTACTATATATGTATATATATATATATATATATATATATATATATATATATATATATATATATATATATATATATAATGTAGCCCATCTGCTTTAATTTTGTTTTTTTAGTATTCATAAGACAACCTTTCAGTTTTGTAAATATTCTAGTTACAGTGTGATAAGTCTTACTTTAGGTTCAATGTTTTTGAGAATTAGAACATCCAGCTAAGGTAAATGTTATTTCGTTGCTTAATAAAAATCTGGAATAAGAATATTTCATTTTATTTTGTTCTACTTATTTCTGTTTCACTGTTTATGACATAGTGACACTAAACAGCTGAACAACTTCACTTTTCTGTTTACCTCTGAGTAAAAAAAAGCTGTATTTGTTTGTTTATTTTTAGAATTTTTAGAATAAATAAATGAATAACTGTTAGGGTTGCAGGTCGGGATGGATCCAAGTGCAGTGGAGCAACTTCTAGGAATTTATTATGTTGGACGTGAGATTCAAAACTGACTTGGCAGTGGTTTTTCTCTGAAAACGTGTTTGTCGCTGAAGCGCCTGCTGCTCTGCGTTGGGGAGCTGCGTGTGCAGAGAGAGGGAGAGAGAGGTGCAGGAATGCGGAAGCCGGAGTGAGAGCTCTGTGTGTAACTTGAGCCTGGGGGGAATGCGGAAGTGCCGTGAGCCGGCGAGAGCGCTGTGTGTGTCCCGCGTCGGAATGCGGAAGTGCGAAGAGTCGGTGAGAGCGCTGTGTTTGCAGCGTGACTCGTGCGGGGATGCAGAGACGTGGAGAGCCGGCGAGTGAATGGAGACGTCGCGCAGGTTGGTGGCTGGTTCCGTTAAGCTTTCTCGTGGTCGGGGGCGAGCAGAGTTCAGTACCAGAAAGACGAGGGAAAGTCCGTGATCCGAGTTCGTAGTCGTTGAAACAATTCCAATGGTCAATAACAAAATCCGTGAGCGTGGAAATCCAAAACATGAGACAATAACGTGGTCGAGAAAAACAAAGCGTGGTCAGTATCAGAGAGTCAGAGCATGAAACAAAACGCTGGAGAATTGGGCTATGGAAGGCACACAATAATCTGGTGATGAGGTTCTGTTAATGTGTGGTTTAAATAGGTAGGGGAAATAATTACAGATAGTGCAAAGGTGTGTGGAGGGCGGGAGATGAGGAGGTGAGATGTAAGGAGTGGTAGGGAACGTGGAGCAGGAGTACTTCTGAAATCATGGTGGAGCTGTGGCTTGGCGGGTCGTGACAGTACCCCCCCCCCCTATGAACGCCACCTGGCATTCTAGCAGGTGCCTCAGGGTGGAGTCTGTGAAAATCACTGATGAGGGAGCGGTCCAGGATGAACCTGGTAGGTACCCAACTTCTCTCTTCAAGGCCGTAGCCCTCCCAGTCCACAAGGTATTGGAGACCACGTCCACGGCGGCGAGATTTGAGGATTCTACGGACTGTGAAGGCCTCACCCCCGTCTATGAGTCGAGGAGGAGGGGAGGGTTGGATGGGTGGAGATAGTGGGCAGGAGACCAGTCTGCGAATCTGTGAGACATGAAAAGTGGGGTTGATCCGGCGCATGGATAGAGGTAAGGCCAACCGGACAGAGCATGGGTTGATAATACGAGTGATTGTGAACGGACCAATGAACCTTGGCGAGAGTTTCCTAGAGGTGGTTTTGAGGGGAAGGTCACGAGTAGATAACATGACCCTTTGGCCGATGTGATATCTGGGAGCTGGTAAACGGTGGCGGTTAGCCTGACGCTGGAAGGAGCTGACAGTGCGTTGTAATTGGGCACGAGCCCGCTGCCAAGTTCTTCTGCATCGGCGGGCGAAGGCTTGGGCAGAGGGAACTGCCGCTTCCTCTTCCTGGGAGCGGAATAGTGGTGGCTGATACCAAAGGCAGCAATGGAACGGGGACAGCCCTGTGGAGGAGGTAGGGAGCGAGTTGTGGGCGTATTCCACCCAGGGTATGGTTTCAGCTGTGGGTGTGTGCTGGGAGGTGGAAAATTGCCGGGAGAGGGCGTCGGGTTTAATGTTCTTAGAGCCTGGCCGGTATGATAGTGTGAAGTGGAAGCCAGAAAAAAAAGTGACCACCGCGCCTGACGAGAATTAAGTCTTTTGGCCGACTTTAGATATTCAAGGTTCTTGTGATCCGTCCATACAAGAAAAGGGTGTTCGGCTCCTTCCAGCCAGTGTCTCCATTCTTCGAGGGCCAGTTTGACTGCCAAGAGTTCCCGATCTCCAATGTCATAGTTTCGTTCTGGGGGTGTGAGTTGGCGTGAGAAGAAGGAGCAAGGGTGAAGTTTGTTGTCCTTAGGTGATCTTTGCGAGAGGATGGCCCCTACACCGGTCTCAGAAGCGTCCACTTCCACTACAAACTGGAGGGAGGGATCGGGTAGGGTGAGGATGGGTGCCATGGTAAATTGACGCTTGAGCTCGTCGAAGGCGTTGCTTGCCAGGGGGTTCCAGTGAAACGGGGTCTTGGTCGACGTGAGTGCTGTGAGTGGGGTTGCCACCATGCTGTAATTCTTGATAAAGCGACGGTAAAAATTGGCAAATCCCAGGAAGCGCTGAAGTTCGCGTCTGGAAGATGGTAGTGGCCAGTCAGTTACCACCTTAACCTAGGTGGGGTCCATTTGGATGCCGGACGGTGAGATAAAGAAGCCGAGAAAAGAGGTGGAGGAGCAGTGAAACTCGCATTTCTCTGACTTGACATACAGCTTGTTTTCTAGCAGGCGTTGCAGAACTTGACGGACGTGGAGCTTGTGTTCCTCCTCAGAGCGTGAAAAGATTAAAATGTCATCGAGGTAGGCGAACACGGAGACGTTGAGGAAGTCTCTGAGGACATCATTGATGAGTGCCTGGAAGACTGCTGGGGCGTTGGTTAGGCCGAACGGAACAACCAGGTACTCGTAATGGCCAGTAGGGGTATTGAAGGCAGTTTTCCATTCATCGCCCTCCCTTATTCGGACCAGATGGTAGGCGTTCCTTAGGTCAAGCTTTGTGAACACGCAGGCATCCTGGAGTAGTTCAAAGGCTGAAGACATTAATGGGAGAGGGTAGCGATTCTTGACCGTGATCTCATTTAATCCCCTGTAATCAATGCAGGGTCTGAGAGACTTGTCTTTCTTATCTACAAAAATGAATCCTGCTCCTGCAGGTGAGGAGGAGGGGCGAATTATACCTGCTGCGAGTGACTCGTTAATGTATTGTTCCATAGCCTCTCTCTCTGGGCGGGAGAGAGAATACAGTCGGCCCTTAGGAGGGGAGGTGCCAAGAGAAGATCGATAGCACAATCATAGGGGCGATGAGGTGGTAGAGAGACAGCCCGTGATTTGCTAAAGACCTGTCGAAGATCATGATATTCAATTGGTACTTTGGTCAGGTCAGGGATTTCCTCTTTGAAGGTGGGAGAGAGTCGCCCTGTGGTAGCAGAGCGCAAACATGACGAGAGGCAGGTGGGGCTCCAGGCCAGGATGCTTCGTTTTAACCAATCTATGTGGGGGTTATGTAATCTTAACCACGGGAGGCCCAAGACAATGGGTGCGTGAGCGTTTTGGACAGCGAGAAAGGTGATGGTCTCGATGTGATTGCCGGAAAACTATAAGGTAACGGGAGCGGTGCGATGAGTGATAGGAGCGAGCCTACTGCCATCAAGGGCCTGAACGACGAATGGTCGAGACAGAGAAGTGAGCGGGATTTTGAATTGTGAAGCGGCAGAGGTGGAGATCAGGTTTTGGTCTGCCCCGGAGTCTACTAGAGCGTGGGTGATGAAGGAGCAGCTGTCCAGGGTCAAGGTGACAGGAAAATATGAACGCTGATCTGGGGAAAGAGTGGAAGCAGGGCCCCCCTGTAACCCCAGAACTACTGGGGGGCCTGACCTTTTTAGTGGACAGGAGCGAACAACATGGCCTACCTGGCCACAGTAGAAGAAGGCCCCATCATCATTACGGCGCTGACGCTCCCTTGGAGAGATATGTGCGCGGCCTATTTGCATTGGTTCAGGAGGTGGCTCAGGGGTAGTGAGTTTGGGCGCAGGGGTGTAAATTTTACTGGAGGGCCGGTGTTCCTCGCGTCGGGATCGTTTACGGGCGTCAATGCGTGTTGCCAAGTCAATTAGGCCCTGCAGGTCTGATGGGAGCTCTCGGGCCGCAAGCTCATCCTTGATTGAGTCCGAGAGTCCGTTGTGAAAACAATCAAAAAGGGGCTTTTCATCCCAGCCACAGGAGGGCGCCAGTGTCCGAAAATCAATAGCGTAGTTGGAAACAGAGCTAGATCCCTGGCGTAGTTGAAGTATCTGACCTGCCGCCTGGTGTCCTGTGAACGAATGGTCGAAAACCCTCCTCATCTCAACAGTGAATGTATTGTACATGAAGCAGCAAGGGACCTGGGCATCCCATAATGCTGTTCCCCACTCCCTTGCTTTCCCTGAGAGGAGCGTGATTATATAAGCCACTTTGGAGCGTTCAGTGGGAAATGAAGCGGCCTGCAGTTCAAGAACGAGGGAACACTGCGACAAGAAGGAGCGACAGGTAGACGGGTCACCATCATAAGTGGGTGGGGCAGGTAGGCGTGGTTCATGACCAGTGGCATGTACTGGGAGAGAAGGCTGTGGGATAGGTGCCGAGGGTGGTTGTGTTTGCTGTAGCTGAATGGTAAGTGACCCTAAGGTTTCCGTGATAGTTTGAAGCGTGGATGTGACCTGCCTAATTTCTTGTTGGTGATTGCCTAAGAGGGCTCCCTGGCTCTCCAGTGCCCCCCTCAGGCGAGCTGCTTCTGCTGGATCCATTAGATGGCCAGATTATACTGTTAGGGTTGCAGGTCGGGATGGATCCAAGTGCAGTGGAGCAACTTCTAGGAATTTATTATGTTGGACGTGAGATTCAAAACTGACTTGGCAGTGGTTTTTCTCTGAAAACGTGTTTGTCGCTGAAGCGCCTGCTGCTCTGCGTTGGGGAGCTGCGTGTGCAGAGAGAGGGAGAGAGAGGCGCAGGAATGCGGAAGCCGGAGTGAGAGCTCTGTGTGTAACTTGAGCTTGGGGGGAATGCGGAAGTGCCGTGAGCCGGCGAGAGCGCTGTGTGTGTCCCGCGTCGGAATGCGGAAGTGCCGTGAGCCGGCGAGAGCGCTGTGTGTGTCCCGCGTCGGAATGCGGAAGTGCCGTGAGCTGGCGAGAGCGCTGTGTGTGTCCCGCGTCGGAATGCGGAAGTGCGAAGAGTCGGTGAGAGCGCTGTGTTTGCAGCGTGACTCGTGCGGGGATGCAGAGACGTGGAGAGCCGGCGAGTGAATGGAGACGTCGCGCAGGTTGGTGGCTGGTTCTGTTAAGCTTTCTCGTGGTCGGGGGAGAGCAGAGTTCAGTACCAGAAAGACGAGAGAAAGTCCGTGATCCGAGTTCGTAGTTGTTGAAACAATTCCAATGGTCAATAACAAAATCCGTGAGCGTGGAAATCCAAAACATGAGACAATAACGTGGTCGAGAAAAACAAAGCGTGGTCAGTATCAGAGAGTCAGAGCATGAAACAAAACGCTGGAGAATTGGGCTATGGAAGGCACACAATAATCTGGCGATGAGGTTCTGTTAATGTGTGGTTTAAATAGGTAGGGGAAATAATTACAGATAGTGCACAGGTGTGTGGAGGGCGGGAGATGAGGAGGTGAGATGTAAGGAGTGGTAGGGAACGTGGAGCAGGAGTACTTCTGAAATCATGGTGGAGCTGTGGCTTGGCGGGTCGTGACAATAACACCTTCATATCCCCTCTAAAGAGAGTGCCATAGCCATTAGTTTTAATGATTTGGCAGAAACGCATTATCACTACATAAGTACCCTAACACCATTGATTATGAGGGCGGAGCTATTATGATCAATAGCATTTCTTATACATTGAGACCTATAAATAAGTCAACAGGTACGTCTACAACTCACTCTGTAGTTGGGGCGGCTACAGAGTTTGGGCGATTGAGCGGTGAATTTATACTCAAAGAAAGCGATATACCCCACAGCAAGTGCTGAACATTCTGTGGAATATTGATGAGATGGAATCGGAGGGCGAGCAATGTGAGGTGTCATTACTTCACGAAAGCGAATTAAATCTGAATGTTGAATCTGATTCAGAATCAGAATCAGACTCTGAAATTGAGTGTGCAGGGGACTCATTTCAACGGGCAAGAGATGGCACAGTATGGGTTGAACTAAAGGCTGAAAACCCTCGAGGGAGAGCGCAGGAGTGCAATATAATGAAAGAAACCCCAGGTCCCACGCCTTATGCCAAGGGCAATATTACAAGCCCAATGAGCAGTCTACTGTGTTTGATTGACACAGAAATGTGGGGAAAGATTAAGAAACACACTGAAGCAGAATCTGAACGAAACAATGCTGATAAGTTCAAGCTTACAGGTGATGAACTAAAAGCATTCGTTGGTCTCATTTATTTGAGAGGTATCACGGGTGGTAAAAGCATGAATCTGGATGATTACTGGTCCGCTGACTTGGAAAATCCTATTTTCAAAGAGACAATGTCTCGACAAAAATTTAGAGACATTATGCGCTGTCTGCGCTTTGATGACAAGACAACAACACTGTAAAAAAAAGTCCTAAATTTACGGAAAATAACTTTCAAATTTTATAGTAGTTTTCCTTTTTTTTTTAAACTACATACAAATCTCTATAAAATTACAGACATTATCTGTAAATTACGAAGTCGACTGTTTTTTTAAGTATTATTTCAATATTGAAAAATTAACTTTTTTTCACATTTTTTAACAGTAAAAATACCATATATATATATATATATATATATATATATATATATATATATATATATATATATATAAACTGCATATATGGAATGAATGAAACCTGAGATAGACGCACTGAATGACGCATAGATAGTATGCGTGATCCCTTGCGCCATCTGCTGAGAGAAATGAGAATTGCAGGTTGGAAAATGCAGGAAACGTCACGCCGCCGCGCAGCTGTCAGCGATTTCACGTAAATAAGAGCAAAATAGCTTTATACTGGCTTTTACAGGTGCGATTAAAAAAATTTAAGCATGCTGGGTGATTAAGCTCACAGATCTAGGAAAAGTCATGAAAGGAGGGTCCTGGATTTTGATCGAGTGTGAAGTTTTTATTTTTCCCCCTTGCGGTCAAATGACCGCTGCTCGGCGCTTCTAGTGTTAAAATGCACAAAGCACAAACTCTACTCTCTCCCTTCCTATAAATCCTTAGTAAAGGCATAAGCCCCGAGAGGACCTTTAGTTTTTTAGTTTTTTGTTTTAGTTTCCAGAATCCCGTCCGTTCTCGTGTAGATGGTGGAGCTCTGGTTATTTTGTGTTTTCAGTTTTCTTTTGGTTTCCTTTTAAGTTTCTTAATTAATAATCCCACGCTATCTCCAAACGGAAATGTCTTCCTGTGTCTGTCATAAGCACTCTCACAACAACTCCTATTTCACTGACCCCCTCTAAAGCCCTGTGTCCGGCATATTATCAGTAAAACATCTCGTGGTGCGGATCTCCACACCGCACCCCCTAACAATATAATTAGTAAAAAAAAAAGTAAATTAAGGATGTCTTGAAAGATAATGCAGTAACTCTTTATTCATTTGAACACGGTAAAGGTGTTTCGTACATTCCTTTATTCGTCCTTTCTGTTTGTGCTTAGGTTTCACCAGTAGCGGACTGGGCATCTGTGGGCCGGCCCAGTCAATACGCAAATATATAAAACCGCACAGGCGCCGCCGACAAAGAACGCGTGTTTGTTACCACGCATGCGGATGTACAGTATTGCCCTCCCTCAATATTAGTTTGTTTGGTCTATTCCATTCCATTACGCTCTCCACTCCTTCACTTTTAATTTACGGAAGGTGAGATATTGATCCTTTCTCGATGCAGCGAATTTCTCTGAGCAAATTAACAATAATTTCCATTAATGAAAAGGTGGAGCTGAAAGTTACGCAAAAAAAAGTAAAAAGCTTTAAAGGTAAATGCTGTGAAATGCTTTAAATGAACAGATTATGCCTTCGGCGTGAAGGAAAGTTCCAGTTCCGCTCGGACGGCTTTAACATTACGGTCAGAGACAGCGAGGCTGGATCCAGCAGCCCACCACATCCCACGTCATAATACACTGGCACATTAAAGTGGAGATTCATTTTTAAAACTACTTACTAGTATAAAAATATAACACAAACAAAAACGTAAAAAAAAGTATATATTGGGTCATATTTGTAAAACAAAGAAATAAAGAACAATAAGACAAACAACATATAAAACTACCTACAGTGGGAGCCACGTCAAACAGCCGCCTGGAGCATGACGGCTCCGTGGCAGGTCCATGAAGGGTTAATGCAGGCTTCGTGCATGGAATGTGATCCCCCGCGATGACGCAGTTAACGATGCCCCGCCCCATAAACGCCCCCATGTGCTTTCTAAAAAGATGGTTGCAATGCCGTATAATTCCGCCAGATGGAGCATTGACTGGCACAGTTAACTGCAGTGTCCAGGAAGCCCAATACCGTATCTTTAATATACAGACAGTTCTTGCATTGTCAACATAGTTTCATAAATAGATGAAAAAACAACAACAACAAACCGATTAATAAAACAGATTTGTTAAATCACTCAATACACAACCCATGATGATTATGCTATTTATTATTTAATAATGAATTAATAAAATTAGTTAGTGAAATATTTTTTAAGACATCCTGAAATGATCCTTAAAGACACGGTAGCGGCTGTAATTTGTCCATACCGATCATTGTAGGTACGGAATAAAAACGCGGGCTATGTACAGTATTTTACATTACTGTGTATTTTACCCCGTTCCATTTAATATACTGATAGATAATATTTTGCTGCAAAGTAAAGCTCAAAATGTAACGTCTGCTTGGGTTTGTTTTCGTTATATTTTTGATGATGTTTTCGCTGATTTTTTCACTGATAGTCTACAAGTGGCATAAGAGGCAATTAATGCCGCATGCAACCTGGAATAAATATCTGCCCATATGGATCAGTATTTCTTTAGTCATTTAATCATGCATAATGCTCCCCCGTCAAAAGATCTGATGGGGCATTAATCACTTATCACAACTGTGAATGGATGCGGCAGCAGAGACACATTAAATCCCCATAAACACTTGGAAACAATAGTAAAAAAAGTTCCAGAGGGTTAGCGCCTGTTATACTAATGTATTTTTACAGATTTTTTTTTACTGCTTATATTTCGTTGGGTTTTACGCAATTTCATGTGTGTGTGTGTGTGTGTGCGCACGAGAGAGAGGATACTCTGACAAGACCAACTTCCGTGTGGCTCCAGTGGCGCAATCGGTTAGCGCGTGATACTTATAAAGCGGTCCAGGTGAAGCAATGCCGAGTTCGAGTCTCACCTAAAGCACCCAAAGTATTTTACTGCATATCGCACTGTGTATGTGACAAATCAAATTTGAATTTGAAAGTAAAGCTTAAAATGTAACTTCTGCTTTGGTTTGTTTGCGTTATATTTTTGATGTTTTCGCTGAAAGTCAAATTGGCATAACAAATTGATTAATGGCGCATAATATCTGGAACAAATATCTGTCCATACGGATCAGTGTGTCTTTAGTCATTTAACCAGCATAACGTCCCACATCAAAGATCTGATGGGGCATAAATCACTTATCACAACGGTGTATAGATGCGGCAGCAGAGACAGATTTAATCCCCATAAACATTCACACTTGAAAACAAAACTAACAGAACTAAACAGTTCTAGAGTGTTAGTGCCTGTTATCACAGGACAGGAATCACCTACAGGATACTACTGTATTTTAATGCTCATATTTTTTACCCTAGTTTCATTTGGTTTTACGCGATTTCATGTATTATTTGTGTGTGTCTGTGTGTGTGTGAGTGCGAGAGATAGCGTGAGAGCGCGTGCACGAGAGAGGGCTTTCATGCTGATTTATCCAAGGTTACTAAAACCTGGCTTACTACCTATAAAAAATATTTCAATTTAACTCATGGGTCTCAATCACAGATGACACGACAAATTATATACTCTGAAACGTTCATTTGAACATTTAAAATGTTAATACAAAAATATGAATACTAATGTTATCATGGTGTAAATTATTAACATTAGGTTAGATCCTGTCCTTAATTAATTCATATTATAATTACTTTTACATAGTATAGTTACTGGACTGACATTACCAAAACTAGCTATTTGATTTAGCCTTTCTAAAATCAACCCATCTATCATTTATAATCAGAAAACATAAAACATATTATGATCTGTTCAACAGCCCATCTGTTTTAATTTAGTTTGTATTTTTTATTATTCATAAGACAACCTTTCAGTTTTGTAAATATTTTAGTTATAGTGTGTTAAGTCTTACTTTAGGTTAAAGTTTTTGAGAATTTGACCATCCAGCTTAGATAAATGTTGTCATTGATTGATAAAATCTGGATTAAGGATATTTTATTATATAATTATATATATATATATATATATATATATTTATTTTTTAGTTTCCCCCTGAGGGATTGCCACCTTATTGTGGTCTGGGGGTTTGCGTGCCTCAACACAATTCAGCAAATACAATACTGTTACTATACAGTAAGGCCAGTGCTCGAACATGATGCTCCCTCCCCCCACCCCGTGTTGTCTGGTCTAGAACGGCGCTGCCTCTGACCGTCTTTTGTCTTGTAAATGAGTATTCTCACTCACCTTCCAATCCCCCCAGCGCACACACTCTGTTTGTCCTGTAAACTGTAACAGTGTTTGCTAGGGCACTTGTTTATACACAGTACTTGTGGAATGGAACACTTACTTACAGTGGTTACAAAATCGGAGCGTTGTATGTAACGTCGCCGCCGCATTACGGGATGTGCATTTGCTGTGCATTTGCTGGCTTTTACCACTGAGTGGCGCTATATAACTACAGACTGACGCCTCATGCCTTAGTTCATTCTCTGCCTCAATAATACACGTAATAGCCGATAACATCAAGTGAAACACTGTAGTTGACCGAATTCATAATCACAGTACTATAATTACAGTACAAATGTAGAATTCAAATTAAATCAAATCTTATTAAGATCAAATTTAAGCACAATAAATATTAACACAGTGAGCCTTTAGATTTTATCACGTGTAATTAGAAAAGAAGTGTGTAGGGTTTTATTTAAATATAAATTTCTAAACCAATAAGATCAAATAACACCAAGTTATTATTATAACAGGCTTACTTCGTCACTTATCAAAGAAGTACACTTGCTTTCAAAGAAGTCGAGTGGCTTATTAAGGTCTCTGGTGTGCATTGTCTCTAAGTGGCCGCTTGGTGTAGCGGTTAGAACACTCGGCCAGTGATCTACAAAGCGCTGGTTCAAATCCTGAGTTATGTTTTAAAATTGTTTTATTTTAAAACTAAATAAAATGTTTTAAGTGCGCTTAAGGTAGAGTCTTATAAAGGCTATGTAGACTTATATAGTTTTTATTATATATTTTTTGCACATTAAGCTGAGTCCTCATCTGTTAGATCTGTTTAGTTTTTTTTTTTCCTGCCGGGACGAATGCGCGGTTCCATCCCTTTCCCGCCTATTCAGGGAGCCTACGGAGTGAGCGATTAACCATAGTCGAATCGATTGGTGTGCGTCCAACTCACGTTACTCGTGTGCTATTCATGCCGGCTGGTGATAATTAACCTTAATATGATCTCGGGCTTGCTCACGATGCTCAACATCTATAAAAATAGCAAAGTATTGTGTATAGAGTCATAAAAAAAAACTATAACGCATGTTAGAAAACATCACGTGTGCTTAGCCGACTCTGCGTTCACCGTAAACTTCAATATAGACGTTTATATTTTTGTTTATTTGTATATGTATGTTATTAATATTAATTTTTTAGAGATTGTGTGTGCGTGCACGGAGAGTTTGTGTTGATAAGTGTATGTGGATAAGTTGATAAGTGTATCAGAAAGCATTAAAATGTTCATTTGAATTAAAATGACACACACACGTCTGTATATACAGTATATCAATTACATATATATCAATTTCATTAGTTCGTTCATTCTATTTGAAGCTTCGGATGTTTTTTTTTTTTTTTGGTTTGGTTAGATTAGTTCTGAACTCGCTTCCGTGAAACTATCGCTAAAACAATGTACTGAGCCCTCCTGAGGATTTAAAGCTTTATTATTGTGTTTGGATAAATAATCAGATCTACCACAGCAGATAATAAACTATGGTGTGTCATAACCGAAGCAAACACCACGATTATGCCTCGTTTCGTTTGACAGGAACGTGGTTCACTTGGCCGCCGTGTATTATAAACCTGTGGAATGTTTCACTGTTTATGTTCACATAAGAGGAATAAAAGCGAGTGAAATGTGGAAATGATGTGTGGCAACTCAGGACTAAACCAATGATTTCGGTAACTCCACTGAGTGTAACATCTGCATAGTGACACTGAACATCTTCACTTTTCCGTTTACCTCTGAAAAAAAAGCTGTATTTTGTTTGTTTATATTTAGAGTT